>CAAE01014723.1:1437101-1473646 GCA_000180735.1 Tetraodon nigroviridis
AGCTGGAGTTATGTTCCGCCTTGACGTTAGCGCCCCCGTAACCATAGCAACACTTACCCAGACACGCACAACGAAAACAAGAGTCTCACGTCTTGCACGCTGCATATACGATATGGAAAAACAAGAGATTCCCAAAGATGCATCTGCAGCCTTTATGGCGTCTGAAAATTGCGACGCTCCAAACGGGTAAGTTAGCCCTCCAACTTTGTTACAGTATGTATACAAAAATAAATAAATCACTGAAGCCTCAAATTGTATCCACTACTGGACAGTGGGTGCACTGTTTAATTAGGTTCCCTGTTTACTGAATGTTTTTTATTGATTTGTTAATCACTAAGCCTTGTATTTATGTATATATGAACAATCTCCAGGGTTTCCATTCACGATGATGAAGAGTCGAAGGTCAAAGAAGAGAATGTGGAGGAAAACACAATGGTTTTAGTTTTATTATTTATTATTTTGTTTCTCTTTGCATGCAAGTCAAGTTATACTCTATCTCACGCTCTCCCTCCCTGTACGTGTGTGTGTTTGTGTCTGTTGAGGGAGTGGGGGTCTACAACACATTGAACCATATTGCACACAACCACCACAATGTCTACCTCACACAGAGGAAATGCACCATCAAGGCTGATCCTTTAGAGATCAAAGGTTAAATGAGCTCGAAGCAACAAACTACGTTACAGCTGTTGCATATCGCGCTTCAACAGAAAGACATCGACAACAAAGACACCTGTGCTGCCCTTTCAAACTGGCTACGTCTGCTCATCCCTTCCCAGACTGGCGTACCCAAACCTATCTACTGGAAGAGGTTTACGTTGACTCTGTTTTCGGAGCAGTAGGTGTACCTGACTTTGTTACTTCAGTGTTTTCAAAGAATCGCCGACCTAGAGACGCGTTTGACAACCGTGGTGACAGACACCCAGACTGCAGCTGATGCCAAAGAGGTGCGACGAAGAAAAGACCTGATGGAAACCCAGAGGAAAAGGTGGCCTCACGGGGATGTAATGGATCACAGATGACATCAGTGTTTGTTTCATTTTCCTCTTGTTTGCTTCTGGGGTTTTTTGGTGCGAATTCAGATTAGAGCAGCTGGAGAATGAAGCAGAATCCAGCCAGGGGAAGTTTGAGAAGATCAGGCGCTCATGGTCCGTACCGACGGAGAGCTTAGCTCCTCAGGACCTGCAGGAAATCCTGGCCAACCAGAAGGAGCTCTGCGACGACTTCATAAACGATAAGAAAAAGCTCATAAAGCAGCTGCAGAAGGTGACTCCGTCGGTTGATATACTGATGTGGCCGAACTAACTGAGCAAAAGTCTATAAATGAAATATTAACAATGAGGTTTTAAACAGGACCTGAAGGATGCAGATGATCTGTTTGTCAAGGACTTGAAGCAGCAGAGAGAGGAGCTGGACCTCATGATAGAGAGGATTCAGGACCAGATGAGAGCCCTGGTGGAGGCCTACAGGGAGGAGCTGGCCCAGATAAACGTATGGAGGAGGAGGGTCTCCAGGATTTGCCTGTGTTCTCTTTCTAATGACACTTGTATTGTTTTAGCAAATTTACCAGCAGCAGCATGAAGTCTTGCTCACGCGAGACAAGAGCGACTGGGAAGAATGCATGAAGAAAATTTTGAACAAAGAGGTGGGGACCTGCAGGTGTTTGTACGGCACCCTCTAGCTCTTCACGCCAATGCGTCAGTTATCTGTTTACAGCTCGAGCTGCTGGCAAAGAGGAAGGAAAAAGTGGAGCAACGCGAAGCCGCTCTTGATAAACATATACTGGAGACGGCGTACAAGACCAACCTCGAGGAGATGGAGGAGAATTCAAAGTATCAGGTAGAGCTGGAGAAATGAGAACATGTTTGGGGCGTTCCCGTGTCTGACTGGTATGCACGTGCAGACCCAGCAGAGACGGCACCAGACGGTAAAGTCCACCACAATGATCACAAAGCTCAAGCAAATCCAGGAGGAGGAGGACTTGAAAAAGAACAAGTCCAATCTGGAGACCATGATGAAGAGAACCAACGGGTCATTCTGAGTTTGGCTCCCCGCCACTAACATACAGCAGCAGCACGCAGAGGCCTGTTTTTTTATTCATTTTTTTGTGTTTGTTTTCCAGTCTGCAGATGGAGTTGAAGAAGATTTTATCCCAGTATAGCAGCGTGGCAAAAGAGATGAAGAAGAAGAACGATCACGTACTTGAAGACCTCAAACGCAACGTCCAACACTACGATCGTCTACAGAAGAAAGTGAAGTGAGTCAGGACGGTGCAGCTGCTGGTGCCTCCGTGTTCTCGTCTCCTCGGTCTGTCCTACACGCTTCTTCATTTCACTCAGGCGCGCCGCAGACATGGACGCCTGGAAGGCCGCCAAGGTGCGGTCGGTGGTGGAAGAAGAGCTGAAGCAGGTCTTAGACAGTGCTTTGGTTCTCGACTCCCTGATCCGCAAGCAGCTCGGTTTGGTCAAGGAAGAACCTCCAGCGGAGCGCTCTGGTGCTCTCCAGGGCGGAAAAGAAAGCGCCAAGCTTTATGACGGAATGTCGGACGCTTCTGCCGGACCTTCTCTGGAGGCCGAGGCCGAGGGCGTTGCTAGCATGGAGCTGGAGCCGGAAATATGGATGGAGGCAGTGACGCAGTTGTGTGATGAGGCGGTAAGAATCATCAGCGTGAGGCTGATTGTGTGCTGGTGTGATGTTTGTATTAGCTGAAGGAGTGCGTTCCTCCTCCAATCAGGGGTTTGAGGTGGACGATGACCCTCTTAGGCAGCTGGATCCCCTGGAAGCAGCCTCCACAAAGCTGTGCTCCCTCTTCCAAGTGAGCTATTACGGTGCAGCGTGTCTGTGTGCTCCTGTGCCCCAGATTCCTCCTGACCGGCTGTTTTCTCTTCCAGTGTTTTAAACTGGAGGAGGAAGACTTGCCCAAACTGGCTAGTTTCTTGTCGAAGGCTAAACATCAGCCCAGAGCGCAGGCTGAGGTGGGCGGAGCGTCCGAGGACGCCTGATCCAAACACACTCTCCTCTGTGGGCCCTCATGTGTTGTTTGCCGCCTGTTTGCAGGCCAGCTGTGACCCTGCTGATCCTGAACATCTGGTGTCTGCAGTAAAAGGTTTCCTTCAGCAGATCATGACCCGCAAGTATGACCTGCAAGACATGCAAGTTAGATCTTGTTTTTTTGGGGTTTTTTTTTCCTCGAGAGTGGAGTTTCAATACCGTGTTCTTGTTCTGTCGCTAAGGGAAACGTCGACCCATCTCAGCTATTCCCAGAAGGAGGCTTCAGAGGATCAGGCCTACTGGGGGAGCGTCAGCAAGGCTTTCTCCGAGGATAAGCTGAAACTCTGGGACGCGGCAGTGAAAGAACTGACACAGTATCAGTGAGTTGCACAACGACACTGCAGACAACGGACAACGGAGATGCTGAACCGTGATCCAAACTTCTGTTTCTTGTTTTCCCAGTGTGACACTGACAGATATCTGTGACCTCCTCACTGAAACGCAAAGCCTGGAGCGGCAGAACGCGGAGCTGCGGACCTTGCTGCATCAGTCCCTCACCTCAGTATGAAATGAACCGTTCACCGCGTGTTTTCAGCAGAATTCACTTTATTTCAAATAGGCAAGGAGAGAAACAAACAAACAAACAAACAAACCAAAAACGAACCCAGACAGGGAATAAATAGTGCACGCATTTCAACACAAACTCGTTAAAAACAGGCAAGATAAGTGCAGACACCTCTGAGAAACACTTAATCACAGGGAATGCAACACGGGTGGGGTCAAACAGTTGAAATGCTGGGACACAACAGAGCCAACCACACCAGGCTAATGTGGATCTGACAGCCAGGAATGGGTCAGTTCCCCACCTGGTTGGCTGCATCTGCAACGCTGACGACAGGCGGGTAAGACAGTCATGCCAACACACGACCTCTGCGGTCACAATGATGCATGCAGACCCACACGTGTGCTAACGTGTGTCAGAAAAACAGCATTAACCTCCAATCGCTCAGGAGGTTTCGCACTTTGCATTATTGTTTTTATTTATTCATCCGCAGGGTAATTACAAAGCACGCAAATGCACGAGAGCGTGGAAGCAGGACTCTGCTGGGTCCTGTACACCAACACCACAAAACAACTTTGGGAAATACTGTTTGACAAAAGCCTCGTGATTTTCTTTGTTCTGAGAAAATAACATTTAACCCTCATGATCACCTCAACCCTGTAGGAACTGTTGATTATTCATTTATGAAAACTTGACTTGAAATCATCTTGTTCTGGATCTCATCAAATTTCAAGAGAAAAATAGATATTTATCACATCAATATTATTCATTATTGTGCAAAGACCGCATCAAGAAATGGAACATTTTGCTTCAACCACCCTTCTTTTATAAGCACTATATAAACTACATGACAAAGGCAGAGCTCTGTTAATTCTTTAATTACCCTGTACATTCTCAACAACAAAACAAAACAAAACAAAACAAAACAAAAACAAATCTATTAACAACTCTAACTTTTTGATATGCTTCCAAGTTGGTGATTATTGGTGGCGACAGCCAAGAAAAAACATAAATACAGACAAAATAATGTAAAATAGTTTTAACTATTTACAAATAATAAATATTATGAGCAAACAGTCTATAAGATGTTCATATAGTGCTTATGGGGGAGGGTGAAGGCAAAATGATTCAGCATTATTTGCCCGAATTTACAGCAGGAGAGAGACTAAAGCATCAACTTAAAATGACACACAAACACGTGAAGGAGAATTCCTCGGAGCGGTGGGAGTTCAAGGATGAGCTTCGGATTTGTCAAACTAAGATGGACACTGATGTGGGCAGCTGACTCATGGTGACTTCTCTTATTTCCGATAGGAGATGGACTGACTCTTTCGAGCCCCACCTATCCGCCCACCCATCGATCCATGCACCCATCCATCTCAGGCCCCCAGCATTTTCTTGACCAGGTATCCCGGCATGCTGTAGAGGAAGAGGCCCAGCATGATGAGCAGCAGCAGGGCCAGCACGATCTTGATGATCAGCCACTTGTAGCGGTTGCACACCAGGTAGCGGATGGCTTTCAGCGGGCTCAGGAACCAGAGGAAGGTGGTGTCTGGGCGACTGGCGGGAGACAAATGAGGACAGGGAACAAGAGGAGTAGGGCAGAGAGAGCAGAGGGTTGGCGGTCAGTAGGTTGCAGTAACAGGTGACACCAGCGCTCACCAGCAGCATGCTCAAACGTCTGTAGCTGAGCCCACGCCACAGGCGCAACAATACAAGCACGATCATAATATTGAAGTCAGGATGGATGGATGAGGAATCAACGGCTGCCGTCGCTGACGTTTGTTTGCTGCTGCTGGTTGTCGGGTCTTAAACAGCTGGGAGGAGATTGACGTCAGCTTCGGCGTGCATGCTAATTTACTGAAAAAGAAAATGTTTTGAGAATATTTCTGACCTGTTTGCAACTGTACCAATAAATGGGGAGGTCTTTATAGAGTTCTGTTCTCAGTGGTATTTTTAAGATGGCCGTAGTGACTTTTCAAACATGTCAGAGCCACAGACAACAGTTCTAAAATGAACGATTTTCCCCAAATCCAGTTGTGAATTGACCAGAAATGCTCTGGGATCCTTCTTTAGAAGTGTTTTTTAACTGAATCCAGACAGTATTTCATCATCTGGGTTAGGGTGACGCCAGGAGCTTGTGTGGAGATGATTGACAGAATGAAGACAGATGTGATGGGAAACTCATGTTTCTGCTGGTGGGTGAGATATGAAACGGTTTTTCATCACAAAAAGCTCTGTGATTATAGACAACAGAGGAAACACAGAAGCAGACCAAAATAGAAAAAAATAAAGGAAGTTAGTGAGAAGGGACAGAAGAATCCTTGAAGCTGAGGGGTTAAATAGAGAAGCGGAGATGAAAGGGGAGGGTCGGAGGCTACCAGCACTTCAGGCCCCCAGAATCTTCTTGACCAGGTATCCAGGGATTGAGTAGAGGAAAGAGGCCCAGCATTAGCAACAGCAGAAGCAGCCCCAGGACCTTCAGGATAGAGCCAGCGGTAGTTGTGCCAGATGAAGTAACGAATGGACTTCAGAGGACTCAGAAACCACATGAGACTGGTGTCCGGGCGACTTTGAGGAAAGGACGCAGAGAAGGGAGAAGAAAGGAGGCAGTGCAAATGAAAGTCAAAACAGGGAGAAACAGGAATCACACAGAAATCCAGAGGTGGGGGGGATGGGAGGGATGGCAAGACGGAGACTGGGCGGCCGACAGCACAAGAGGCCGTAAGGCTGGACCAACCATAACGCAGCGTTTGGTGGTAATCTGCGGTGCAGGTTCACATCACTGGTGGCACGGCAACAGCGTTTTCAGGGTCCGAAACACAAAATAATGCCTACACACCCCTCAAATAAAACAAAAAAGTGTGTAAGACAATTTGCCCTTGATCAATGAAGCATCTCACTTTGGTTTCTCCAGAGGATCGGGCTCGTTTCGTCCCAGTCCGACTGGACTTTTCTCTGCCTCCTCAGCTGTCACCAGATGAAGCTCAGCCTCTACTTTACCCTGCAGCCAGCAAACACATTCCCATCAGAGGTTTTTGGTTTTGCCTCTACACGATCGCTGCGCCAACCTCCACTCACCGTGAGCTCCATCTCATCGTTCTCGTCTCGGGACACAAACGGCCACCAGCCCTTCACCCTCTTCTGTTTGAAGATGGAGATGGTGGGAAGCTCCTGCTCATGTCGGATCATATCCAGGGAACACTGCTTGGCCGTCTTGGCTCCGCGAGGGAACCGATTTAGGTCTAACTCAATTGCACCTGTGTGTAGACACGTTTGCAGGAGTCAGCTCTGACACATGGGCGCGCTGAAACCCCAGATCCATCGGTTCTCACCCAGGAAGTCATCGGCGGAGAAGTGGTCGGCGTCCCAGACCTGCAGCGTGAGGCGAGGAGGGATCTTGTACTCTGTCTCATCCCAGGAGAACATGGACTCTTTCTTAGAGATCACAATCTTCTCCTCCGCCATGAGGTAATCAAAAGGGAAGACGAAGCGCCAGTTGAAGTTGCCCTCTCCGGTCAGGGAATGGTAGTGCACGTCCGTGTCCTGCTTGTCCTCCTGCTGGCCTTTCAGCCATCTGTGAAAAAGACAGTGAGGTCCAGTTTAGGTTGATCCTCCAGCTGGAGGGTCGGCGGTAATGATTGGACAGATTTTTGATTCTGTCAGTCATGCAGTTCAATAGTATTAACACGGAAAACCGCAGTTTTGTGTTAATTACTGGATTTTAGTTGAATTAGAACGAGCACAATGGACACATACCAGGCTGTGACAAGAGAGGTGGTGATTACAAGTCATGTGACTCCCCAAGATCCAATCAGAAGGTGTTGTATTCTGGATGTTGGAGTTTCACACTTTTTTTTCACAGCCATGCAGACACACAGCATGAATGTGTGAGGGAAACATGGTTAAGATGTTCCTAAAACAAGAACCTTTCCCTGAGTGTCAGGATACAGGTGAAAGGATGGAAGCCTGCGAGGCCAGGCTGTGTCAGCTGGAGCTTTCCCCACAATGAGACTGGCTTTACTGGTGAGGATGGACAGGAGGGAAGATGATCACTGAGATCTCAAGGAGCAACAACCGACAACCTAGTCTGACAACACAAGACTGTCAGCCAGATTCTGGATCACTTCTAGGACTGTGGTCAAATCATGTGCACTGGGACGAATTCAGCTGAGAGAATTTGCCTAATTTTTTGACTTATGGTCTCTTTTTGCAAATTTTGCAATGGGAATAAGATCTGGATTCTTAGTAATCCTCTTGCAGTGAGGCTGGATTTTCCAGGATTCTCTGGATGGATGCAGGACTATGAAAACAGTGAGGGGCTGAGGTCTCTCAGGAGGAAATGTTGGCCTGTTTGGAAGGACAGAGGGGACACGTCCAGAGTGAAATCAGGCCAGCTGAGGAAAAAATGGGCTTTGGCTTAAGAGATGCAGCTTCAAAGCGGCACCACAGGTCAAATATGCAGAGGAATAAAATGTCAGTGTCACACACCTTTTCATTTGAGACATTTTAGAGATTTTTTTAATTTCAGTTTTCACTTACAGTGTTTTTACTGTTTTTTAACTCCACTACTGCAATACTACAAATACAGTCATTCCATGTTTATTGATTGTTATTTTAGAACCAAATTGTGTTTGAAGGTAATGCCGCCGAATTCAAATGTCTGTCATGAACAAGGTTCAGTATGAAAGCTGCAACGTTACCATGTTTGATTGAAAAAAACATCTGTTGCTGTGTCATGCATATTATTGCATCCTATACATGCAAAAAACTCCAATAGAACATTTAGAAGGAGTCCATTATTCCTACAAAGTCTGCTGCACAGGACCAAGGCACAAACCTCCAAGTCAGCTTGTGGTTTGATCCCGAAAAAGCTTTTTTTTAGCAGTGAATCTTCAGCGTGCCACTCAAAGATTCTGGGACAAGCGAGGGTTCGTGCGGGGGTCAGACAGGTCAGACAGGAAGGGAGGGAGCCATTTGTACGAGCCATGCGATGGAATTGTGTGTTTACCCCCTGACATAGATGTCAGACATCTTCTCTCCTGTCATGAAAGCATCGTCTTCTAGAATTACGTCATCAGTGTTCCAAATAATAACACGAAGCTCAAAGCTAGACAACAGCAGAGCATTGACCAGAGGAGAGAGAGACGACAACAGACAGACGGACAGAAGAAACACCACACACACGCAGACGGACAAGAAACGCACACAGAAAAGAATGGAAACAAAACAAAACAAAACAAAAGGTTAACTGCAAAAAAAATAAAATTCACGCAACACCCACGGGATGAGGCTCGGTCGCCGCGTCCCGCTGTACCTACCCCCTGACAAATATGTCACTGGACTTTTCCCCAGTGAAGTAATCATCGTCCTCCAGTATTACTTCGTCTGTATTCCAAATAATCACCCTGAGCTCATATCTGGTGAGGGGAGGAGGAAGGAAGACAGACGACACACACTGTTGGACGTCCTGCACGTTTGACAGCTGATTGAGCGCTAACGGTGCCAACACACTCACCATCATTTACCCGGCTGATAAAACTACTTAATCTGCTGAAAAGAGCTGAAGTGCAATTAAAAATATATGCTGCGCGATTGGTATTTTTCTGTAAAGTAAGTTTTCTCTGTTTCCTCCCGCACCCACCTCTTTGGTTTCCGCGGTGATATGTCGATCGCGGGTCCGGGAGCGGGCATGTCCATCGGAAACATGTCCACCCACATCTCGATGCGGCCCTGTTAGTGTGCACAGACAAAAGGTCAAACCCTCTTCTCTCTCTCTCTCTCTCGCTTCCTCTCTCCTGTCTGCAGGTAAAAAGCGAGAGTGTCTCACCTGCTCGATGCCGGGTTTGTCGGGGTTCAGCAGCGGCCTGGTCTCCACGTGTTCGGGGACGAGCTTGCAGCCCACCCGAGGGATCTCCTCCCAGTGGTTCAGCGCGGTCAGAGCCAGATGTTCCTCCGTCTGCTTCTTCAGACCTGACATATTGACAACAATGACAGTGTGCGGTCAGTAAGTCAACATTCATGCCGTGCAGAACGTTTCTGCCGTGCGCTTACCATTTTCATCCTCGATCTCCGTTGTTCCCAGGAAGACTCGATTTGCCACCTTTACTTTTCCACCTGGACCATATTGTGGTCCATCGATCTTCCCATCTTTACAGAGCTTCGCCAGGATCTGACTGGGTTTCATTGGGTCACGCCAAATGTTGTATCCATGGCTGGAATATTGGAAATCATGATCTGAACCCATCCATCTAAGTGTGGCGGTTAAATGTGGTGCCATCGTGACACTAAGGCGTGGAAGATGACGCTCACAGCGAGTACGCGGATGAGATGCCACAGGTGGCTCTGTATTTGCTGTAGAAACGGTTTTCCAAGTCGATCTTCGTCTCCCCAATCAGATCGTCGGTGCCCACCAGGTCCCAGTCGTACACCGATACCGTCAGCATGGACTCCATGGGGAAGGTGGCCTCAATGTCGAATGACCTGGGAGGGAAAGATGCTTGGTGAGGGTTCAGACATGGTCCGATCAAAGGAAACCTTCTCTCTCATCATACTTTCCAAACACGGGGTTCAGCTGTTTTGAGATGTAGTTTTCTTTGTCCCTGATGTCCGATTTCCCCAACTTGATCACGACGTATGGATCCGCCTTTCCATTGATATCCGCAGGATGAAGATCTGTCGCCTGAGGTCAAGAAATCAAGAGTTTCGGCTGCTAAAAATATGTTTGCCCCGATCACCTGGAATTATCCGGTGACTCACCCGGACCACATAGACACGGACGAGGACGTTGATGGGGTCGTTGTGCGGAATGCTCTGGAACATTCCCATATTTGGGTCAAATCCCGCATCTCTCGTGACATCCTCAGACAGAGGTAGCTTATACATACATAAGGAACCCTGTGTCACAGGAAGAGAGGAGCCTTTTATTTCCCAACTCCTCCAAATTCAGCCTGCTGATGCCATTTTTTTCCCAGCGGACCTTGAATCTCCCAACAATCCTCTCGTCATCTGGAGCGTGCTCGTCGTCATCCACGGCTTTCCCTCTGAACAGGTTAAAAGTGTGCAGCCAGTCCTCAAAGTTTCCGTACTCGCTCTCCAGCTCTTTGTTGTACACCTGTGCACCAGCAGGTGTTAGCATCCGCGTGTTTTACTGGGTAGCGGTGAGGCCCTGTCGGGCTGTGCACTGACGTACCACCATCTCGTCCACTTTGGCTCTGCCTGGCTGCTTCTCTGCCCCATCCGTAGCCTGACCTTTCCGCTTGTCCTTCACGCCCTTCTTGTCCCTGCACTTTTCTTTGGTCCTGGAGCCTTTCAGAAGAGGGTCGTCAAGTTTGATGTCTGAGTGAAAGAGGTGAGTGAAAGGGGAAACGGACAAGAGATGGTTGCTGGGATGAGGATGAGGATGGGCTGCAGGGCTGCATGAAACATGCGATGCACACGCCATCAGGACGTGTGCAAAGAAAGGGTTAGAATTCTAATACACAGGGGATGGCAGGTCATGATGAGGATGAGTGATGTCACAGGACTCCACAGAGCAGCAGACACTCAGTTTGTCTGACAGCAGCCTGGCCGGTTTTGGAGTACCTGCCATCTCTGCAGCTATTTCCAGGTCCTCCCTGTCCTCGGCCTCAGCCTGAGCCGCCTCCTGAGCCCGCAGATTCTGAAAAAACAGCCTGCAAGTTTGAACCAGATCTTCTAGTCTGACGAAGATCCTCTAACTCTCACAAACCCGGCAGGAATCACCTCTTTCAGCGTCTCAATTGAGGCAAAATATTTCGACCACCAATCCAGCAGTCTCTCATCCGGCTCCTCGTCCTCCTCCACACATCCCTTCTTTTTCTTTTTCTTCTTCTTCTTCTCCTTGTCATTCTCCTCCTCGGTCTGTCAAATGGCAGTTTGCAGATTCTCAGCCTTTTCCCCTCACACTGAGAAGGTGCTTCATTTATTCACTCACCATGTCCACTTTTACAACAGCATCAGACATCTTTAATGGGGAGCACCACAAAACAGCACAGTAATTATTACACACACACATACACACACACACACACACACACTGGTGATGCAGGCAGGAGCAGCACATCAGTAACGGCAGGAAAAGAGGACCAGACATCCAGCAAAACCACCATTTCTGTCCCAGACATAAAAAGCCAAACTCACGGCGTCTAATTTGACCACGGTGTCCATTTTTCGAATGGACGTCTCCGCGTCCATGTTGACGATAATGTCACCTGCAGGGCGAGAAAGGGTGTGGGAGGAAACGCTGGGTGAGGAGCGAGGCTGCGTGCCGCCATTGGTGAGGACCATGTAGCCGTTCATGAGCTTAGCTGCAGCAGGGCCATACAGGCGAGGACAGCCGGCAGCAGGAGGAGAACGGGAAGGAAAAAGACGTGCAGAGGAAGAAAAAAAGGGCAGACGGAGGCCAGCAGGGCAGGCAGGGAAATTTGAGAAGTTAGTGAAGAAGAGGAAGCCATTAGAAAGCATGAACACAGTCAGGAAGATTTGAAGTCTTATTGGTTTTTCCAGGACTAAACAGACGTTAAAGCTGAACGGGAACACCGAGCGGTTTTGAACTCTTACCTGCTGTGGCCCAGTTGTTGGAGGTCTTGTCTGGGGTGGTGTAGATGAAACGCCGCAGGCTAGAAACAGCGTGCGTGCCCACCAGGATGTAGCGGCCGAAGGCTCTGCAGTCAACCACCCGGATGTTCAGGGGAGGGTGGAGAAGCTCGTTCTCAGGCAGGTCCTGTGGACGAGAGGATCCAGTCAGCACAGGGACGGTTCTGAAAATGATGCCAAGGTTGAAATATCCAGAGACAAAATACTTACCACTTCAAACCACTTGACCAGCGTGCTGAAGTTGGGGTTTTTCTTGTAGTTTTGGATGACGACTGACTGCACGCCTTTTCCCGCACACTCGATGTCCACACGCGGTCGGTCCACCTGAGCTAAATTAATCCTCTTCAGGTCTCTTAAGCCCCAAAACAAAACCTGAACAGTGGGAAAAAACGACAGCACGACGGGTAAAGCTCCTCATGAGATGAAACAACAAAAGCAAGCAAGGATGAAGCAGGGAGGTTCCTTCCCACCTCAATACGGTAGCGACTCAGAACTGGTCTGATGCCCAGGGGGACGGGCAGGATGGGCCCATGGTCCGACTCTGTTGACCCTTCAAGTGGCGGAAGATCGGCTCTGCCTCCCTGACCGATCTAGCAAACGTAAAGCGTGTGAAACACCGCTGACAGAGAGACAGCAAATTTACATTTTTAAAATATATTTGTTTAAGTGGAGCCGAGCGGTGACCGGTTCTGGTGTCGTACTGAGAGAAGTAAGTCGGACCGATGACAGAGTGACCACAGCTGTGGGAAAAGGTTGGATGAAGAAGGAAAGAAGACAGCACCTTTATTTGAGGGACAGCAAAGTTATGGACGGCAATCAGAGCTCGTCTGATCTCCTCAGAATTGTAAGGAATCTGCAGGAAGGATGGAGCAGGAGGAGGAGAAAGAGCCAGAGTGGATGCAGAGGAAAAATAGATGGCAATGTTGAAAAAGAGAAAGAAGAAAGAGTGAAGCAGATGAAGTCTGAGATTTGCATGGACTGAACAAAAACTGAAGCTGAAAGGAACTGAAAAGTTGTGTGTGTGTGTGTGTGTGTGCTGTAGTGTGTGTGTGTGTGTGTGTGTGTGCTGTGTGTGTGTGTGTGTGTGTGTGTGTGTGTGTGTGTGTGTGCTACCTGCAGCAGCTCAAAGGCGGCCAGCAGCTCCCCTGCTGTGCTGTTTCCCCTGTAAATCTGATAGTACTCCAGCTGCGGGGGGAACCTCGGGGGCCCGTAGTGCTCGTCGCACATCTTCACCAGGGGCTTGGCAAAGGTCCGGCCAATGAACTCCGCCTTGCCCTGACCACAACATTGAGAAAGCAGGCATCCGAGGCAGGGGACGGGGACAGGACACGGGAGAGTAAGGTGCGGTTCACACGGCGGACACTTGGGGGCAGTATCGACAAAGTGGTTATTGGTGCACGGGGGCGTGACAGACAAACATTCTGACTAAAATTTGAAAGAGTTGTGTAATTCTTTCTTCATGGACTTTGATATGCAGATTTGCAACCTTCTAGCTATAAACTCCAGCTGCAGAACTTTAAAAAACTTTTTCTGGGGCTCAACAAAGATGACATAAACCTAACGTTGCCACATCAGTGGCGTTGAGAACAGGGTTTCTACAGCAACAAGATATTTCGCACTCTATTTAGCCAGAGTATGAGCAAAGACAGAGTGGAGTGAAACAAAGATGGACGGGCAAAACATGAGGGGGGGAGAGGTAGAGTTTTTGCTCATTAGCCCATATCGTATCATGTTTGACAGCACAAAGATTCAGCATTTTTTATATTTACACACAGACGGAAATCATACCACAGTGTCCTGGTCGTAGATTTCAACCACGATGATCGGTGGGTCGTCTCGCAGCTCAGAGGCCTCCCCGAAGAGCTCCACATCGTCAAACACCAGCAGCTGGTCCCACGTCGGGCAGAGCGTCTCACTCAGGACCTGCACGCAAGCATACACGCGCAAGTCAGGTTACACAAAATAATTCAGTCACATGCAAATACACACACCTACCTCAGTGACCTGACTGTGTGTGGAGAAGAAGACGCCGGGCGAAGGGATCTGAGAGGCCACTGCTGTCAGCAGCAAACAGACTGCGGGCTTGGTACATGTGAGCTCTCAGCTGGAACACCTGCTTCACTGTCACACACACACACACACACACACACACACACACACACACGGGACTTCACTTTGTTGGCATTGACCATAGCTGTGTTGACAAAGGTATCAAATGTTTCTCAGTATTTGGAATTTCAGAGGTTCATATTTGGTTTGGTTTTGTGCGTTTAAATAATTGTGAACTGACTAATGAATACAAATAAATAAATGTTCTTTTCACTTACTGTTATAGACAAGGCTGACCGGAGGGCTGAAGCAGGAACCGTGACCCGTTTTAGCAGCTTTGATTTCCTCAAATCCGTTGGGCAGACCATTGAGGAAGTCCTTCTTCTGCTTGGTGAGGCCCAGCCACAGATAGAGCTCCAGCTTAGCTTGTACTGTCCAGCCTGCAGGACCAAATCCCTTCTTCCCAGGCAGCTGGCAAATGCAAATTATGACAGACGACGGAATGACACAGCGTTTCCGCTCAACAGGAGAAAAACACTAAATACACAGAAAGTCATCTTTGTTTTTGCAGCATCATCAGCCTTACCTTCAGGAAGACCGCCTTGACTTTGCCACAGTCTTTTCCTTTTTCTTCATCCACCATGGAGTACAGAATGTCTTTGGAGGGAACGCGGGCGTACGCGATGCGCTTGTTGTTGCTCATCATCCAGATGAACAGGTCTGGGATGCTGTGTTGAGGCTGGGCAGGTTTGAAACGACGGCGGTAATCAACACCATGCTTTTTTAGTTGCTGTGAGCTTTGCATACGATGAGTGTTTATTCTGCACCTCATCCGCAAGGAACCGCAGCTTCTGCAGAAAGTTCTGGCCCAGCTTGAGTTTGTCCCTGACGGTGTTCTTTTTCACCTGAGTCCGGATCTGCCTGGCCTGCTGGCCCATGTTGTCCTGCAAGAGATGGGTCATGGAGACACCCTGAAAGGTTCTGAAGTTCGGACGCTGTTTTAAAACAAAGGTATGAATACTTTTAACCTCAGTACAGCTTTTTTATGTTACAGGATGCAAATGTTCTAGACGAGGCTTTTCATTCAATTAAAGAAAAATTGTAAAAATGAATTTACTCACTGTGATGTGATTATAACACAACCAAAAAGGCAGCTTAGATTTGATCAAATACAAATGATCTCTCTCCCTCACGCGCACGCACGCACACACAGATGCCGTTTATTCTCTGCACTCAGCGTACCAGCTCCCTCATGCATGTCTTGAGCCGCTCTCGATCCAGTTTGGTTCGTCCTGCCAGGTTCACGTCTTTGTTTGCCAGAGCCACAAACTGACTGGAAGCGTCCAGAAAACACACAAAATGAAATGTGAAAGAGCAAAAAACGGCAAGAAAAGCACGCGCTCAAATATTTATCCAACCAATTTACTGTGAATGGTATTTTGGAAAAAAGCTAAAGTAAAGTTAAAAAAAACAAAACATTAAAACACTGACTGTTTTAGTGGCTAAGAGCAGCATGTGAATGGTTTAGAAGCTAGAAAATTTTCCCACAAGAAAAAAAAAAAACGAAGCTTTTACCGACCAGGCTGGAATGAGTTATTATTGTTGTGGTGTAGCTTGCCTGCAGCCGAGGCTGAGCTCCTCCAGCACTCCCCTGAGCCTGCGCTCTGGAAAGGCCTTCTCCGTCTTAATAATCTCCTGCACATCATTCAAACCCTCCTCCTGTTGAAAATGATGGTTTTAATCATCAACGTACGCTGATCCGCCGTGAGCCTGCTCATCGGCACACAGACCAGCTTATCGGCGATCCCGTCCATCATGTTTGAGTTGTAAAGTCGCCTCCTTTGGTCCTGCCACCAGCTTCTGATGTACACACACGGTTTCTTCTCAAAGTACGGAAGGTGGAAGTAATTCCTGCGAAGATTGGATAAAGCTTAAATGGCAGGTTCTGTCTTTAAAACAAGATCTGTGGTTTTTTTTTTTCTAAACAACAAATGTGACCCTGACCCCTGACCCCTGACCTGTCAGTAATGACGGGCTTCATCAGAGGAGTGGAGGAGACAGATACCAGGTCCCCGTCCTCGTCTGCGTCATCGTCGCTGGAGTTCTGAATGAGCTCGCTCTCCTCTTCGTCATTCTCTCCCTCTTTCTTTTTACTCTTCGCCGACGAAGGCTTGCTTACGCCGTCTATCTGGTTGCCATAGTTACCTGCGGGACAAGCAGACTGTGCTGTAGCTATTGATTTTTTCTTTTTGTGCGTGCTCCCCCCATCTCTGTGGCACGGTCATCTTGTGGAGCACCGGTTAATATTAAAAGGGGTAAAGACAGCTGTTCTCTCACCTATTGTCATTTCAAAACTTATCATTTTTTCTCCAATTTTTCTGTCGATCATGGTGGCCTCCAGGAAGGAACCAAAGAGAAAAAACTCCTCTATTTTCCCAGTGGCACTCTGATGGAGAGAGGAGGGAAGGAGTCAAGCATTTTTATGTTCTTTTAGACAGAACGGCATATATCTGCATATCAGCATGTGCTGGGTCATATTTTTAGCGTAAGAGCACCTACGGGGAGGTGTGCTTACCTCTGAAATGTTGGAGATGGACTCGACTTGCACTTCAGTGGAGCTCACGATCTCAGGCGAGGTGGTGTCCAAGATCTCCACTGCCACGGAGAGCAGGAGACGCGCCCTGAAGGACACGCCCTCCCCGAGCCCGTCGTTCAGGTCCTGGTGCTCGTCCATCAGCGTGTACTGGCGTGTGGAGCCGTACATGTTGACCCAGGCTGGCCCCATGGTGGGCAGGAACCCTGGAGAAGGACAAGATTACTTTCACCGGAGCTGCGATTTCCCTGAATTATTCACTGAATTATTCATGGTGGTTGTAAACTACTATTTGCTGCCATTTTTATTGATTTCAAATCAATTTGAGTGTCACACAATAAATCCACAGAACAATTAAAACAAGGTCACATGGCTCAGCCGCGTCGATCGATCCACTGCTAATTATCACAAACTCAAACAGCTCATTATTGCAGCCAGCAGCTGGTGACAGGGAGCAAAACTCACCCTTGTCGCCATCGTTTGAGATTTTACGCAGGTCGATAAAGTGGGTTCCAATGGCGACATCGTTGACTTTGTCTGAGTCCCGTATCTGGACTTTGACGCGCTTGCAGAGGGGCGGGAAGAGCTCAGTGAAGACCACCTGCTCATTCCAGATGGGTTCATAACTGCTTTTCTGGACCGACGTTTTCCCCTGAGGAATCACAGATGAAACTCTTTAATTACTCCCATTAACGCTGGCCAGGGGCGTAGATGTTAAGTACAGTCCTTACGGGTCAAAACAAACATTTTACTAGGTCTAGCAGTTATTTTTTCATGCCAATTAATAATGCATGCAAATAAAAGAGCTTTGCTGCTAGAACTGGTCACTAAAGCAGCTCAGGGTTAGTAAGAACTGAGACTCGAAGGTGTGGAGAGAGTTACTTTCTGTCCGGAGAAATGCACTTGGACGTAGGGGTCCACCAGGTCTCTGTTCTCTCCTATAAAGGCTTTCTTGACATTAGCCATGATGCTGGTGTTCATCTTGGGGAGCCCCTCGGCGCGGTAGATCTTCACATAATACTTAGCCCACTGCCTCTCTGCTGGGATACCCTCTGGGAGCAGGAGGTTTCTGCATCCAGACACAAGCCAGCGGCATTACTGATTTATCTGACCAGTCTACACAGCATGACTATAATGGTTTTTTTTTTAATTTATATACATATCTCCTTTATTTTCCACTAAGATTGGACTCATTACCCTTCTATGTCGTCGTCATCAGTCTCGTTGGCTTTGTGTGGGGTCTTGATATTGTCACCCTTCCCGACCACGGCGATGTCACACTTGATGTAACCTTTACACCCGGTGGTGATGTCATCAGGGTCAGACAAGATGGCCCACTTGTGATAAAACTGGTGCTCTGGGAGAGACGTCAGTCAATCAGGTCCACGCTGGGAACAGGTATGGTTGTAAAATGTGAGCCGCAGCTGCTCACCAGGCTGTGAGTAAATGGTTCCAACATCCATCTTGAAGTTTCCGACCAGAGTCCCACTCCGAAGAAGATTTTTAGAATGAATCACCTGAAGAATGGTGCGGGGAGTGAAATCATACAATAAAAAGAAGCAGTGGGACTTCAAAACAGTCAAACGCAGCTTTGCTTCTACTCACTGAGAGCTTGATGATCTTGTCAAACATGACATCAGGAGGGATGTGGAAGTCAAAAACAAAGTACTGTGGAGAGGAAAGACTGCGATCAGACCCCCTACACTGGGTTTGCTATAGGACTGAAGCTCATCTGTAGCTAAGAACTCTCAACCCTTTTAGCAGAGAAGGTTTAAAATATACAACGGCAGGCCCAGTTTAAATTCTCCACACTTTTACTGTCTACATTCATGTGTAAACACACCAGATGACTTTGTTTATAACACATCCCAGTTAGTAGTGTTTACTTTCACTGTACCAGGGATTCTTCTAATATAATTCATCTTAAATAAAAAGAAAAGTATAGAACATTAAATATTAACAAAACACTAGCCTCTAGCCTCACCTCATTGTAATATGGGCAGTTGGTGGACTCTTTCATAGAGGTGTACTTCTTTTCATCGCCCACCTCCACACACACCACCGGGTCCATATTGAGGCCTATCAGCTGCCGAGCCTCGATCACCGTGATGCTGATCTGATGGCAGATTGGGAACAGGAACATAAAGACTCCTAGAGAAACGGGACCATCCGGACTCAGCGATTACCCAGAGGCACATTCAGATGCATAACAACATCCTGGAGCTCTAATGAGCCTCATTGAATGAGGCAGCCAGGGCTCCTGGAGGATTGTTCCATCAATGTTTTATCCAAACTTCTCTTGGACTAATATAACGCAGCCTCTGATTGACAAGCTAGGGATGGATTGCAGGTTTCACCATGCTTTCTTTGGATAATTAAGGAGAGATGGGAGCCTTGTGTAAATCTGACTCCATAATGAAAAGAGATCAAGTACAGCACAACTGGTTCGATCTCCCCGCTCCTTGTTTGAGCACACCCACTCACCTGATAATCCACCGGTCTTCCAGATCCTGGCTCCATTTTGATATCTGGCTTTGACCTGAAACACATTTGACAGCTTCGCTCACATGACCACAGTGGGTTAAAGGTTATTGTCCTGCAACAACCTAAACACATTTTCAGACATCTTGCCACCAGAGCTTAAAGTAGTGACTTAGAGTTGTTCAGAAGAACTCTTCCACCTTTTGTTGGAGATGTTGGTGGTGACGGCTGTGACAGAGGCCAGAGACATCGTGTCAGGTTCCAGAGATCCAGCAAGTCGCATCGCCTTCCTGTCCAGGTCCTCCATGTCCAGGATCGCTGGCTCATCTAAAAAATAAACACATTATTATTATTTGCTGCTTATTTTGCCCACTGACTTTGAAGAAAGCAGCTGGAGTCTTTTACCTCCTTTTCTGTGATCGTCCTTGTTGATCTTGATCTTGCTGAGCCTCATGGCTGAGAAAACGCCCTTTCCCGCTCTGGCCGAGAAGACAATGCAGGAATGAGGTCTCAACGGTGTGTTTGTTTCCAGATCGACCAGTTTTCATGCTTATTCCTCGAGACGAACCAACTTATTTTCCACCTATGCAACCCAAACCATCCCGAAATCGCTCACAGCTGCGTAACTCGATGAGACATTCAATTCCAGCGGAATTACCGACCCTGTCCAATCCCCGTCACCTCGACATCAGCCGTCAGGACTCTCAATCACAAAACAAAAGTATCCAGTGTCTCCACATTGATATTAACTGGATCAAATATCGGTGTACCAACAAAGAGCTTCTGATGTCTTCAGGAAAACAACAAATGAAGACCTTAATAATTCAGAATGAGCGTGAGCGTCCAATTTGCTGCAGATATAGAGACGGGCACAGGGTGTAATGAAGAAGAGGGTTTGACTTTGCTTCATCTAGTTTCTGAATGTCAGCTAGTGGCACAGTATAAAAAGTCTTCTCTTTTCTACATTATCAAAGAGGCAACCTTCATCTCTGTGAAAATATGAAAAAGAAAAAGGTTATGCCGAAATTCAAAAATGGGCTGGTTGATAATTTCACTTTTTAAAGTTGAGAAGCAACATAAAAGCCAAGAGTCCACAGATGCTGGAACAAAAGATGATAATCAAAAAGGTGCCAATAGAGTTATTCTAGATGAAGGTTACATCAAGTATTTGCTTCTGGGAATCATATCCTGATGATTTGAAGGGTCGGAATTCTCGTTTTACAGTCAGTCGACTCACGGCATCAAAAGATTAAAAACAGACTCCTCACATCAACAATTACCATCACATCCCAGCCAGCTCACACACTATCTTTACATGTCTGAAAAGTTTTATACATACCACCAAGAAAAATTCAATTTCGCTCAATTCTAAATAAACCAGCAGCAACGTTTCTCCGGCAAACTTCCTTCTCTCTTTTTAATTATGTCTTCACCTGTCGGGTGATCCAGAGCAAAGAGGCGGACGACGGCGGCTGACAGATGACTAGATGCTATAGGACAGAGGAGGTGAGGGGGGTGGGGGGTGAAAGAGGTGCTGAATGGGCTGGGCTCTAAACACCAAAGAGCTCATGACAAATTTCAACTTGCAATTTGGTTACAAGTTGTACCAATGGTGTTCAGGCATATATTCAACACACATTTTACCTTGTTGCGGAAAATCTCTGTCAAAACATCCCTAAATAGAGCCCCTGATAGCTGGGGTGGATGCGATCACCTCTAACAGTGACTTTTGCTAAAGTTGTCTTCATGTTTTACATTTAAAACAAGCAAAGGAGGCAGAATAATGAGGCAGTCTAAGGACAGATGGATGACTGTGTGTCAGTGAGTGTGAGCCACTATTTACTGCATGAAGGACTGCTACAGGCTAGTGTTTACTAACTGGTTGAAGGCCATATTTTAGTTCAGTGAGGTTGCTGCAGCCCTGCAGTATTATTGAGGTAAAACAAAATATATATTAAAAGGGAAAAAAAATGTTATCAAGAACACAAAGTCCTTGGTAAGTGGAATCTGGCTTTTGCAGCCCTTCATTCTCTTTTTCCTTCCTTTGTCAAGCTTTTAAAAAAGAAATTCTCTGAATCACTCAAATAATGTTCAGGCTGTTAACACATATAAAACACTGACCATTAGTTAGAACGGTTGTAAAACTGAACATAAAGCTGAAAATGATGTGTTTCCTGGCACAAATCAATAGTACACATGGGTATGAATAAATTGCTTGTTACATGTGCAAATTAGAACAGGGATGAATGATGTAGACCAGATTAAATTAATCCCAAGGTTCTGCTCGGATAACCTGCAGCTCGATTTTTATCTCCCCAGTAAAAATGGATTGCAGACTTTATGTGGTAAACTGTTGGTTTAATTTAGACTACATTATGTGTCAACATCTAAACTCATAGCAGTGTAGCATGTGCTATAATTTGCTGACCAGTGCTAATTAACTGCGTAAATGACTAGATTATGTTTGCAGTAAAATCTTGAGACTGCTCCTCGATAGATTATCCATGTTTGTCTCCAAAGGTTTTTTTTTTTTAAATTCCAAATAAATCGTTAGCAGCACCCTGCCCAACCATCTGATCCACGCAGGGATGCTCCTCTCTGAGGAGGAGACAATGCATCAGCGTGCTGTGGGTGAAAAGTGGTGTCACGACATCTGCCAGCGAACACAAGGAATACGTTGTTTTGTTGGGAGCCACAAGTTTGGCAGTCTCATTACAAAAATAATGAGTTCCTGGTAATAAACGAATACATGACGAAAAACCATGTTGCTGATCAATATCTTAATCATCTGAGAGCGTGCCTCGCTCTGGCTGACATCTTGAATGGTGCTCTAGGAGCAAAACCCAGCTTTGCAATTTACTGATATCGTCACAAGTATGAAGACAGCATCTGCTCTCATCTGCTGCTGTGCTGCCCCCGTTGCCAACAGGAGCTTTAATTGACCTTTTTTTTTCTTGTGGAGCAGCAGCTTATAACAGTACCTTCATTAGTGTTAGAAAGATAGAAGCTCATGCAATTTTAATACACCCCCCAAAAATAGGAGCGTTCTAAGTTTTCTTGGCCTAGTTAGAGCAAACAAGCTGTTTTCAAAAGCCTTGGCCCCATCTTCTGTTGACATTTAAACTATTTGAAAAAATATTTTAAGCAATTTTTAAAAAATGTAGATTAAAATAAAAAGACAAGGACAGAAACCATGAAAGATCCATGGTTAAGGTCCCCACTATTCCATCCTGACCACTGTTCCTGTGTTCACCCATGACTTCTGAAAATTTTATATACTCCAACAGGGCTCTTGCATTTTTTACTTTGTTATTGCATCAACTGGACTGGGAAAAAAAACCTCCAGACTCTCATTCCTCAGGCTCAAGGGCCTCATCGTCACAAAGACAGAAGGATCCTTTTTGTGAAACGATTGTAGTAGTTTATGTCTCTACGTTTCATGAGATGTGATGCAGTATCGTCATCATCTGCTAAGTAAAAACTAAAACAGATGGAGGCTCAGGTTTAAGACACTCACAGATAGTCCAATAGTCCAAATATGACTGTTCCAGTCTGCAGTCATTATTAATATTTACGTAGTTGGACAAATGAATGAATGAATGACGTTTTCAAACCGGGGCTGCTCACAAACGACCTCTTTGATATGCAGATGATTCATACATATGCAAGAGTGAATTACCACATCGGCTAGATTTAAACCGGACGATAACTGTAATTTATGGATGGGTTTAACGAGCGGCCATGTCCAGCCAAGCGGCTCCTGCATCTCACTGTGGTTTTAAGTGTTTGATTTGACGTCTGCAGATAGAATAAGACTCGAGATCTTCGGTTTTCTTCTGCTGCATGTGGCGTTCAGCGGATCTGCTTCACTGGCAGTAAAAGCACTGATAAGGTAATTTATTCATCAGGGTTGACAACGCCCCTGCTGTCTTACAGTGGCGCCACAGCCCAAAATGCTTCAGCGAAGCCATCTTAAATCATTCTGTAGGCGCGCATGCGGGAAAAAAAGAGGATGTAGCTGCAGGTGGCGCAACTTTAGCTGCAGTTTTATTCCCTGGAGGCCTGAGGAAGACCCAATGTGAATTAAAAACAATCCACAGTCAGCCAGAATCATATTTTTATTACAGCGTTTGGACTGTATGCAGCAAATTTGACCTTTAGGCTGCATAAGACAGGATTCAAAGAGACAGAAGCAAATGGGTTTCTGCAGACCACACAAACACTGAACCCAGAGCAGTTTAAGGCCAGATGCATGAGGATCCTTTAGAGATCAACGGTCCAGTAGCTCCAAACAAACTATTTAGGTGAGACTGCAGACAAATCGATCTTTGATAAAGCAACAGCACAAAACCTCAAACAGGTAGAACATTCACTCCCGAAAGGATTCATTTGCAGCCATCACCAGCAAAAAGACTCCATTAGCAGAACCTTCTAGACTAAAAAAAGTGAGTCGAGCGGCTGGTGCTAGGAAAGAGAAAAAAAAAAAAGGGGGAAGAAATGCACAATAGAGCTTTTTTGTCCTTCAGCTGCAGCAGACCATGAGCAGCTTCTAATATCGTACTCTGAAAGAGCCGCTCTGCATCTCGCTCTCCTCCAGAAGCCTGCAGATAAATGACCGCTTGCAGGACCTGGCCGTGCTGATCACCTCCAGTGAAAACCAGAGCCGCCCACAGACGACTTCACCACCCTTTCAGTACAACACCGGACAAACTCGGCAGCGCCACAACCCGGAGTTAAAGAAAGGGACATGTTTTCTCTGTTATGTAACCAGAAATATGTTGTCTAGCAACAAAAACAAAAGGATTTTCAGACTCTGAGAATGGTGGAACAGCTTTAGGTGTCCATCTTTTCTCCACCCTAAACACTAACAGATGACTTTAGTCATTTTCTGAAACATTCTTCCATAAAATAAAATAAACAGAGAACACTTTAAAACCCCGCCAGAGGGGAAAAGTCTCTCATGCTGCCGTTAAAACCCACCAAAACACCATATAGGCTCCTTCTCTTTATGAGCCAACTGATAGATTTAGATTTAAAATCTAAATTTAATTGCAGCGTGCTGTATGGTAGCTTCATGCGGCTCCTCATGCAGAGAAGCCAAACGAGCAGATAGATGTTTTTTGGGTTTCTTTTTTTTTTAACTTTGAGCCTGATTCCCCTCCCCAAAACTGCCTGTTTAGCCCCACCTGCACTGACCCATTTTGGCAGCAGATTTGACCTCATTCTCTCTGCTGCAGTAATGCTTCACACCCCAGCAGCCCAGTCGTAGCAGCGTATGTGTGTGTGTGTGTGTGTGTGTGTGTGTGTGTGTGTGTGTGTGTGTGTGTGTGAGAGAGAGTGTACAGCACTTATTTAACTTTACATTTTCAATAATACATACTTCCTGAACGTCGGTATGGATCCCTGTAAGGATCGCCCGGGAGACGTCCCTGAGCCACGGCTCTGTCCTGACAGCAGGCTGTCTGTTTCAAAGGTGAACATCCCATCAGGGTCATCGGGAAGGTCTAGGAACTCTCCGTCGCTCCACACGGTCCCCAAGCTGTCCATTGACTGATATTTGATCTCTATGGTAACACTGGTCTGTACACAGAACAGCAGATCAGGTTAGATTATCACAAGTTTTGCCATCAGTATCACATCTTGCATCACAGCGAACGGCAGGGCAGCTAGCATCTTCAGGCTTGGCCAGGAATTATCTAATGATCCCTTTGGCCCTTTTTAAAAGTTCAGATGTGTGACAAACCTGGTGGGACCATAAATCCTCACTCAGCCTCATGTTTCTCCATCTTTTTTTTCCTGACAGTGATGTCGTTTTTACTGCAGAAAGGCCTTTTTTTTTCCTCACACAGGCAGATGATTTCCCTTCATCTTAATCTCTTACTCCATGAGTTCTTTCCCCCTCTTCCTTACATCCCCGCGAGCTGAATAGTTGGATTTGTTACTATGGCAACCACACCATTGCAGCTGTAGGTAAAAGTGGCATTCCTTGTAGTTTCACCACTGAAATCCCTCTGGGGTGAGCAGCATTAAAATTAAAACCTCTTTCTCTTTCTGTGTGTGTGTGTGTATACGTTTGCACCCCAAAGCACTCCCTTGCTACTTGTTTCTTAAAACATCCGCCTTCTCCATCAGCGTTCTGCACCCTGAGGTGTGTTAAAACCTCAATCGCCTGCGAGGCCTCACGTGCCCTCTTCATCCCAGTCCAGGTCTTTATTTCCCACTGTACTCCTGTTTGTAATTAACTGGTGTGGTAGCAGCTTTTTAATGGAAGATGGTATGAAAACATCCACCGAGGCAGGAGTTCAACCTGGTTACAGATGGTTAATTGTCTCAGTTTAGACTTAGCAAGGAGACCACCTGATGGCGGTTTTACCTTTATTGACGTGTTGTTGTCGTCGATAAGTGTGTCGGTCAGCTGTAGATGTCCTTCTTCAGCCACCTTCTGAAGAACCATACAGAAGGTCCCCACGAGCCTGCAGGCCAAAAAGATGCTTCAGTGCATTTACAGGTGATCCTCTGTTCATGGCCGGGGCCCATGCGTCTCCACTGAGCGCTTGTGCTCCTGTGATTAGTTGAAATCATTTGCTTCAGCAACCAACCACTCACCCATCAAAGAACAAAGTCAAATGTAAAGTGGGTTGAGTTGCAAAAGCTTGTTTCCCACAGAGACTTTGCATTAATATAAAGCATTTCGCTAAGTAAACTAAACTAAGCTGGAGGCTTTAGGAGCTTTTTTCATTTTTTGCAGCTAAACAGATAATTTAGATAATAATGGACCTAGAACGCACCATAAGAATGTTGTAGAAATTGGAATCAGTCCAGGAGAATGTCATCTATCCCAGTCTTAGATATTGAGGATCAAGCCAAAACAGAGCACCAGATAACAAGGTGCAGCAGTTAGGGCTGTACAAAGTAAAATGTTAAAGTCCAACACAGTCCAGAACTGCAGGGAACTTTTCTCACTTTTAATGATAAATCACCCCGGCCTGGCTGGTGTTCTTGGAGATAAACACCCTCCCCCTGCAGCAAGATCCTCACTGATCATCTTTCCGGGGTTCCCAGTCTTTATCTCTGAGCCACGCTGCTTCTGTCCTCTGAGGGTTGCTCTGATTAATTGAAGATGCAGTCGGTGACGGCTGGCAGCATGACTCGGTAATACTGGAAGTTAGGGAGCTGACAGAAACTTTCTCTTGACATATTAATCAGATTCCCCATATAAACCTTCTTCGATCCGAGATCGAGGGGACACATTTGTCCAAACCTGTGCAGCTGAACAGAATAGAACAAACCACCTCGGGACGTTATTGACGGGGATCAATGCGCCCACTATGAGAGGTACTTGACAGGACAAAATGGTCAATCGTCTCCTCTCAGCCAGGCAGCACCAGTACGAGAGCTGAATTATTGAGCTGGGCAGGGCCGATCATGTTCTGGCTTACTTTTTAGCACTTCAAAAGGGGACATTTATTATTGATCCAAGTCCTGCAAACAACTTCCTTTCTGCTTTATAATTTAGAGCTCACTTTCCTTGCACTTCTTTTTCCCCTTTTCTTTTCCTCACAAATCCAGATAGATGGACATGAAAAGGCTGCAGGATGGTTTTGTTTGGTCACTGTTTGGCCGTTATAAACCAAACTATAGATGAAAACATGAATCCTACAGAAACAAGGACACAACAGCATCCAACACATGTATCCATTCATCCATCCCAAGGAGCTAAAGGGAGACATTGTCCCTCCAGACGCCCTCACCAGGAATGCATCCAGAACTCATCTTCATCAGATGCCCCAGCCACCTCATCTGCAACTCTGCTCTGATCCCCTCTGATCCTGAGCCAGCTTCTCACCCTATATCCGGGAGCCAGCCCAGACGTCCTGCAGGAGCCAACCTATGTCAGCTGCCTGCATCTGGGATCACATCCTTTCGGTCACTACTCACAGCTCGTGACCACTGAGCCTGCATTTGTTTAAACGCACGTGAACCCGGAGTCGACAGAGCACTACTGGCCTAAAAAGATCCTAACTAAAAGTCCAGATGGGGAGAACCAGCCCCAGTGACCTTTTGTCTTGCTCATTTAACCCCAGAGAGTTGAAAGATTTAGTTCAAAACCCCTTTTATTAATTTTCATTCTTTACTGATTTTCTTTACTGACCCAAGCTTGAGTCACTTAAATCAGCTCATATTAACTCAGCAGTGCACACACACACACACACACACACACACACACACACACACACACACAGAACAGAATCTCTCTGCTGCTAGGGAAAAGAGCAAAAAAATGCGGTCTGCGACAGAGCAGAGAGCACGAAGCGCCATTGCTTTCTCTTTGTGTTGCGGTAACACGAGCGCACTTGTGGTCACAGGGTGTGACACACTGTGCAGAGAGTGGGATGCTCCAGACACAGACGGAGCAGATCAGGTCTCCACGGTACCGATGCCGCCCCCTGTGACACCTTTACTTATTTAAACTTTTTTAAAGGTTAGTGAATTTTCGCAAACATCTGTGAGCTCTCTTGTTTTTCTTGGGTAAAGTCGATTTTGTGCCTGTGCTTAAGAAAACCTTGAAGCAATAATCAATTTTTTTCAGTCCCCGGTGCACCAAATCTGTCCTCTAGAGAACATCAGCACACAATGATATATGGGTCTAATGGACTTGGTGGTGGACTCATTTCAGCGTGCACCATAGTGGAAGAGTGACCCCGAGGCTCAGTGAGATGGATCTATTGTTCGTCACTTTTTAGTTTAACACAATCACACCCAAAACACCACGGAGACGACAGAGGACGCCCCAACTGTCAGCAACAACAGTCACACAGATGAGAAACTGGGACAGCGTTGATGTGTCCAGTCCAGACTCATCATCTAGGAAACAGGAGCAGCGTTGGACCGAGACTGAACTCACCTGTTTGAAAAGACCTTGCTGTAATTGTACACTTGGATCTCCAGAATCTCATTTTCATCCAGCCGGCTGGCTATAGGCCACCGAAACACCTACAATTCAAAGAAACACATTTAAAATAAATGAGCTGCGTTTTAGGGACATAATTGCTTAACATCAGCTCAACATTTTCAGTCAAACAAAACCTTTTTTGTTTGAACTTACACTTATAGTAGCGGTATTAAAAAAAAAAAAAAAATCACTTTTGATGACAAAGAATGCTAAATATGAGATATGAGATTTACAATATCAGGACAAATGTTTAAGGTCGGGACTGGCTGGTCTGGTTAGCACACACCTTGAATATTAGTTTTCCTCCCATGATGCCCAGACATGCACATCACGCCGATTAGCCAGTATAGGCAGGAGTTATTTTGGCTTCCGAGAACAGATGTGACGATTGTCCACTTTCTTTCAGGTAAATATCAAGTGGGATTTTAACACCAACGGCCTGACGTAGACCACAGACCGTGAACGGCCTCGCAGCATTACGTCAGCATACTGGCGTTGCTTTAAATGTGCTGCTCATAAAAGTGTCCCTGAGTCTCAAGATCCCCCCATTGTGCTCCACCGAAGCAAATATATGGAAAGACGTTAATGTTTTATTTATGACAATGACTGATTCTGGGTGATGTGAAGCCTTTTCTACAGATATTCTTATGTGCTCTTTTGTTTTAGGCAGCAGACGAGGGCAGATTTGAGCGTGTCCTTGTAAAAAGTGTGTGGGTAGAAGGTTAAAAGACAACCCTTTTTCTTTTATTTTCACTTAAGCTTCATACTTACAGCTTTAAAGGTGGCTCATTTCATTGGCTGAGAACCCTCCAGGTCTTGCCTCATTAATTTGGAATTACATCTAATCTTAGCTGCAGCGAAAGCAGAGGGCCTTTCAGATTCTTTGAGGACAGAATTGTTCATTACCAGTAAAGGCAACGGGAACTTCCCTGAAATATATCTGTCATGCATGTCGAAAGTCTCCACTGGAAATAACTGCACAGTATTTGCACTTGACATGTTGCCTTTGCTGCTCGATGGGCATTAGGTCTCTCGCTGCCACAGCAGTGTCTTTCCGCCCCCTCCAGCTCTGCTGTTCTGATTAAGAATGACAGGATGAACTCCAGGACTCCGTCAGATTCTGCTGAGCCCTCTCTTGTGAGGCGGGAGGCTCAGAGAGGAAAGAAGAAGTTTAAAATTCATTTGCCCCCTGCTGATCCGCTGCATGCTGCGACGCATGGTGGAGTACCAGGCGGGCGATCCATCAGCACCTTCCTATTAGCGGATCTGGGCTGCCCACCTGCTTCTGCTGGCGCTGCCTTCATGCGTTTGTACGCAGTATTACCAGATCACTCTGCTGCCCTGAGGCCCTGCGGTCTGCGGGCTCTCTTCCCTGACACGAGCGGCTGATTCATCCCTCCTCTGCTGTGAAAAGTGCAAAGGGGGAGGCAAGATGCGTGATGTAAAGAGTTTGACACCATTAACATAAATATATTACATAATGCAGTCCAGTTTTTGAGGTCAAATGTGACAAATGTGGTTGTTTAGGTGAAAATGGGAAATGGCATATCTATGGAAAAACAGAACAACTGATCAATGCACCTGTGACACCGTGACATACTTTTTCCTTCAACAAAGACACGCAAATGTGCTTTTGTGCAGTCGGTTTCATTTGTTGCTCAGTTTGATGAGCTGCACTGAGATCATGGCTAACAGCAGCACCTCGAGTCATTTACAATAAAACCTCCTCCAGAGAGGAGGAGGGAAGGCGGCCCCAGCCGGACATAAATGTTGCATGGATGACAGCACACGGCGGGTAATGGAGAAAACAACGCCTAATAAACACGTACCACAACATGTCACACGGCGTCGCCCAAGTGATGCATACTTAGTTCTGCACAGCTAATGTTTTTTTCTTATCAGGCTCTGGGGATAGCAGGCAGCAAGGTTAATTTCTCCAGAGTGGGATAGCAAACGGGTGAACATTATGTATTACTGATCCCAACAAAAAAAAAACCCAACTATGTTTTACCCATTCTGACCCCGTAGCCCTCCTTTGTGTGATGCACCAATTAGCAAGGCAGGGATGTTAAAAAAAAGGCAGGTATGATGTCAGAAACAGGAAGCCCTGAGGCCCCAGCAGCCAATCAGAGGAGTTAAGCTACCAACAGCTGTTGCTGCTGCCATCTCACACTGCACGTCGTGGTTGGCAGACGGACCACTGCGTTGTTCTCACTTCCCATTCCTTTTTGTAGTTTTGATGTCTCTGGGTTGTTACCATGGACACGGCAGCTAGAACCATGTCTGTGATTAATTATGAAAAGCATATTTCTTCTCACCCCGGGAACTTTAGCCAGATTGGTCGAATTGAGCTAACGTTCCTCAGCACTTGGGTTCCGCAGGATTTGAGGCGTGTTTTAAGGGATGAAAGAAACATGTGAGAATGGCTTAAAGACATGGCAGCAGGCCTCTGGATGTGCTGAAATAATTTGTGAGAAAAAGGCTTCTACATTCTTTGACATCATGAACAGTTCAAAAGGAAATTTGCCTCTGCCTCAATAAATAATGAAACACTCAACTTTGCCTGCATGGTTCATTACATTTATCAATTATTTGCTGTTTTTTCCAACACATTTTCTTTCTTTTTTATCCAATCTGACTTTGATTTTAGTTTTATGACTGTTTGAAACTTTCTTTGGTGGTGCAACTTTGTTCAATTATTAAAACCAGCCCCCCAAAATGTAATTTCTCTTGTATCCTGGCTTTTTTCTGTTACCTCATAATTAGAAAAATCTTTCTGAAATACTTTTTGGTTTGATCTCACATTGTTTGTCAAGATACTTTCATTATTAGAACATTTCTCTGGCATGATGAGCAAATAGATATAATAGAAGTACTGAAATAGATTTTTTGTCAGTAATAAAAGATGGTGCATCGTTCACTAAAAGCTAAACACATAATTAAGTGTGTGCTGCGTGTACTGTGAGACAGCGCTGCCCAACTACCACTTATTCTATCAGAACAACCTGAATCTGCCGCATCAGTCTCCAGAGGACTACATTTACTTTTGCAGTATAACAGCCTTATTACCTCACCTGGCTTGAGCCGATAGTGCTTCTGCTTCTTCCTTCCTTGCAGAAAAATGCAGATACTGTCACCACATCAACAGGGCTTTAATAAAACGTGCACGTGTGTCTGTATGAAACCTGAGCTGAGGAACACCATCCAGCTCCATTCACATCCTGCATGTCCACTTCAACTTGATCCTTCTCCTTTTTTGCTTCTGTTTTCATGATTCAGATGCGAGTTTACCGGCAGGTCTACTGTAGGAGTGCAGTTACACTGGGAACGTCTCCGCGGGGGGGTACAAAGCTCCAGAGCCAGTTAATTCAGCTCAATCTCATTTCGTTCCAGACCGGACTGGAGTCACGCTCCCAAATCGTGGTGTGGAAGGACCAGATGGTGCAAATGTAATCAGCACCATTTTTTGAAGGTAAGCACCACCATTCCTTCATATAGACAGCTTTGCAGTGGCAACAGACCTCAAGACACAATATCAAAAACCCTTCCTGCTATGAAAATCCCTCTGTTCATTTACCCATTTCTGCCTCTCGCACTTTATTCCACGTTTTTATTTTGCGCCTGTGTAACTACACTGACAACTGTTCCGCTTTACTATGCCATTCATTTCTGTACCAGTTTTGGTGCAATGGTGCCACTCCTGAGGAGGAAATCCTGAAAGCAGAGCAGCTACAAGCCGCTCCGCATAAAAACACAGAAAAAGGCAAAGAGAAGCTTACATTCTCCTCAGAGATCACGACAGCTCCAAATTATACAACCACAGAGAATCCAGTGTGTTCTGTGCAAGAATGCACAGAACCAAAAAAACGGTGCAAATTCTTGCATCAGACACTGGATGCTGGGTTGCAGCTCCTCAGCTGTCAGCCAGTACAGTTGATTCCAGAGTATTCAGCAGGGGTCATCATTTATTTAATATACCAGAGCTAGGGAAAGCACCTCCTTGGAGCAGCCCTTTAGCTTAAAAAGTGGTGGAAACTTGGTCTATTTATAGCATCACTGATTGCCTGTTTGTGTTTTTAATTACAGTCTCTCCTTGTCTAAATGAGCAAACACGAACGCTGGTTGAAATTACAGCTACTACATTACCTGGAACTTCCTGTCTAAGACCATTAATCATAACGGTGACAAGTTGTTATTTCCTAAATCCAAAAACAGAAGTTAATGTTCGTAAAAATATATACACTAAATATACACTAGTATAGAGTCAGCAAACGTGCTGACACCTTTTCTGTAAATTCAAGCAGTCGAACTGGTCTTAAAAGGCTGTTTAAAAGTTTCCAATTTTACCGCATCTGTGAAAAAAGTGCCTTAGTGAGCAGTGTTTGGATCCAAGGGGAGTTGAGTGAAGTCTGAAAAACTGCCTGCAGTGATGTCAGCTGGATGCTAGAAAGTCGGAGTAAGACTTTTAAGTGAGAGACAGAAAGAGAGGATCTCATAAACCCCTATTGGTTCCTTCCTCTCTGCTGAAGGTAAAAGAGATCAAAGAGAACTACAATGCAAGATTCTTCTGTTCTTCACTGAACCAACCTGGCTGTTGGGAAGTTAGTTTCAATCAGGATGTTAACCTTTGGCTCCTGGGTTTTCTAGTAGATCCAAGCTGATGTCAAAGCAAATGCCCGATTGCCTTCAAGGTTCACAAGTCCGTGACTAAGATCGGGACTATGATCCTTGCACTGGCTGCCTTGCTCATTTGCACCAACATGTCTTGCCTGTCGCCACCTGTGGTCAAAAGGTTCACCAGACTGTCTGTTCTGGGTTCTAACCAGGGAGAGGATGTCCTCGCTTGTGCCGCAGCTAAAGGACAAGTCCCACCACTAAATAATGAATCCTTTAGTCATTCGTTGCACATACGCGTTCAAAGCATCCTTCTAGTACACCCATAATACAACAAGACAACATGCTAGCTATGCTAATGGCCCCTCGGCTCCAGGGGTTCCACTGACAGGGCCTACTGAACCATGCAAAGCTGCTGAAGATGAAGACGAGGCAGCGCTGTGAGGAAGTGTTTGGGCGTAATGGTGGCTGTGTGTTATCTACCAGCAACAGAACACACACACACACACACACAGGAAACACTGGCACAACAATTATCCCAAAGGAAGCCTGGACGCCATTGATGTTGAGTGATGCTAACGACCTCTGCAAGAGCGCAGGATGAAAAAAAAAGGCGGTAGGGTGAGGCTGGCACCATTTTCAAGTTGTTACGCTCAGCCGATTTCATCTTCCCGTTGTGAAAATTTATCATTCAGCAACAAAAGACACATTTTTTTTGTGGAAAGTTGCGTAAATACTAAGTGTTTCAGCCAGTCTTGATTAGAAGGAAAACAAAAGTCTTCTTTTCATCAAAGGAAGCTGCTGCAACAACATCAAGGGTTTTTTCCCTACTGCTTTTAAAACAAACATTGTGTGTGTGTGTGTGTGTGTGTGTGTGTGTGTGTGTGTGTGTGTGTGTGTGTTTGAGGCACCCTTGTTTTGACTGTAATCTTCGATTTTGCCATAACCATTCTTCTAAGGAGTTATCTTTTGTCTTTTCATGATTTTCTCTGACGTGTCTCTCTTCATCCCTCAACCCTTGTGCGTTTCAAATCCTAGCCCCTCCCATCAATCAAATCTCACATTTAAAACCATCATGACACGGCTTTGTGAGCAACATTTCCCATGATGCTTCAGGCTTTGCTGAAAGAGCTGCTGAAACCCTGAAGACCCAAAACGCTGCAGGCCTTTTAGTTGATGCGGTGGAGAAGACGGAGTCCAGCTGAATGACAGCACAGCGAGCGTTCAATGTCACGCGTGGCCGGAGACCAGCACCCCTGCCTCCGTTTGCAGATGCTGATACGCCATCGAGGAGCACTAGAATGCCATTAGGGAGATGATTAGATGATGAGATGTAATCCTTGGCTGGTTAACTTGCCAGCTGGAATGAGTTTACTTTATTTTTCTGCAATCCTCTCTCCCGATAAATGGACTCTTGGTGATTCTGCTGCTCATTTCATGTGCAAATGCATAATTAAGCAGAATTCTAACACTTCTACATTAGAGGAGTTACCATTTGTATTCAGTGGTTGGTTCTGAAAAATAAAAATTCTTATTTTAGCAGAAGCAGTGGTAAAACCTAGAACTGTGTCAGAGCCATTAGCACAGTTAGAAGTTACAATACTTTTAAATATCTGTCTGTTTTTGCTTTCTCACAATTGTTGCGCAGCGGCTAATATTTCTTCTCTGGTACCCAGTTGCAGATATTTACACTCGTGCACCTTGTGAACAGGGTGCACGATTAAAATTAAAAAAATGACCTAATGTTAGGTAAATATTGACCTGCCTCCAGGCTGTGAACACACCTGCAGCCTGCCTATCAGATGAGAGCGTGAGTGGAGACGTATTAGCGGAGGGATCATAACTGGTGTGAGTGTATGACAGAGGAAATGAAAACACTCGCCTCATTAAAGTGGGCCACCTCCTCACAGTTCTCCGCCACGCGGCTGTAGGAGGGCAGACCTGCCGATTACAGAGACCAAACACAGAGGTTCAATACCATGCTCATTTTCATTTGAATGACCGGAAGCACAAACACGAGGTTCACTTTGGATCAGTTCATGGGGCCAAAAAATGAAAACAAGTAATTTTATAAAAAAGAACAACCATGCATACAGCATTTACATGCTTTCGTGATGGACCATTTATCTGTCATTGAGTACTCTGTTGATAAGCGCTCCGTATTTCTCCCAGATGTTAAGATTGGCATCTGTTAAAGCAAAATAATGAGCCAGTCTGTGCAGTTGTGGCAGTGCAGGCAATTACTAATGTGCACAGAGACGCACATCAGGGGGTAAAGAGCATCAGGAGGAAGCCAGAAAGACAAAACAGAGGGAGAAAATGAATGTTGGAAGGGGGGAAATTGGGGGAAATATGTATATAATAACCGCAGGATTTCCTGGGAGGGGTACGATCTGTGTCTGTGTCCCTGGCTATACGCGGGTGCACGTGGCCACGCAGGGTGAGGGCTTGGACAGAATAGATGCAGCCATGCCTGCTGCAGCCGCCTCACCTGCTCTCTCATGAATGGTGTCGGACTACAGTGTTTGTCTTGTGTGTCTGAGGTTATGCTTTGATTACTGATGTTTATTTGAAGAGGAGGGCTCATCTGACATTGTTGCCTAGGCGACTATATGTACAGTTTGACTGTAAAGACAGTAATATTTAAATAACCCTCAAACACCATTTCATATCAGGGACAGAGACAAAGAGCCACCTTCCTCCTACATTATTCAAATTCGACAAAAGCCATGTGAGGTTTCCATCTCACTGAGATGGAGCTTTAGAAAAGTGACTTATGTAAGATGCTTCACGTCTGTGACGCCCGTCTGTGATGAAAACTTTATCCATGAACAAAATGTCTGAAAATAATGCGTCAAAGCCTCCAAACAGGCAGCTGGAAAGTCTTCCTGTAGATCTGATTTAATATTTAGGTTCAGCACAGCGTGGTAGTGGTGGTGGGTTCAGGGGCCAGGGTTTTCTCTCTGAGCCCGTCCTCTACCGCCAGGAACGGGCTCACAGGATGAGCTGGTGAAAGATGGCTTGGGAAGAAAACATGACTCCAACCCTTCAGTTTATAGGCAAAGAGAAGCAGAAGAAATTCAAAAAACCATGAAAGCAATTTTAAATCGGAACATAAAAAATAGATCAACTTTAACATCCATCAATTTAAAAAAAAAAAAAAACATATGTTTTCCTTTATTTATCCCAAAAGTTTGACATTTTAGGAGGAGGACAGGGGCTGATTGGACCCTGTCATCACTGTCCGGGACGCCAGGGTTCACGTCCCAGCTGCCGCAGCACAGAGCCCAGAAACCACCCTCCATCCGACACAGAGGCGTGGTGGTCACGTTCAGACACCGAGCGCACCCGGCCAATCAGAGAAAACGGAATCACGCATTCTCTCCCTCTTTCTCTCTCCCTCTCTCTGTCCCTGGGGGTGTGGCTGTGCGTCTGTGTGCGGGGTTTTTATTTTTTCTTTCTCTTTCTCTCTCTCTTTTTTTTTTTTTTTTTTTTTTTTTTTTTCTCTTTTTCACAAATTTTTTATATATATAATATATTTATTTTTTTTTTTTATTTTTTTTTATATATATATATAAAAAAAAATATCAAAAATTTTTTTTATTTTTTTTTTAAAAATCAAAAAAAAAAAAAAAAAAAAAAAAAAAAAAAAAAAAATTAATTAAATTAAACATATTTTTATAAAAAAA
>CAAE01014723.1:1473663-1486142 GCA_000180735.1 Tetraodon nigroviridis
CTATTGACCTCAGTACTGATTGTTTCACTAAACTAAATGATGCAGGCGGACGAATCAAATGATAAATATTCACCTTTCATCGGGAGGAAAGTGAAACAGTAAAAATAGTAACAATTAAGCATTATATTTTTACAGTTAAAATAAGGATAAATAACCGAGGTGAATATAATGAGACAGGTTTTATTCCGTGCGTCTCCATTCCAGAGTCCGCACGACCAACTTTTTAGGGGAAGCTGAAGCACAAACCAAATCCAGACTCGGCACACTGGACAGCCAACATGTCTTCCTACCTCTGAATGTAACTTTGGCGATCCGGTCACACCTCCCACGGAGGTGGGAGACAGTCTTCAGGTGGACCATGAAAGCCATCTTTGGTCCACGCCGATCAGGGCAGCTTGACTCCAAACAGGAGAAAACTTGATGGGATCTGTGTGTTCCTGTGATCCTTATGTCAGCCTCTCGCCGCCAGCCACGAGCGTCCTCCTCCACACGGGCACCATGCAGATTTGCTTCCGATCACTAATCAATAACTCCCGTGATCACGTTGTCTCCGGAGCAGCTCGCCCTGCGCGCACCAGCCGATGCGCTGTTCTGGCCGTCGACCAAGGGAGGAGGGTGGATGGGTGGATGGGTGGATGGGTGGGCTCCACCACCAGCGAGAGGGTGCTGCAGGCTGCGAGATCAGGGATTTCTTTTTCATTAAGAAAAAGAGGGAAAAAAAGGAAAAGAAGTGCTGCCGACGGTGGAAACACGCTTTTAACGCGCGCCTGCTCCTCAAACCAAAGTCTTTACCGATATTTTACAGGCAGTTAGATCCATAATCCGCACGTTCTAGAACCGCAGTTCCCGAATATGGATTTAATTAATGACAATGCCACTCAACAGATTTCCAAATCAACAGAGGACAGAATAATTCACCCCCAAATCCAAGTTCTCACCCTGTGACTGTGAGCCAACATCTAGGTTTTTAAAGAGTTTCAGAGATGAACAGAGCCGGAGCAAATTCAAAGGAAGGCTGAGAGTGAATGCATGTGCAGTGGTGTCTGCACGTCAGCTGCCTCCTCTCTGCTGTGGGGAAGAATCTCCATCAATGACCGGACCCTGTTTCATTCTGGGAATCACAAACGAGAGGAGCGAACGCGCTCTCGCGGGTTGAAAGAGGAATGAAAGGTGCGCTTAGTCTGTGCCAGCTGCTGTTTCCCATTGTACAGTTACAGTGGACGCTCGGCGGGCAGCTGAGGGCCCCAGGACCCTGACAGTTAGGTGGATACAGTCAGGCTGTCAACGGAACATGGGCCAAGACGCGTAATTGGCCAAGAAAGGAAAAAAAAAAAAACCCAGTTCCCCGGTGTTCACATAAAAATAAACAGATCTGTCAGCGTCCTGCGGGTAACAGCTGGATGGAGCTGAGCAGTGTTCTCTGAACTCTCCTGCTGCATTTTTGCAGCATCCAGAAAGTTGGCAGCTCAAAGGCAGCATCGTGTTCTTATTTGGGTGTGTACCTGTTCACAGGCGTCAAGCTGCGGGTTCGACAACTGGAGGTCTACCGCCCCTAGTGGCGGGTTTAGGGTTGGGCGTCAAGTAAGCTGAGGAAGGGGGCAGCTAAATAAATGAATTAAAGCAAAAGCAAATAAATGCAGCGATCTCCTGAATGTATTCCAAATATATAGTCTGTCGACGAGTTTATAAATTATTTTAGTGTAATTCTGTATCCCAATCCTGGTGCTGGTGCAGTCCACCAGCCCATTAAGAAGAAAGTAAAAGCTTTGCCCTCCAACAATATAAATGTAGTTAGACAGTAGGTCTGTTTCCATATTTAATGTGTCAGTTTGTTCATCACAAACATATCATCAGCTCCTCGGGGGAGAAGCAGCAGGCCCGAAAAAACTAACACGAGGGGACTTCATGTAGGGTTTACAGTCAGCACATAGCTGTCTGAAGTATTACCCGTGGTGTGTGTGTGTGTGTGTGTGTGTGTGTGTGTGTGTGTGTGTGTGTGTGTGTGTTCATGCATGCTTTTAACTATTTTTTGATATAGAGAGACTTAATTGAAATGACTAACTAAAATTGACTTTTGCAGCTGGCAGGCATATTCTGGGGAGATTATATTTTATTTTAGACACGAAAAAATCACTAATAGGAAAATTAGATAGATAGATAGATAGATAGATAGATAGATAGATAGATAGATAGATGGATAGATAGATAGATAGATAGATAGATAGATAGATAGATAGATAGATAGATAGATAGATTCCTCTCCGTTGACCCTAAAATCCGTGGCCTGCACCACCATCTACTGGCTAAATATGGAATTTAATCTCTGGAAAATGAATGTACTGTAATCTGTTTCCACAATTAGGTTAATTCGTTGCAGTCTCGCCACAGACTGGCCTGTCAACACAGCTCATGGAAGGATACTCAAGTGGATATAGTCTACAATAAAAGGAATACATTTTTATGTCTTTCTGATATTTTAAGATTTAACGTTTTTGCGAGACATCGATTAGTCCGTGCGCAGCGGCAGACCCTGCTCTCCAACTAGGTTAGTGGGGGTTTTAGTAATATATTGTTCTACTGTTTTTGTTTTTGTTGTTTTGTGCTGACTGACAGACTGAGAAAGTTTTGTTTAACAAAAACAATTAAAAGAGTTCTTGGTTAAAAAAAAAAAAAAACCAGCCCCATTCCATTGGAGGAGAGCAGGGGGAGGGCTGACGCGTCCCAGCCTTCTGGCTCCTGCTGCTGCGTCTCTCCGCAGCAGCTGTGCGCCACACTCGCTATGGCTTTAGCCGCAAGCAGGACGTTTTTGGTGCTATTCGTCACGTTTTGCACGCCAGGATGCGGATGGGCAGGTAAATAAAGGAGAAAAACCCGTCTTTGTTTGCTCTATCACAGGTCCAGCGGAGCAGGTGCATGGTTGTGCACAGATGTGCTGCTTTTCTTAATAAACCAGTGGGGCTTTTCTTCATGAGTGACAAGGGTCGCAGCCTCAAACGCTGCAACAGATTTATATTGATTGTTTAAAAAAGTGGAATCATTTGCAAATATTGTAGTTAGAAAATAAACGTTAATGCACGCGTGCAGCCTGATTATTTCTCCAGGTTGTGCAAATGTGCCGTTTTTCCTTTTTAATTCGGCAGTGGTAAGTTTACCTCATTTGCTTTCACTTATGATGGAATTAGTTTGAAATGAGAAATTATAGAAAAAGGAAAAAAAAAAAAAAAAAACAGAAAATGACAATCCTGCCAATTCTGCCTGTTGCTTTATGGGAGGAAAATATGATGCTGGCCACTGAGCAGTAGTCATGGAAAAGTCCGGAGGGGAAGCTGTCATCAGCTAGAAAATGATGATAAATGTCAGCAAACACATTTCCAAATATCTGACGGCACAGGATGATGGAAAAGGTTTAAAAACTACAGTATAAAGTTGGTTAAAACCAATCATTTTAACCAAGTTTTTAATGTTTATTTGGCACAGCTATGTTTAAGAATTGACATAAAAAGGGTCAGAGCAGTGGATTTTCCTATTCCTGTTAAAAAGTGTTATCTTGCAGAGAACTCACATTCCAGGTGTCACTGACGGTATTCCGGGGATTAAATTGTTGTAATAACTGAGGGGTGGGCAAACCTTTATACGTCCCCTTCAACAGTGACTTCTCCCCGCTGTGGGATGAATAAAGTTCTATTCTATTCTATTCTTCAAACAACTGCGAGCGCTTCTAGACCATGGGCTCACTGCCTTCTCTGAATGCAGGCAGCTACTTGTTGTGGTCTCCCTTCCTCCCCCAGTCCTTTTCTCTTCCATCAATCAGACACTGGAGCAGACAGAGCTGCGGTGCAACACCCCATTTCTCATGCCTTTACGTCCCACCTGGGAGCGTCTGCAGACAGTCGGCCGCTGGGCACTGCCACGTTAAAAGGCTTATTAAATACATTCTCATGGGCATTTTGACAGTAGCTGGTAATTAAAGTGGAGTATTATTCATTAGCTTCCCCCGGTTTGTTTCCATCAACCTATCGGCTTTAAAATTTCTCCGAATTGTGGGTGAAAGTGGGACTGTGGGGAACATCTGGACACCTAGGCAGCAATGGGGCAGGGGAAACAGAAACATTGTGTATTTTAGTAATGCAACATTTTGACATCTGCCAAAAGCCATCAACTCCTGTGAAGTGTGGAGTAACTGGGGCAGAAAGACGGAGGGGAAATTGGGAATCATGCCCTTGCAGGCCAGTGGAATTTAACTTAATTCTCCTAATTTGCTGGAATTTTGGAGGAGTGCAACTTGAGCTGTGCCCCAGAAAACATTTGCAATCTGGGATTTGGTGACGTGGACTCGAGTGTTTAGGACAGGCATGCAGGCTGGAACATTTGTCATACTTTCCACCATTGTGGCCACCCTTGATCACCTGACGGAGCTTGACCTCCGGCCCGGCCCACCTGCAGCTTGGCAGGCAGCTGCGATGCGATCGGGTCATGATGTCATCTCTAAGTGTCATTCCAGTTGTTGAAACCATCTGTACCAGCAGCACACACAGGCTGCTGAAATCAGGAGAGAGTTTATTCCTGTAAATGCTGAAAACAATCAACTTTAATTTAATAAATGTGAGGCTGGAATTGTTTTGAAGATGTTTGTCCAGCAATAAGCGAAGCCTCTGGTTCTGCTGGATGTCGTGTGAATCACAAATAAATTGTTTTGTGATTCAGGAGAAGGGACATCTGAGGACGAGAGCCACCCGCAGACATGTCATCTGCTTGACGCGTCGGCTTTACGAGGGCGTTGATTGAGGGAGAAACTTTACTGAGGGTCAGAGGCTGGAGGTGCTGGAGGCTGAGCGCCTACAAATTTTGTAGCCGCTGGCGCAAACTGACAGCAAACCCCGACCTTGATGCATCCGCAAGGAGGGTCAGAGGCGTAAAATGTAACAGTGGCCCACATGCCAGAGTCAGTAAAACTCAAACAAAACACTCGGGCAGTTTTTACAAAGTGTAATCATTCACTTATTACCCAGACTGTAAAAAGCTGCAGCCTTCAAAGTGATCTTTAAAAAAAAAACAGGTGCTTTCTCTTTCATGAGCAGCAGTTGAGTGAAGCTGCACATCGATGTATGTGATTTGCAAACATCCCCATGATTTATTATTGTGAACCAGGAAGTTTAATTTTTCCCCATTTTATTAGCTTACGAAGCACACTGATGGGTTTAATTTCAGACAAAACACACACACACACACGCACACTCGTGGTGTGCATCGCCCCATTTGTAAATGAGGCTAACCAGAATACCATGCACACTCGTGGTGTGCACGGGGACGGTTATTGGGTTTTTATTGGCCCACTAATTGGAGATGAGCAGAGGATCAGCAGTGATGCGCTTGTAAAACTGCAGCTCGTTTTAAATGCAGAAACACAGGAGGGATCAGGAGCCACACACACACACACACGACACACACACACACACACACACACACACACACACACACACACACACTATTTTACTCACTGCACATGCACGTACACGCGTCTGTGAATTTGTATGTCCTAACCTTTAGTCTGTCAAACGTGTACGTTTACTTTTGAGAACAGAAGAGAACATCGCCATACGCTCCTCCAGGCGATGCCCCCATTCTTCACATGCTTGATACTTTCCAGCGTCTACTCATTCTTGCTCGTCACACCTTCCATTTGCTCACTTGCCGTATTCATAAACTACTGTCGACCGGAGGACATCCCAGCTCAGCTGCTTTCATGGCTGTTTATTCATTGATGGCATCAGCTTTACTTGAATAAATCTTGGTTTCATTAAGAATTACTTGTCTTCTCTTGGACTGGAGCTTAACAAAAAGGCCAGATCTCGGCTGTCTGGAGAGGAGAGCCTGTCCCATGTAACTTGCAGACTTACTGGGAACAAAGCACGATTGATTAAAGCATGTCTGGATTTGTAAGCGCAAAGCAGCTGATAAAACTGGCTGAACTTTGACAATGAATAATTAAAAAAAGGCAACGCATCTATCTCATCTCATTTACTGGTGCAGAGTGCAAGGTGCGTGCCTCCATCCGCCACCAAATCACAAAAAATGTAAAGTATATAAAAGATCAAATCTCTCTCATCCCCATCTGAGATGTGGGACACGTTGTCGGCTTTAGCACACATCTGTGGATTTGCAGCTCATGTGGTCAGGTGGGCAATTATTCGCAAATTTCACAGGAACGCAGATCCAGCTGGGCGCACACCTGTAGCCAGCACAAACTCAGAGTGGCCACTGGACTTTGTGATGATATTAAAATAAAACGGCGGTTGTAAATCTTTTTGGAGCGCTTAGTGTCAAAGGAAGCAGCTGGTTATCATATACACAGGCCACTTTATGTGACAGCAGGAGTTATAGCCTATCCACGTTATGAAGTCTGTGTCAGTGGTTTCTAAATAAGATGTATAGTTTATCTTCTAACATTACTTAAGTTAAGTTAATGAATGGTTGACCACTAAATACTGATCTGAACCGGGTAGGCGGTGATACAGGTCAGAGACCAGTTTACCTGGTGAGTAATGGCAGGAAGTGACACAGCGCCATCTATAATATTTAATGCAAACAATTGGAACACATACAAAGCTGAGATGAGACCAAATAGGAGCCGGTATTGGTATAGAATACCGGCACTGACTAGTTCCATCCAGCTGCTGTTGTAAAGTCCGATGGTAAATTTGCAGTACTGATGTCATGTTGGCCCTCAGAGGAACCTCGCCGTCGCCCCTGTGCCCCATTATTTTGAGCATGCAAACACAAAGAGGCAGTTTGGTATCCAAAACAATGCAGAACAATGCACGGTTGTTCTGTTTTGTTATATCCTGCGCAAATCTAATTAAGAGGAAAGGGAAAGACAAATTATCATCCATATTGATTTAAATGAAACCAGTTCCTCTGGGGGGGAGGGGGGGGTCCTGCACTAGGTACAGACACAGCTCACCCTGTCTTTGCTTTTGCAGCAGAGAAGCTCGTGCGGCCACCAAATGGGAAAACCATATCCGTGGACCGGAGCGGGAGGGACAGCTGGGAGCGCACCATCCATCTGGATGGGAGACCCGTAGACCGCTCCACCATCAGCTCCGGCAAACTCACACGGCCTCATCGCCTGCTTAAAGAAGCAAAGGGCAGTTCCTCTCCTCTGGTGGAGGAGGCAGTAGGTAAATACAGAGACGGAGGCTGCACTCTTTCAAAGAAATCATTTTGAGGTTCTACTTTCGCCTCTGCCTGCATGTCTGTGTGCAGCCTGCTTTTGTCATTACTCCATTTTCTTTCCTTGTCCTCCTTGAGTCGTTGCTCCACAGCACACCCATTTTTTCCACATCCAAGGCCAACTCTTGTAACCCAGTCTGCTCTGTTGTGGTCACTTGTGTGCAGTTAGCAGTGAACACAGTGGCTGGGGCAGCAAGTCTGAGGACATTGTTGTCTTTCCACCTCCAGTCCAATTTGCTGTGTCCAGATTGCAGTAAATCTCTGGCAGACAAGCTAAGCATTGCATTTCCAAAGGTTCCCCCCCTGCAGAATGAGAGCAGCATCGGTTCCTATAAATTAAACCCTGCTGTTTGAGTCTGTCTGGTGAAATAACAAAGATGAAAAGGGAATTTGTTTGGAGCTGCAGGGAGTGAGATTATTCATCTAAGCTTGATATAGCAGAGCAAATCTGCTGGGAGATTGTAATGTTCCTCTCTTCCTTCAGATCCTGAATGGGTTAACTTGGATGGCTTCGCTGTGATGGGCCCTGCAGCCGCCAGCAACTCATCAACAGGTAAACCTGATCTCATGACATCTTCACCAGCAACAGCAACTGGAAACGATGGTTCCAATTTAAGATGATCTGCTTTAATGCTGCCGCCCTAGACTTAAAAGGAAACACAAGGATTGATTTATAGTCTTTGAGCAACAGTCTCTTGTCCTGTGCATACTCCTTGTCTTCGGGTTTCCAAATATTTAGTTAAATACTTTTTTCTTATAGTGCGTTTAACCCCTTCTGCGCTGACACACTAGAAAACCAACATCAAATTAAACAGCTGAGATCCTGTAATTCAAAAATCCTCCTTTTCAGAGTAAGAATATGTTCCCATCACATCAGTGTTGTATTAAGAGAAGATCACCAATAATAAATTATCGGGTAACATCTGCTTTGAAATTTTATTGCTGGTCGCAGCGTAAACTTGATCAGTCGCGTCAAACAGCGCTGACAGTCTGTTTGCGATTTATCATTTTCCTGTCTGTGATAAAGGGCAAAAGGAGAATAGTTGAAGCAAATCAAACCCCAATGGGCCAGCAAATGAAAGTTTATGTGTAATATATACTGGAAAATGACAACATTTCCTTTATATTCACTTATTAATTTCCAATTTGTATAACAGCTACTTAATTCAAAAAATATTATTACAAGCTTGACATTAGAGTTCAAGTAAACCTCATTTTCACTAGACACTTTTTATTCTCTACCCTGAAGCTTTAGTTTTAGCCCCCACAACCCACTTGGCTTCACATTTCTACATGTCCTGGCAAGAAATATAGAAGAAACGCCATGATCAAACGATAAGGACTCACAATTAAAGCCAGAATGTTCTTGCCGTGAATTGATGCTGCCAGATATCAGGACATTGCACTGATCTGCAGCTTTACTCATGTTTATTGTAAGCAGAGCGGCTCTGGCCACGCAGACGTAGCTGTTGAGTTCACCCTCAGTGAAGAAAAGCAAAGATTCAAACTATTTGTGAAGAGGGAGCGTGTGAAAGCAGATGGGCTAAATGGAGACAAAACACACTTAAAATTTTAAAAGTTGCTTCCATCTACATTAATTAACACCTTACAGGTTAATTAAAATGACAAAATTAAACCCCGGCTGTCTACTGAGCTGTCTAAATGAGCCATGCTGCATTTTAATATCATGTGAAATGATACGAAACAGTCACACTATCCCAGGTCCCAAACTGAACATGAGCACAAGGTCAGCAGTAGCTCTCAATGCACTGAATGTATTAATTATTATCACTGATCTATTCAACGTTCGATCGGCTTCAGATAAAAGGTTTCAGAAGGCACTAGCACAACAGTTGCATTCTTTACCATCAGTCTGGACACATTCAGTCGGTTCTTCTCTGGTATGTTTGTCTGGAGGCTAGACACAGAGAACCTCAGAGTAGAGAGAAAGGATCTGTTAGGAAGAACATTGTGAAGTCAGGGGTTTTGTAGTCTACAGTAAAGTGATCTGGGCCAAATAGGCACAGAAAAGGAGAAAGTTGAAAGTAATAAAAAGGAAATTCCTTTTCCTTGAAAGCAAATGTTCTTTTAGGGCACAGGTGCTGCAAAAGAACCTGTGATGGAGTGCAGACTATTTGGCCCCAATGAAAGGTAACATTTTCTAGATATTTGTCTTTTTTTTCATGGGGGAAGGTAGATTGTCAATTTGGGAAACGTCACATAAAACAACTTAGGTTTGTTTTTTTTTTGTTCTGCAACAAGCACTGGTTTTATTTCTTAATGTAATGGTAATATTAATTCTCATAAAATACTTTTAAAAAAGAAGAATGTACAGTTAGCTGTTGCGTTGGCCAAAAGGTACAGAGGAGTTATAAGAGACTGTAAAAATATTGAAGACAAATGTTTTAAAACAGAAAAAGCTGTGTGAAAAAGCAGAGCTGTCATTACTAAACAGGAATTGTCTGAATTTAGTGGGAAGAAACCCAGCTGGACAGAACCGCACAGACAGGGAGGATTAAAACCCAACCAGAGGGAGTCCAAATGCATGCTTTCTGTAAAAACATCCTCTTGCTTTTTGAAAACCTTTTAAACGTGCATTCAAACTCCTCTTCACAACCCCCATAGTTCGGCTCTCTGTGTGCACGTGTTGGGTGAGGCCCACGTGTCATCAAACTTTACCCTAATGAAGCCCAGCTAAGGAAAGGCAGGCCTGTTCCACATCACCTGTTCCTAGAACAGCTCACCAACCATTTTCACCTAAAGGCCTTTCACTTTGTCCGATCAGCTGACTCAGTTTTCGCCCCTGCTGTGCATGGACTTTGCTTTTCTGATGGAAAACAGGACAGATCCCTTTCATTTGTCATCATTTATGAAAAGCAGCATAAAAAAATGACGTGGGCAATGACTTACTGTGCTAATATCAGCACTATCAGAACTACCGCCAGAAGAGCCTGAGGGTGATCTGTCTAAGGCTGTTAACAGTGTGATATCTATCCAGTGATGGTCAATTACTGGGATTAACGGGAGGAAGGAACCACTAAAAGCTGACAGGAGAAAGCAGCTTTTAAGACAACACAATGTTTACTGTCGCTCTTGAATGCTGTCTTCAAAGCGTTTGTCATCAAAAGGTGTTTCAGAAAGTGGTTTTACCTGCACCACCAACAGGTTTAGGCAGATCCCGCCAAGGTGTCTTTCGAAACCAGCCTTCTGTGGCGCGGGCCGCCAGGGTGGACAGAACAACTTACCCATCGCGGGGAACCAGTGCAGGGACCAACAGAAGGACCCCTCTGCAGTCAGCGGGTCCCAGACAAGCTCAGGGTGTGTTGGCTAGAACCCGTTTGTTGGAAAGGCGACGCCAACACCACACCAAGCCGCAGTCTGACCAAAGAAACACGAACACGCATATACTAAGTAAGTGGACCCAAGTTTTACATCAGAATAAAGGAGTCTTTTTTATGCTTATTGAAAAAGAGCTGAAGAGATACATTTTGATGGTAATATCTTTAGTGTCCATAGTGTAAACCCTGGCCGTGCCTGGTATCCCTTTTTATTCATAGCATCTGAGTCCGTTCATGTGGTGTCACTGCAGGCATTGAAAACCCCGGGTCAGACCACACTGGGCAACACAGCAATTTCACCCAAAACAGCACCAGGTACTTTTGGGTTTTTTACTTTATTGATAAATACCTTTATTTTTAATATCAATGTGTCAAAAAGGCTCTACTTGATGACCCTTGTATATATGTTTTGGAGCTAGACATTTTTGTCTCTGTACAGTATGTGTTTGTATATGTGTGTTTTGTGCAGAGCCGGTGGAGTATGAAGCCCGGGATGTCAGTGTCAGAGTCATGTCTCCCCAGTCAGTACTCGTCTCCTGGGTTGATCCAGTTCTTGAAGCAGGGTCAGTCAACCCCCAGGTAGCAAGGTGGGAATCTGAGGAAGAAGTGTGTCTGTAGCAGGAAGGAAAGCTGTTTTTAAAGTTTCCTTTTTTCCTAACACAGATCATACACCGTCAGGTACAGGGAAAAGGGAGAGTCGGCACGCTGGGAGTACAAGGAGAGCCACCAGAGGAGGGTGTTAATAGACACCCTGACAGCAGATAGCATGTATGAATTCTCTGTCAGAATCTCGGAGGGAACAAATGAAGGGAAATGGAGCATCTCTGTCTTTCAAAGGACCCCTGAGTCTGGTATGCAGAGCTGCAGGAGAAAAAAGAAATACACTCTTACATAACTTTTCATCTTTTTTTCATAGAAACATTTATCATGACCATTAACTTTTACTTCCATGTTTTCCTTGGATCGGCCCTGGCCACAGATTCCCCGTAGCATAGCAGTGCTTTAGCTGCAGTTCATTGAGTTATGGATTGGCCTCAAGCACAGACCTCAGCTCAGCTTAAGATCTATACATGATCACAAGTCCACTGCACACTTGAGCAGCATTTCTTTCCTCAGTTTTAGCCTCTTGGCACAGTTAGCACAGTTTCTGTCCCTTTTTTCCTGTGTGCTCTTTTTTTTTCTTGACGGTGCCTCTTTCACTCTTCTGTCTCCATTGGCACGTTTTCCCTTTCCTTGCCAGCACCATCTGGACCACCAGAGAACTTTGAGGTGAAACCGCTTCGAGGAAAAGGAACTGCTGTAAAAGCAACATGGGATCCACCCGAAGAACCTAATGGAAGGATAAAAGGTATCATTATTTTATGTTTGGATAGTCCGCATTGTTGTGCTACCTTATATTTAGTTATCTAACACCTTAACTAGCCTTTAAACCTCTTGCGCTACCTACATTAAATCAGTGCACCATGCTGTGCTTATCCATAGAATACATCCTCTCATATGCTCCTGCTATGAAGCCATTTGGACTAAAGACCGTGACATACCGAGGCAGCACTACCACAGCTACCATAGAGGGTCTCACACCAGGAGACCGCTACATCTTTAAAATTAGAGCCACAAACCGGAGGGGGCAGGGACCACAGAGCAAAGCCATCAGCATTGCCATCCCAGGATGTAAGTATGATTTATTTTATATATATTTTCCTGCTGTTGTCTTTGTATCCTTCTAATCCCAACAAAATTAAACAAATCAGATCAGATGTACAAAAAAACAGCAGATCTTATTTTTCTTTACTGTGTTTCTAAGGCTTTTGTACTTCTTGGAATTTGCATTAAATTCTGTTTTTGTCTCCTATCAGCTAGCAGCACTGTCTCATCATTCACAAAAAACAAGGACAGTCACAAGATTAGAAC
>CAAE01014723.1:1493638-1552711 GCA_000180735.1 Tetraodon nigroviridis
TATTTTCCTTTGCTTTGTCTTTTTGAGTTATATACTGTATCTTTAGGGGTAATCAAATAAAAAAGGAAAACATAAAAGGAAGTCGAAGATTTGACATGATTTGACCCAGATATGCAGCAATAGTTCACAGGTGCAGATCCAGCCAGGCTGTGATGGCAATTAGAGAATATTTGCCTCACATCTTATGAGTTACAGGTTGGGGTTTTTAATGAAAACAAGTAGAGGGAAACATATGTGAGGCTAATGAGCTCTGGAGAGGAAGGGTACTGGCAAACTTTGTACCTGAACCCTAATATGTGTTCTGTTCTTCTCGAAAAACATTTCATTTTATGCAAAATTACTGTTAGTATAATTATCGATCTACATTTCTGCACAAGCCCCTTACATTGTTGTTCATGACTCAGAATGGGATGTTTATGTCTAGTCATGTTGCATTCACTGTTTTTGAAGTTTTTGGAGAAATGTTTCTGTTTTTATATTCTATAGCTACAGTACTTGAGCAAGGAACAGCAAAATTTCAAAGCCAGATGTCTTCAGTCTTTGGATTATTCAATAGCACTTACATAAGACAATAAATAAGTGGTCATTTCACTACTGTGGTCGCGATTACACAAGAGCTCTGCTAGATTTATCATTGGATTAAAACTAAGTTACTGAGATATTTCCACCAAATGCAACAATAACAGTTCCTCCTTTTTTGACAGTTTTCCATCTTTTTTTTTTCTCTTGTCAAATTGTAAAAAAGCGAATACACAACGCGTTCAGCATGTCATTAAGTGAAATGTGTTTACGAGCTAGAGGTAAAGATTCTACATTACGCATGTTTTTTACAGGCTACATGGTGTACAGTGCTTCGTATGACGATATACTCAACAACAAGTGGTCTTCTAGACTCTCCAGCGGAACACACCTGCCCTTTGAGAACCTCAAACCCAACTCTAGTAAAGGCTAACCCACTGCCAGCATGCCAGCTTGAGTGTGGCACAAGTAAATGGACGAAACATTCAAGTTTTTCAGTCATGGCTCCACATGTGAGAGTCATAAGACCTAAAGATATAAACAAGTTGTTTGGTTGTGAAAACCACATCTGATGTTGAGCATCTGATTGTTGGTTACTGTGTTTATTTACACTGGGGAGCTTTTAGCTCATATACTCGTGTTCCAGTGCCAGTTCTGATATTGATCCAGGCCGACTGTCATCAGAGCCTGGATGAGAAGCACGGCCTTATTGGCCAACTATCATAGCTTTATTATCTGTAAGTGTTAATAATGCAGGAATTCCTTCTATCCAGCTTTGATTCTGTGTGTTTCTTTGTTCCATTGGTCGTGTGGGTCTGCAGGATGTAATTGAATCCACATGTAGAACACACATCCTATAGAACACACCTGTGCAAATAAGAGGAGATCAAATAGAATTCAAAAGCATTTTACTCTTTCTGCACGTTCAGATGTGTGTATCCATCAGGAACAAAGCACACTTGGCAGTTCAAGGCATGAATGTGAGGTGTTACTAAGAGGAGGTCTCATGTTAGGTATGTGCACGAAAATTTTTCCACAGATCTAGAATGAGGAGTTTCCCCCGTGACAGCCACTTTTCTATACCGTATGGAGGAACCGTTGGTTTAAGTTGGTCCTGAGATGGTTTAGTTAACACTGTTGGTATTTCCTGAGCTGCAGGACTCTGAGCTTCTGACTGGACCAACATCAGGCTTCATGTTACTATCACAACTTTTACAGGTTATAACAGGCATAAAAGAGTAATATAAAGTGAGCGTCCTTACATCTTCTTTTTAATTTTTGGAAAGATTTCTAGCCAGCATGTGTCAGACTGTGTCAGTAGTTTTGACAATGACATTGGCCTCCAAGAAACACCGACTGGCTTAATAACAGCCTGATTCTTGAAGGGCTACAAAATAATCTATAGAAATGCTAATGATCAGGTTTGTTAATGGGAGGTGATCGTGACATATATGATGATGCCAATGACAGTGACAGTGGGCTCTAAAAGCGTCTTCCGCGGTTTCTCATCTGCTTTTCTATTCTGGCTGGTTTTCTCTTCTTTTTTGCATATACTTTCTCCAGTTGCTTCTGTCATTACATCATCTCTCTCCTTGTCTCTCTTTCTCTGGTCACCATTTGTCACATGGCCACGATTGGATCCAGACCCCGCTGTGGTTAGGCAGTGGAAGCTTTCGGGTAACACTTGACAGACCGTGAACTCGGTGTGCGACTTTGCGGGCTCAGAGACGCATTAGTACACCGCTCCACGAATGACCGAATGTGTCTGTCATTTGCAATGGAAAATGTTGCTTGTGAAGTTGTCGCCTCGGCCAAAAGCAAAAAAAATGGCGCCAATGTGGAAGTTTAATACAAGTGCTGACAATGTTTGCTATAACACTGGTGAAAAGCACATCTTCTCACCTCCATCTCTCCTTCGTCAGTGTTTAGCATCCACCCTACACTATTCTCTTCCCTTTATATCTGCTAATGACCAGTGGTCTTGATGCATGTCCCAATCCTAACCTCTTTCTACAGGCTTTCTCTTCTGCTCCCTTCAACATCAGCCAATTTTTTTTTCATACAAGTGTACTTGGATTCATGCAGATAGAAAACAGACTTTTATGACATCAGCCTTGAACACATCCATTCGCTCTAATTATTAACCTTCATCCAGTCCCAATGTTATCTGTTTCAACATTAGGGTAACACTGGCTCTCTTTTCTTTCAGGTACTATTTTAAAGTGCAAGCCAAGAATGTGTTTGGTTTGGGACCAATCAGTGAAACTCTCAGCTATGTCACAGAGTCTGGTGGGTACCCATAAATTCATAATGGATGTAGACACTTGGAGAAGATGTGAGCGAAAATGATTTAAAAATGAAAGTAACAGCTGCTGCTGCTGGCTTGTGTTCAAACTGATTCTTGAAGAACAGGTGGAGGCATCGGACTTCAGAAGTCGTTTTTCCTTCCTGGTGGAATGACCCTATTCTCCCTCTCTCTCTTTCAGATGATCCTCTGCTCATCGAAAGACCACCTGGTAAGTCCATAAACCAATGATACATTCAGTGTAAAAACGCTGCTTGTAAAAACTGAACATTATACTCATGCTTCTGACCCCTATTTACCTCCAATATCACTTGTGTTATACTACAAATGCTTGAAAAGCCAAGTTGTGATTGAAATGCATGCTGGAGAGGAACAACACAATGAAACTCCTCTGTCTTCCACAGGTGGAGAACCTATCTGGGTTCCCTTTAAATTCAAGTATAACTCAGCCCACAGCAGCTGTAAGGGCAGCCAGTACGTCAAGCGAACGTGGTACAGGAAGTTTGTTGGCGTGGTTTTGTGCAACTCTCTGCGATACAAGATCTTCATGGGGAATGCTCTCAGAGGTACCGTAGAACCAAACTCTGGCTTGTTTATTCCTACTAGCGATGTTGAATTTTTTTGAGATATCCTTGTTAACGGGGAGGTGCCATTTCTCCCTCCCACAGAGCCATTTTACAGTATTGGGGACACGTTTGGGCAGGGCGAGGACCACTGCCAGTTTGTGGATTCCTACAGGGACGGCAGGACAGGCCCGACCTACCTCTCACATAATTTGCCTACAGCACACGGTGAGCACACCACACTTGTGACCACTGCAAACGGACTTATGCTAGGTGTATTAGCACGAGTGTAGTGTTAACATCTCCAGCTCATTAGTGGACCATCTGGGTACAGATGGAGGGTAATGTTTAAAGCATGGACTAGAATTTAGACCTAAATATCTTTTTCACATTACTCAAGTCTACTTCATTAGAACATAATGGGAAAAATGGCATAAACTGATAAATTGTTTGATTGTTTTAACTCTATGGTGGAAGATAAACTTTTTTATCATGAGTCAGTACTTTTTTTTGTAATTTTCTACAGTTTTTTTAAAGTGCCTTAACAGGTTGATAATTTTGAGCTTCAATTTGGTGCAGTTCTGTTGGTGTCTAGTAAATATTTGCAACACGTCATAATAACTGTAAATAGTCTATGGCACCTTCCTGATTTATGAGGATTAAATCAAGCAGAGAACCATCAGTCCTTTGTGCGTGTGTGTTGATTATTTAGGTGTTTACAGCTCATTCATCTCTGCTTACACGGTCTCAAGTGTTATGGTCTCTTCATGGCCGTTTTGCCTGACAGAGATGTGAAATGGGATGTAGGAGTCTTTGAACGGTGTTGAATTGTAGAGTCAAACAAGTAAACAGCAAAACGAGCAGGCTGTTGATTATAACCAGACACATTCGCCCTTTATTGCAATGAAGTCTCAAAAAAAGGTCATAAATGGCTGGAAATAACCTTTTTATGTGTTTTTCTTTTGCAGGATTTTATCGAGCATACAGGCAGGAGCCTGTCACGTTTGGAGTTATTGGCCGGCGCACACGCCACCCATTTGTAGGCTGGTACGAATGTGGGGTACCCATCCCGGGAAAATGGTAACTTGCGGGGAGTGCAGCAACACTATCGAGGACGCCGCTGGTGCAGCTCTCGACATAGAGACTTTTCCCTGCCAACATGAAAAACCACAGCGATGACTCTATTACAGCTTCAGTTTTATGAACTCATTGTATACCATTACAGTGCACTTTGTCTGTTAAACAGTCTGTATATTAGGGATAAATACAAGCATGAGTGCTCTGTCTTAGCTTATCTCCTCCTAGCAGCAATCCCAGAGAGAATTTACCTATTTTTATTTATCTAAATGATTCAGCAATAATGTGCCTGCAAAGACACAGGCTGCACAGAACTGCTACATTTGAATTGATCTTCTGCGCTTTTTCAAACCGAACCTTTGCAGCATCAAGCAGAACCCATTTAATGTTGCCCGATTTTCTTCTTGGTGCATTCTGACCAAGAATCACAGATCAAATATTTGCTCAGGAACTGACAGGAAACCACAAACGTGAATCATTATTGTGTTGTCCTGCTGCCACATTCTTTCCAAACATAATCTCTGCCAAATGATCCCGATCAACTCCACCAGAGATTTATTTTCAGGAATAAAAAAATGCCGGGATGGGTCATTTTGGAACAACTAATAAAAACAAAAGTGCATCTTCCCCTAAAAAATCTTTTCTTATAAACCAGTATTGTTTCAGTAATCCAGCTCTTATGTTTTAATAATTAAACCATTTGTATTTGAGGCTTTATTGTTTTTTTGTATCTTTACAGTAACACTGCACATGTTGTGTTTTGGCTGTGTTTAGCTGTTTCGGTGTGTTAGAAATGGCCTCCGATGTTGCCATGTTATGATGAAAATCACCGAACAAACCAATTTTCAGGCCAAAAGCCCTGTGCAGACCTCTGATTTTACTGTGTTGTCATAGTTACTGTAAGCCATCTGTGTAAATTTACTGATTAAAAAGGAAAGGTATGCTGGCCACTGCGTCGCTGCTGCTTTAAACCAGGTGGAAAACATTTCACAGATGAGGCTTAATGAACCCAGATGTGTGTTTTCTCCTCCAGCGTCTGCTGCACTCAGAATTTACGATTTTCACCCCTGAGATTGACCAGCGTGCCCCCAGAACTGAAGCAGATTTTTTTTCAGTGCTAAACTCGCATTTGACAGAAAGATAATTCTGTGAAATGGCTGACAATCAGGTGACTTTCTTCCAGAAGAGCTGCGGGACCAGACAGGATTTGAAGGAGATCATCTGCAGAGATAAGTGTGTGATAAGTGTACGTAGAGGGCGAACCTGTACAGCCACACATCGTAAAACAGGAGTGTGATCCTGTGATCTTAATTTGGGCTAAAATTGCTCCAATTAGGATTTATTGATGCTAGTTAAACAAATACCCACGCTTAGACTGTTACCTTTCCCTCCAGCCCTGGACTTTCCTTTTCTCTGTGAATGAAGTGCCTCTGCAATTGAGGCAACAGAGATGGAAACATTTTTCTCAACTTGCAGGTAAGCGTGACATGAAATAGCAGAGGGGGACCCAGCACAGGAAAATGATCCACAGTGGCGAACACAGCAAGAACTCAACAGTGGAAAAATGGACCCTACAACCGCCACCCGATTCCCCCCGCCAGAGCGCCTTTGTTGGCTCGGAATTCTTGTGGTTGCTTTTATTTGAGACGGTGGCCAGGGTCCTCCAGGGGAGCCAAGTGAATAACAACGTCCTCGTGTCAGCAGCGCCAACAACAATAGCAGCTGGAAGGAGAAGATGGCGAATTAGAATCCAGTCAGGTTCCGGATGTTCTTTAATGTCCATCAAAATATCCTAATGTTTGCAAGATGGGATACAGAGAGTGAGACTGCAGTGCTTAACAGCTTTATATGTTGAAATATCTGTCGTCCTCTCAGGGACCCATTTATTCCACCGATGATTATGCTTAAAATTAAGATCATTATTTTTTTTTTACTGTCAGAAATGTATAACCAAAAGAACCTTGATAGATGCCATACACAGTTATGTGACATTATGATCATCTGGCTTCTGAACAGAAGTGTGACACGTGTGGGCCCATTAATAATGGGTCACAGGCTCCGTTCTACGACCACCCACTGTACATATGTCGCACAGCAAGACCCAACAGATTACAGAATTTCTTTTACAGAATATTTGGCCCATTCTGTGCCAGGATTCCTCTTGACACAAAGAGAAAAACACTCTGAGGTCAAGCCTTTACATTTATAAGAAAGATTCTCAAATTTTAAAACTTGACAGAACACAGGACTTCTACCTGGTTTTATTGTCAAGCATTATTTAATAGTTCTGGGTCAGGCCGAGGGAAAAGAAAACCCTTCTGCTTCATTCTAACAAGCTGAAGTTGAAGGCTGAAGAAAGCAGAAAACAAATAGACGGAAAGTGTTAGCAAGCAGACTTAGAATCTAGAACCTTGCAAGAGCTGCCATGTTTAATTTTCATCTGTGTGTGCACTGAGCTCTGCCGCGGGAAATACTTTCAAACTGAAAGGCTTTCTTTGTCCATATCCTATTTTCACTATTTCAACAATTTTGTCAATTTCCTGCCACAATTTCCCACTGGACACACTATTCTTTATAAATATTTCTGCCTGGAAAAACCCACAAAAAAATGTTACATACTGACTTAAAAATGGACAGAATTTCCAGAATTATATATGTTTTTCCCATGTTGAGTAGAACTCAGCTGGTGCCTGACAACTTTCAGTTCACTTCATTTTCACTACTCTGTCCTAATCCAGCAGCATGTGCATTATGGGGATTTTTATTCCATGTGTGGGGATGATGGGTGCTCCCATGTTGAGTCTGCTGGCTAACTCCACTGTTTATCAGTCCTGCTTTAACAGCCTGTCTCGTGTTTTCTGATAAATTTCAAAGTGAACCATAGCCTTTAGAGCCAAAAATAAAAGCATTAGAATACATTGTGCATGTATATTACTGCAAGTAGCATCATTCCTAATTCATAATCATCGTCATGATGCAAATGTCTAAATTGTAGTTACACCTAGCACTACGAGACATAATGGCCTTTATCTGAAACATCTGGCAGCCAAAATATGGCTGATGTTTAGACACATTTTGGCTGATCTGATAAGAGCTGCCCATTAAACTCTTCATGAAGTCACTGTTAGACTGACCGATTAAAGAAAGCCGCCCGACAGAGATCTTGTAAAACATTCCATAAGAACAACAAAAGAACTCCACATTAAACCCACTGGAGCGTTACCACATATGCATCATTTTTTGTCTTGAGAACAGAAGAGAATACCGCACAAAAACAGGAAAATAGCTGGATCGGTTCCTGCTTGTCTCACAGATACGCGCTTAGTTTTGCCGTCAAATGAAGTTTGGTTTAAAGATGGATGAGAGGAGACACAAAACACATAACACAGCCAACATTACTTAATAAAACTGAATGCAGACTCACAAACCCCCGTATGTGCTGACTGGTTAAAGCTGGAATTTACAGTGACAGTTTTATAAGCCTACAAACATTAATTTAGTGATTGAGATCTGGTTCCTCCTTACTACGTGACACAATATACAGTATAAACACACATAATATATACAGTAAATACAAAAAATGGAAATAGGAATAAAAGGATTAAAACTGAATGCAGAGAAAATAGTGTTTATTTAACAGACATGCTGTGATGAGACCAACATTTTATTAGATGCTCTACCTTATACTACTGACATGAAAACACACCCCGCCTGTCGAAACTCCTCTGACACTCCAAGACCTTGGGGAAGGTTGCAGATGTTTGGATTAGGTCTCATTAAATCACCTAAAATTGCTGTAGTCGATTGCCAAGTTACTCAGATTTTCTATTACTTCATGAATATCCACCAGGTCTGCTGCAAATAAATAGGCTACGTCATCGGAAAGGTGGCTGCCAGGGGAGGCCAAGTCCGGGAGCAGCGTTGAAAAGTAATCAAAACACAATGTTGGCAGAGGTGCCTGCCTTTGACAGGTTTGTTGTTTCTACTTATTTCTTTGCTTAACTTTCCAACCTGTGCTTCAACTCTTGAGCTCCGAGATATTATCATCATCAGCAGCAGCAGCAGCAGCAGCGGCAGCAGCAGCGGCATCAGGAAGGGCAGTTTTATATGTACATGACATTCAGAAACATATAATGGTGATTTTTATTCAAGGAGGCTTTCCTCACTTGCTCGGACGTCAGAGACTCAGTTCTGAGCTGGAGGCCTGCGGTTGTGGTTTATATTTGACCTGGAACCATCACACAGGTTGGCGCATTAACTAATGACGGTGGATTATCTGTTTCTCCTTTGCTATTTACGTCTGGTGCTTCTGGACCTCCCCATTCCCTGCTGCTCCAGGCAGGAAACCATCTTCTTGTTTGCATAAATCAGCATGAGAGGCGCACAGACAGGTCAGAGGAGGTCAGATAGACCGCCTGCTCCGCTCGGACCACCTCTGGGCTTTGTGGATTTTCAATTCTGCTCGTTTCCAAGTTTGAGCTCCCTTCCATCCCGTCTGCTGATGGCCAGGGGAAAACGACAGGAAGAACAACATAAAAGCTGGATTCACGGCTGACGGGTTTTTGTGCAAAAAGACATATTCTGCTCCCAGCCCTCCTGATAGGCAGTTTTACACGATTTCTGTCATTGGAAACTGCCTCAGGGACAAAATGTGTTTATACACGGAGGCACACCAACAGATGTGGGATAAACAGAAATGTAGGTATTTCCGTTGGCTGATGCTCCTCCAGCAGATGTAGGTTAGGGAGGAAAACAATGTTTAAGCACATGTAAACCTGATTCAGAGCAAGTGGAGGTGATGTGGGATCTAAACAACACAGTTGTTAGCTGGACCTGGGTGGCTGGAGGAGTGCGCGCTTCCCCTCTTGCATTATTAACTCAGGATCTAACAGGAAAAAAGACGTGATGCATCTCAAAAAGGAAGTCGTGGAACATTTCAAGTACAATTCCCAAAAGAAGCATCCAGAGCAGTATTTTACTAAATATATAAATAATCCCGCTGCGTTAGCGGTTGGCGGTGCCGTCGGGAGATGTCGGCAGCGCTTTGGCTGGCTGGGCGCTGAGCTCCGCGTGTCCAGATGGAAAATCCACATCACAACAGAAGTGCTCTCATTCTGGATGCACCCTGAGGTAAGATGATGACCAGCACAACGGAAGGATGGCAACAAAACAAAAAAGAAGGACAAAGAAGCATATTTCTGGAGTTTCAACGCTGTGTGTTTGAAGGTTTGATAGACTACTTTGTCCTTGTGACTATCAGGATTTCACTATATTTCTTTTTTCCTGGCTGCCAACTTTTTTTTTTTTAATATTTAAGTACAGGAAAGTAACCAGTCCAAAAACAGTAGGATGGAAAACGCAGAGAAACTTGAACAAAAAATAAAAATAAATATATATATATATATATATATATATATATATATATATATATATAAATATATATATATATATATACTAAACAACAAATGATTTCCAAGTAACTGCTTCGAGACCTTTGACCCTGAGAAGCATTTAAACTGGGGGATAAAGATTTCTTTTATCTGCAACTAATTTAATTGTGGCCAAATGAGTCAAAACTATTTACTAATTTATCACACGGTCCTGTAAATTCTCACTCATGCTGCTATCTTGTATGAAAAACAATACCACATGCATTTTTATTCAGTACTGTCATCTTATACCAGCATACATCATTTGCAGTGGCGTGAAAATTAGGCATTTGGTTCCAGCTCCCTGACAGACGTGTAATACATCAGCCAGAGTTGAAGGAGGAGAAGAGCTAAGACATGCGGTGGCGGATAGAGCTAGAAGGGTTGAAGGGGGGGTCAGGATTGCATGTTTAAAATTAATTACGGTAATTAATTAAAAAAAATAACACTCAAGAGTGTGTTGAGTTGTTGTTGATTAAAACCCCGGCAGACTGCTCTGCTAAAACAGCTGCAAATGTGAGCAGATGTGGTTGTTGATTTAAAAGCTGATGCTGATGAGAACGATGGCTCAGAGCACCAGCAGAGGAACGCTGCCCAAACCTCGGGCTGGAGCAGGAGCCTGCCGCGGGAACCTGTGCTCCAGTAATCACGGGCCCCTCGTCTGATTTCAGCAGGCGGGACACAAATGAAGAGCAAATAATCTGAAAAGGATCACCTGTTCGTTCAGAGCAGCCAGCTGCTGTGAAGAGGAGGCTCTGCTTCCACAAGTCGTGGAGGAAAAAGTGGAAGAATGACAGGAGAAACAGGTCCAGACACGGAGAGAAAGAAAAACAAGTGTGGATGAGTGGGAAGTGAGCTGGGACACACACACACACACATACACATACACACACACATATGAGTGTGACTCCAGTGGGACCTGCTGCTTCCCATCAACTGATCTGAGGCAGACCTCTCTCATTACATCCTCTCTCGTTCATTTTTCTTGCCCTATTAAAGCTGATGAAGGGTCAGTGGTTGTTTCTCTTTTTTAAAGCTGCAGTCTGGAATTAACAAATATTGGATTTGAGTCTTCTAACGCTCCTCCCGTTTCGGGCTGTATGGCAGGAGATCTTGTGATGGATTCAGAAGTCTCTGCTTACAGTCTAATTCCTCTGACAGAGCAAGCTTCATCTCTGCTTTTTTAATGTCTGCTGAAGCTATTGTGACTCTAGCAGAAAAACTCCTTTTCTTCTTCTCCTGACAGTCATTTTTTCCATGTTTTTCTTCCCCCTGTGTGTTTAGACAGTGAAGCAAAAAAAAAAAAAAAAAAACCGGACCAAAAACATTTGCAGGATTCTGATGCAGCCTCGTGAACACTGTCACTTCTGCCCTTCCTGATCTCATACTGCCTGACTTATGAAAACATTTAGAAACAGTTTTTATGGAAACACCTTCTCTGCTATATATATTGAATGGTTCCCAGTTGTTAAACCAGAAAGGCCATCTCTTAATTACCATTTTCATTAAATGTGGTCCACGTGCGACCTCCGAACTGGGAATCCGCCACATTCCCAAACATGCAGAAATAAACCTGTCAGTATCGTCATAAGTTGGTTTCACTTTCACTTTTGTCCTCAGCTTCTAGTCCCCATCCAAACCAGTCTGATTTTGAGAGGAATTTTCATGTTGTTCATATTGTAGGCAGGGAGGACAGACCGGCGGGGTTTTTCTGGAGCCGAGCGTCGTCCAAGGCCACCTGCACTGATGTCATGTGAAACTTCAATTCAGACCGGGCTCCAAAGAGTGAGTCAGGTCTGCATTTATTACACTCCCAAATCTTTCTCTTTCTGACATCCTGCCTGCTCTGCCAAAAAGATCCTGATAAGTTCTCGCTTTTAACAAAAGAAAACATTAGCCCCTTTCTGGCCTCGGAGTTGTATCTGCTCTCTTCATTGACTCCAGTCGGATTACTGAATCAGGATCAGGCTTTGACTCTAAACAATAGACTCGGACACTGATGGAAGCTGCAAAAACACAGAAGAATCCTGGCAAACGAGGACGTCTCAGCCTCAAAAGCTGCTCCCCTCTGGCAAATTTAAAAAAAACCCACCCGTAAAAAAGAGCAGCGGTTGCTTTAAAGGTGCACGTGCTCTGCTTTTTATTGGAATGCCGATGCATCTCTCCACAGAGGAGCTTCCTTTAGCAGTGAGATGTTGCCATTTATAAAAAAAAAAAACAGGCGATGATATCCATCTGGATCTGTAGAACTTGGGTGGAACCCATATAAACTCAGATGACCTCAGGCCTTCTTCCATTTATCACACCGCGCTGCCTCAACAAGGCCGCAGCCTCACTGGTGCAATTGTTAGATAACAGATCATCCTGGCCAGAGACGCCCTGTTCCTAAAGAAAACATTTCCTCCTTTTTTTAAATTATTTTTGCAGAGTGTACATTTTTAGAGACTTCTTGAAAACGTGTTTTTGCAGAACTGGACATGAATTACACTCCTCGCACACAAACCCTGAGGCCTCCACGTAGAAAGTCTGATTTGAGGTGGAAATTCCTTTCAGGCAGGTGCCCTGCATTTGGCCCTCCAACCCGGCGCACCAGGAAGAATCGGAAGCAAACGCTGGAAACTTTTATCCTGCTCATTGGAGTTTTTCTAATGATTTTCCAGACTAGCTGGAACAATCAGAGCCAGGGTAAAGCAAATACAAGGCAGAAAAAGAGATCATTACTGGGCAGCACCACATCCTGGAGCCAACAGACGAAGACAGAAAACAGATGACGGTGACCTTCCAGACCGGACTGACTCATGCGACAAGTGTGCAGTCATCTGGTTGGCTGAGAGGACCGGTATCAATCCTGGTCCTCCGTGCATCTTTTGAGAATAGCTGGATCAATACATTTGCAATAATTCTCCTGTCAGAGACGAAGTCTTGTGTTTTTTTTTTTTTTTTTTTTTTAAATGGAAATAACCAATGTATTAATATTTTTGTGGCACTTTAATGTCTAAGTGTTTTCACATTCCCTGCAGGACACAGAAAGAAAACAAAAAACGAATCCTCTTTTTCTTTGAGCTTCTCCAGAGAGCAAAAACTCCACTCCGAAGTGGAAACCATCATTTTTTTAACAAGTGGCGCATTAGAGGGAAGCTGGTTCTGGCACAACCTAAAGTAGGCCGAATTTAGAAGAACGATGCCCACAAACAGGGACCCCTCTGTTTTTAATTTCTGGCCACGTCGAGTAAAAGTCAGCTGCAAGTGCTGGTTTTTACGGCTCAGGCGAATTGAGAATGCTTCTTTGACAGTGATCCACAAAGCAGACTTAAGTCACAGTCTCTCCAGCTGCTTTCTGCCACATCAGTAGAAATTTTGACACAATAAAACAAAAAAACCCCCCAACACAAATATGTAATCATTAGGGGAAAAACTTCAGTGTTAATATAAAAAAGGCATGTTATTGAGGTTTAAGCCTTTAATCGGAGCCACACACACACACACACCCACACGCACATTTAATTCAATTAAGTGCGTGTGACCACGTGCACGTGGTTTTAGCTCATAAAGCATCCTTAGCGCACTATCACGCCTTAGATCGCGCACGAAGGACCTGCTGCTTCTATCTGCGCCGTGGAAGGTTCTCACCAGCGACCCCAACCCAGAGGGCCGCCGCTCGCTGGGCAACGCTGCCCTCTTTCGGCCAGATTGAATATTGCAGCTCTCATTCGCCCGCGTTCGTTTTAACCAAAAACTGCTTTAAAATTAATTTGCTTTTCCGTTCAAAACCTGCTCATTACATCAGTCTGTTGTTAATTAATTTTCCTTTCGATGTAATACCTGTTTTCAAGCAAGTGTTTCTTCTGGTAGGATGAATATTTAAAAGTAAACTGACTCTATTCTTTTTACTAATACACATCGTTTTGATTTGAATAATTATTTTTCCAGTGTACAGAAGTAGCATGCAACAGCTTTTGCTCCTTTGCAACTTTAATCATATCGTTTTATTATAATACATCAAAACACAAAGCAACAAATTGAAAACGTGGCTGATACATGAGCGTATTTGTGTAGAATTGCTGGAATCATCAATAGGTCTCATCTCTCTTTACATTTTAAAAATCTGTAAAGTACGATCAGACAAAAACAGCACAAATTTTCCTCAATCTGCAACTTGGTGTTTTACAACAAGACTGTGCATTCTGCAAGAAATGTTGCAAAAATACATGAATAACTCTAAATGAATTATTTTAACATTTACAGCAAACATGATCCATGAAAGGTCAGGGCTGACAGGGATTTAGAGTCTACTTTTTGGCAGTTTGGAGACGTTCGCTCACATTCTCCCAGTTGATCACATTCCAGATGGCCTTAACATAGTCTGGCCGCACATTTTTGTACTGAAGATAGTAAGCGTGTTCCCACACATCAATACCGAGGAGCGGGATGAGACCTGAGCACAAAACAGAAAATGAGTCAGATGGCTCCGGATCGTGCTACACGTGGAAACATCTACTGGTCAAAAGCTGTTCGACCGACCTGTAGTTCCTTGGAGGGGGTCCTGGTTGCCACAGGCAGCAATACAAAGACTTCCAGTGTCTTTGCTGTAGCCCAGCCATCCCCAGCCTGAACCCTGTACTGCAACAGTAGCAGCAGACATCTTCTCCTTCATCTTCTGGAAAGAGCCAAAGTCCCGCTTAATGGTCTCCATCAGCTCCCCTAGAGAAAGAGACGCATGCAGTTTAGATTTGAAGTTTTCATTAAATGCTAAAGTGGACTAAGGGGAAAAAAAAAAAAGTCACATTATTATCTGGTTTATTACCCTGAGGCTCGCCTCCACCGTTTGGAGAAAGGTTCGTCCAGAAGATGGTGTGGTTTATGTGGCCTCCTCCGTTAAACTTCAGAGCAGGCTGCAGAGCAACTTGTGCAGTCACATCTCCTAACACACGGATCAAAAAACCACCAACATGGCCCAAGGGCAGACGTCACCATGACGCACAAACCATCCAGAAGACACGTATGATTGCATCCATACCCTTTGCTAATGCCTCCTGATATTTCTCCTCTGTGACGTTAAGATTGTTGACATATGTGGCGTGGTGCTTGCTGTGGTGCAGCTGCATGATCTCTGCACTGATGTGGGGCTCCAGGGCCCCATAGTCGTAGGTCAGGTCTGGGAGCGTGTGCTTTTGTCGAGAAGCTCCCACCTGCCTTATAGCCTGGCTAAGGCTGGCTGCACATCTGAAAATGAAGCAAAAGCATAACTATTCGTTTAATCTTTACAAGGAAGAATGCGAATCATTAAGCACGAATGCTTCAGTAAACCTGCAAAGTTTAGAACCACCTGAACTAGCTTACCTATGGATTAAAATGTGAGTAACGGACTTTCTGCTTTGTGTGAAATTCGTGGCAGTTAATACAAGTGTTTGAAAGGTGTGGTAGTTGAAAGAAGGGGTCCTAAAAGGCACAGTTTAACAAAATCCAAGGTGCGCAACAAGCTAACCTTGCAGAGCTGCTTCCATTCCAATGTTAGCATAATAGCTAGCTTAGATTAAGCTCTACACAACTCTCAAGTTCATGAGCCATTGCCGCAAGAAAGAGGTCAGCTGCCCCAGTCCCTAGTCAGAGCTTCGTACGGGCGTAAAAAAAAAGCTGAATGCCAAGCTATTATGAGCTTTACCTGTGTATCTGACCAACTCTGCACAACATGTTGATAGTGTTGGTTTAGCAGGCGGGACAGCAGAGGCGAACGCTGTGACTGTCCTTGATGTGCAATTTCAACGTGACACAGCAAGGGCCGTACCATTATCAGTCCATAGGGGTGTGAATAGGGGGCAGAGCTTTTCAGCAAACTATTTCGAAATAACAGCTATAACTCAATATTTCAGTCTAAATGCACGTCTTTAAACAAACGTGATATATCTGCATAAATTTGAACACGTTACGTTATGCATCTTGTTGGTTTTCCACAATACGTCGTTTAATGCCTTTATATTTTCAAAATACTTCTAGTCATTACCACGATGCATTCCATACGGGATGCAAATGAAATATTATACTGTAGTAATAGTGCAATAAAAATAGAACAATTTAGACTTATTATTTAGAAAATGTCTATCACGTGTGCGGGCAAGATCAGAGATCGTTTATGTTACCAGATGGATCACGGCTCAATGCTATTTGCGTCAATGTAAAAGAAACAAGTATAATGTTATGATATCATACTGAAAGCATTTTACGGATTGCGAACGCATTGTTTCATGCTGATTGTTAAGAAGTGTAATTAAAAGAAAAAAGTATGCTTTGAATAAATCAGAATAATAAGAAATCAATTTAACTAATAAATAAAGAGATCCGAGATTTACTGCGCCTCTTATCCTTTGACAGCTGGGATAGGCCACCCATGTCTGGATTAAATAGATAAAGTATGACGACTGACTAATAAATAGCCTTTTCAGTCCTGCACTGCTATTTAACATTCGTTACTTGTAAATTCTGTTGTTTGCTTATGGGCAACCAGGCAGATTTTATCGTGCGTAATTTGGCTTCAGAGTGAGATGTGACTTCATTGTTTCATCTTTGGGGATACCCCGCAGTACCGCGAGTGCAGCAGGCGGTCGGAACCATTCTGTCCTGTCAGTGGTGACGATGGTGTCGGTTGTGCTGAAGCAACTCGCTTACAATTAGAAAATTGCACCAAAATCTTACATTAGTTGCGCTTTATTGGATCTGGACTCACCAGTCGAGAAACGCGGATAAACAGCGTAATCTGGTAAGATTTCACTAAGGCTGTGGGCCTGCGATCTCCCAACTGTAGCCCGTTAGTTTCAGGGCAAAAAAAGATCAAGGGAGGGAGTCGTTTCCTTCGCCGCCATTTTGTGATAACAAGGAGCCGAAAAAAGACTGGAAAAACACGCTGCCTACAAACTGTAAAGGCGAAGTTTCAGCTTTGTGCTTTATAGCTACAGTCGATTTTTCTTTTGTTGATATGTAGTAGCCGCTAGCAATTCCACAGAGATGGGCTTAACTTTATTTGTTTTTGTTGCCTGTTCGTTGTTGCTGCATGTCACACTAGCTAACGTTAGGCTCGTTTGCGCTCATTGACTAAAAAAACTAACTTATTTTGCCCACTGAATAATTTAAATTTTGCCTGCGTACAGCACGTTAAGTAAGCATATCATTGACTATTACAATTAGTACAAACGCAGTAATCTTGCCCTGCATTATGTACTTTTACCGTTTAGGCCGAGGGTCAGGTTGCAGCAAATAATTGTGCAGTTGCAGAAATACGATATCGAAGGTTTGTTAATAATGGTTTGCTTTCACGATTTCCTTCACAGTTTACCATGACCAACGAGGAGCCTCTACCCAAGAAGGTAAGTATGTTTTAATTGGAAAGCTTTAAGACGCATGAGGTTTTACTCGTGAATCACTGATGGCCTAGCATGGTTTTATTTTCTACAGGTCCGTCTTAATGAGTCTGACCTAAAGACATTGACCAGAGAGGAATTGTGCACAAGGTAAATATAAGATCTACACTTGGTATTTAAAGTTTTCTCAATGTACCTGTTGTAAATGTGTACATGTGTTGTGCTCCTATCAGGTGGAAACAGTATGAGGCGTATGTGCAGGTCCTGGAGGCCAAATACGCAGACCTATGCTGTAAGTGTAACACTAATGCAATTGTACACATTGTTTTTGCAAGCACCACTTAAAAAAAAAAAAGCACAATTTGCAAATTGCTCATTTGGCTACCTTTGCATGGCTTCTGATGCACTTTCCAATGTTTCCCTCCCCCGTTTCAGCCAACGATGTGACGGGATTGAAGGAGTCGGAGGAGAAGTTGAAGCAGCAGCAGCAGGAGTCTGCACGCAGGGAGAACATTCTGGTTATGAGACTTGCCACTAAGGAGCAGGAAATGCAAGAGTGCACAGTATGTATCATTCCTTTCCTTTTTGGGTGATTAAAAAGCTTTTATTAACTTTAAAATTTTACAGTTATTAACTGTCAGCCAGTGTTGACCTTGTTTGACCTTAGCAGTAATAGTAGTAGATTAAATTCAGTTTAATCAGTGGGTGTAGGAACTATGTCGGGACATTTTTTTCAAGGTTAAAAAATATTGATTTTAGTCATGAATGTTACCAGTTCTATTGTACGAAGGCAAATTACAATGCATACATTTTACACCATTATTCACCCTTTAACTGTGGTCAGTAAGGGATAGGTAATGTAATTAAACACAACGCACACACTTGTATTTTTTTGTTGTTGTTGTTGTTGTTTATATCATTTTAAATGTTTCTGTGTTGTCGACGTTGTTAAAGGATTGTTGTTAAACCGGTTAGTTGCACACACACACGCACATCTACAAGTGAGATCTTTTTGACCTGTGACTCTGTCAGGTGAGTGAGAGAGAAAGCAGCACTTAGTGAAGTAATATTTCTGTTTTGTAGCAATTTCAACACATTCGAGGACATGTATTATTAGCTCCTCTGCATCAGTTACTTAAATCCTTCATGTCCTTGCTAGCTCCTTGTCCAGAATACCAATGTAGCTTAACTGACAACAACTTGGACAAGTCTTGACGCCAGTAATATATGTACCACATCAGTCGTTGACACCTGTTTGTTTTAATCCTGCAGACCCAGATTCAGTACCTCAAGCAAGTCCAGCAGCCGAGTGCAGCCCAACTGCGGTCGTCCATGGTGGATCCAGCCATCAACTTGTTTTTCCTCAAAATGAAGGCTGAACTAGAACAGACTAAAGATAAACTGGAGCAGGCCCAAAATGAACTGAGTGCCTGGAAATTTACACCTGATAGGTAAAGACAATCAAAATAACCACCCCCCTCCTTCCAAATAAAGTCAAGACTTCCTCATGCCCCCCACCTACACTTTCACTGCAGGCATGCAGGGACAATGGTGGGGGGGAGGCTCACAAACGCTGTACTCACCATGAGACTCAGTGCTTACAGAAAGACAGTCACTGCAAAACAACCCGGTTTTTGTACCCTTTCCCGGTACCAGCTATTTATCACATAACCTTAAGTGACAAGACAATATGGTCAGGTGACACTTGTTTCAGCTTTCTCCCTGCGTATTCCCACAACGTCCATGGACCTGAAGGAGTCCGGACTATTCCTGAAGAGGTGGTCACTCGCTTCCCAACGCGGATACATGCCGTCCCTGCACCCGCAGCTCACATCAGACAGTTCATATATAAAATAAGGGGTTATGGCGGAGTGTGAGTCAGGCAGAGAGCCTCCTGAGCCTTAACCAGTTCAAGATTTTACAGACAATTCCCAGACACGGTTTAAAAAGACATTTAACTGTGGATAACGCCACACACACATACCCCTCTAGTCTGCCTGAGAAACGTAAAGACTTTTTGGACAGTCTAGACACATGCAGTAACATGAGGAAGGTTTCTAGGCTCTAAGTTGAGGCTGTGGGAGAAGAGCCTCTAGAAATAAGACTGAGTGGAGCCAGGACCTTGGTCCACTGAGGACTTTGGGTCCGGCACGAGAGTCCATTCATCTGTGACTTTGAACACGGGGCCCGGTGACGGTAGAGTGTGTTTACATGTTTTTCTATGCAACATGTTTCATTTGACTGGCATTTAATTTGAATCTGTTCCCTTGAAACAGACACTTACTGCAGTGTGAAAACTGAAATCGAATTATTTCTTGTATACATTTGTCTAAACATTTTTTGAATGAATGAATCTAAAAGTCTCGAGCTACTGGTTGAAACACACTGCTGTAGGTTCACAAGGGCTGTTCTGAATCTGTATTCAACTGTCTTTTAGTAGTCATGTTATCCGCTGATGGTGGTGTATTCATGTATTTCTGTGTTTTTGTGAAATGACCAGTCTTTCCCTCAGCCTTTTCTGCTCTTATCTGATCAGACCACTCTTGCATGTAATGCACAGCAACCACTAACGTTTGAGCAGCAGCTGCTGACTGGGGTGATATTTGAGATGGCAGCCTGTCAGGAAGTCATCACTGCTCCGACCTGTGCAGCAAAAGGAATGACAATTTCACTTAAATGGCAAAATCTTCAATATCCGAGATTTGCTGTGCATTTGCTATTAATGTTAACGTTTGTAGTTCACTTGGAATGGACTCAGTAGGTTCCAATGCAAAAGTGTTTGATGATTTGCTGTTTAATATTTTCACTAATTAAGTGAGTTTTAACTGCACTAACAGGACTAGTATTGTTACACGACGCAGAGCTCGTCTGCTTCCGTGGAGTAACCCAAGTTAATGAATCCAGGTTCCACTTGCTGTAATATTCAGAGTTGACGGCTACAGAACGAGGGCCTGCCTCAGAGGTGCACCATTTGTAGCAGGTCACCAGTAATAATGTTCTGTTCTCGTCCGCCTCCTGCCTCACATGCAAGTCATGTAGAGTGTGTTTGGGTGTGAGAATTCATCTGAATTCCTGCTGTTACTGGTGGTATTCAGAGCTTTCTGCACGCAATGTGGGAAATAGGTTCATAGAAATGTGGTTGTTAAAAACATGTTTTGAATTGTAGTTGAATTGAGAGTATTTCATTTTTTCATACATTAACTTTTACAGTTAAGTGTGTGTGTGGTCGCGACAAAGACATATGACATTTGATTTGTCCTTGAGGATAAGTGGGTTTTTATATTTTACCGGAAGCTAACTGGTGCAATGGAAAAAGTGGTTTTTGGGGGTTTGTAAGAGACTTTTGTCAAACGTGTCCACCTGGCTATTTGAAGACGTCACTGCTGTTTCTGGCTCATTTGTTGTCTGGTTCATCACGTGATGTGAGACTCGTTTCCCTTCCAGCCAAACGGGGAAGAAACTGATGGCCAAGTGTCGAATGCTGATTCAGGAAAACCAGGAGCTGGGGAGGCAGTTGTCCCAGGGACGCATCGCCCAGCTGGAGGCCGAGTTAGCTTTGCAGAAGAAGTACAACGAGGAGCTCAAGAGCGGCCAAGATGGTGAGAGAACCTCAAGTGGGGTGTTGGTTGGGTTCAGGTTTTGTATCTGGTGTTGGGGTCCTGACAAATGTGTGTGTTTTTGATCCCCTGCAGAGTTGAATGACTTTATCATCCAGCTAGACGAGGAGGTGGAGGGCATGCAGAGCACCATTCTTGTCCTGCAGCAGCAGGTGAAGGAGTCCCGTCAGCAGAAACCTCAGGGGTCTCTATCCGGAGCTGGACCCAGCAGGACTTCCCCAGCAGCCTCGGGCTCCTCCGCTGATCCACCCGCACAGCCCGAGCAGGTTGAGGCCCCCGCTGAAGCTCTGGGCAAAGACTACGGGAGAGTGACCAATGGACCAAGCAATGGCCAGAGGAGCGAGACCGCCACCCCCAGCCTGTACCGAGAGGTCAGCAGCACAGAGGAGGACTTTCCAATGTCCCCCGTGGTCTCCAGCCCCGGTGAAGCCGAGACCAAACTGTCCAACCACTCCGAGGAGGCGACGGGGAATCAGACTGCTGCGGGCAGAGTTTCTGGAGCCGGGGGGTTTGGGAACCAGCTCAGCGCAGGGTACGAGAGCGTGGACTCTCCCACAGGCAGCGAGACGTCATTGACTCAACATTCGAACGACACAGACTCCACCACTGACCCCCACGAGGACAAGGCTGCCCTGGTAACAAAGGGCTCCAGGACTGCAGGGTCACGGCACGCTCAGAACGGCCTGGACTCCGGCGCCGGCGACAGTATGGTTTTGTAATCTACTTGGAAATGTCTTCTCTTTTTTTTTTTCCTTTTTTTTTTTTAATTCAAAGCAACAGATACTTGGTCTGTAACACGGCACTGCTGTCAAAGGTGTAGTCTTTTCACCTTTACCCTTTCCTGTTGTGATGCTTCTGTCACATCTGTGTTGCTAAACAGGGATGAAAGCTGTGGGTTAATGTTAGATTTAAACTGAGTGGAACGTCTGGTTAAAATAAAACTAGTATGTTTGGTTCAGCTATTGATTTGAGCATGTTTATGCTGTTCTTGTTTGAGATTGTGACACTGAAAATAGACATCTGGTGTTGTAACTCATTGTAAACAGTAAAATCACTCAATGATAGTAGCTTTGCGGTATTTGGGGTCATTTTCAATGTTGACTTTTTCTTTTCTTAAATAAAAAAATTCATGTTTATTTTTCATTTAAGCAGTGATTCACAAGATTCCAGTGAATTTTAAGTTGTTTATATGCAGCATTCATATTCTGACATCAGTCCTTCTCTTGTACTGACCAAATACCAATAAAATCTTTTAATACAATAGCATGAAACCCATTATTGCTGCAAAGCATGAAACTTCAAGAATTATTGGCACCGGTAATTGTTTTGAGGTTAAAAAAAGTTAACTTTTAATTAACCAAGCTGACCACCAAATACCTAGAAATTCATACAAAATTGAAAATATATGGATCAACCAAATACTTTATTCGTACATTTTAAAATGCTTATTTACATAAGTGGAGTGCAAATAGTGTCCAAAGGGCTGAGAGGAGCAGCGAGCCGCAGTTATCCTCCCTGCACGCGCGGTGGCGCTGTGGTGCGTCTGCTCCCTAAAAGAGTTTATTTGCCGTCAGTGAATCAACAGTTCTCGTTGCAGTGTCAAGAGTAGACATCGGCATTTTCGGGGGGGAAATCAGCCTTTAACTGTCTCAAACACCTCAGCTGCAAAATGAACTCCGGACCTGTGGTTATCGTGTCTGCTGCTCGGACACCAATCGGTGAGACTTAAAATCCTTAAACTTGAGCACAGTCGATTGCGAGTAAATCCTTCATACTCTGCTGATGCTGTTGTTTAAATGCGTCATATACTACTGAATGTTATTGTTTTCATTTTGTAACATTTATAGGTCTATTGCTATTTGTTGTAATGTTTTATTAGCTATAATATTTAATTTTGCTGTGTATATGATCAACTAGACACGTCCGCAGTGGTTCGTTTGCTGTGATTGGTTGAGTCGTGGTTCCGGTTGGTTTGGTGCTCATTGATTGGCTTACGGTTATAGTGCGATGAAGCACGCCCTTCTTGCTATTGGCTACTGGCGGTGGGTCAGCTTTCGAGGGGCGTGTCAAGTCGTCAAAATACAGAGTTCATTTTCTATTTATTCATTTCTATTTCACGCAAATTTAACTTCACAAATCACTAAGTATGCAAAAACTGCAAATAATAAATATCGGATTAAAATAATATTGGACTATAGTGTGTGTGTGTGTGTGTGTGTATGAATTTGCATTGCTTATCTTCACATTGCGAGCATGAGTTTATATGAGTGTTTCTCAAGAGCTTTGTAGAAACTTGTTATATGTCCTGACTAGAATGAATGATTACCAGCATTGCTTTTCTCCGCTCTTCTCAGGGTCTTTGAACGGCGCTCTTTCCACGGTGCCTCTGCGGGACCTGTGTTCCGTGGTGATCAAGGATGTTCTGAAACGTGCTGGGGTCAGTCCAGAAGAGGTCTCTGAGGTTATCATGGGACACGCCTTAACAGCAGGTTAGACATCAGTAAATGATGAATTGTATTGCCTTTTGGTGTCATTTGGCTCACGGTTGCTTGCTTGCTGTGCTTCAGGCCATGGGCAGAACCCAGCACGTCAGGCCAGTGTGGACGCTGGTATCCCCTACCCTGTCCCGGCCTGGAGCTGTCAGATGGTGTGTGGCTCCGGGCTGAAAGCCGTGTGTCTGGGCGCTCAGTCCATCCTGGCTGGAGAATCCAGCATAGTGGTGGCAGGAGGCATGGAGAGCATGAGCAGGGTAGGCTACGATCCAAGGTTTCCAACAACGTAGAAAAGATGGGAAGTGATCATTTTAAAATCTTCTTTCAGGCTCCTCACACCCTGCACTTGAGAACAGGGGTGAGGATGGGGGACGTGTCGCTGCAGGACTCTATGGTGGCTGACGGCCTGACGGATGCCTTCCACGGCTACCACATGGGCATCACAGGTGAAGTCCATCTGATCTGCGCGAGCTCATTGCTGGTGGATAACCCTTTGAATGTTGCTCCTCAGCTGAGAACGTAGCGAAGCAGTGGGGGGTCAGTCGAGAGGAGCAGGATCTGTTCGCCGTCCAATCGCAGAACAGAACAGAGGCGGCGCAGAAAGCTGGCCATTTCGACAAAGAGATCGTTCCGGTCAGGGTGACGACCAGGCAAGGCGAGTAACGAGCGACTGAGTGAAGCCTGTTAATCCTCAAATTCAGTTTGTGGGCTAAGAAAAACCTTTCACGCTCAGGTACGCTTGAGGTAAAGGTTGATGAATATCCCCGACACGGCAGCAACGTGGGCAGCATGTCCAAACTGCGACCCTGCTTCATCAAGGACAGCACTGGGACGGTTACCGCAGGCAACGCCTCAGGTTTGTCTCCTTCCTTTGGTGAGTCGGACAGGAGAGGGGAGATGTTGTAATTCCCTTTGAACCTCAGGTATCAATGATGGGGCAGCGGCAGTTGTCCTCATGAGCCAATCAGAGGCTGACAAGCGTGGCATAAAACCTCTGGCCAGAGTTGTGTCTTCAGCCCAAGCTGGCCTCGAACCAGCTGTCATGGGAGCAGGACCGATACCGGCCATCAGGACGGCGGTGAGAATTCGGACAGGAACATGAATACGAGAACATGAAACAATAATAATCCTTTGTTATAATTGTTTGCTAGGTGGAAAAAGCAGGCTGGCAGCTGGACCAAGTGGATTTGTTTGAGATCAACGAGGCGTTTGCTGCTCAGTCTCTGGCTGTGGTGAAAGAGCTCGCTCTGAGCGCAGACAAAGTAGGAGTGTGACACACTATGGACCGAAGCTGCAGTGGGGACTGCTCACGTTAACACACGCCTTTCATCTCCAGGTGAACGTGAGCGGCGGCGCCATCTCTCTGGGCCATCCTATCGGCATGTCTGGCTGCAGAGTGCTGGTCACCTTGCTGCACGCGCTGCAAAGGACGGGAGGTCAAAAAGGTGTCGCCTCGCTCTGCATCGGTGGAGGTATGGGCATCGCCATGTGTGTGGAGAGACTTTGAGTTTCACTGATTTACTTGGAAGAGGTGTGAGTAAAAAATCCTCTACACTCCTCCTCTACACTCTTAAAAAAAAATAGCTGGACCATGTAAAATTGTCTCACTGTGCATGAAGCGCTCAGGTCTGTACAACTGTATATTTAAGTATTCCCTTTACAGAAATATTGTGAATAGCACTAAAAATGTAGTATTTTATAATTAACATTTATCTCTTGAGGTAAACTGAAATATGTAATTAACACATTTAAAAGGTTGTTAAATGTACGTAAACCTGTTAGTTGACTGCTTTAAAACAAAGCATCCTGATCAACATTCCACTCAGCAGCTTTGGGACCTTATACTTACCGGCCATTACAGCGACTCCTGTAACTAAGCAACATATCAATAAAGTGGTGGGAAAACCCCTCAAGGGTTTTTATCAATGCCTCCACAACATCCAGTGAGCACAAATTAAAAACTCAACGGTCACTTCCAGCCACTGGAGCTTTATTAATTGTCCGACAAAACTCAAAAAAGGGAGAACAGTAACCAGGCAAAGTGCACAGCCTATACTAGAGCCGCAGCCACAGGGCTCTGCTTGTATACATACAGACTGAAGCTGGACGACCGACAGAAGCTTCCTAACCCTCCAGAGAACCAGACTGCACGGCATCTCTGTACGACTGGCCGTCCTCCTTCTGCTCCGGGAATAATTTGATGAGGTCATCGATGCGGAGAATAGTGATGGCGGCCTCTGTGGCAAACTTCAGGCTCTTCGTCTTGACCGTGATGGGCTCGTACACGCCGGCTTGACGGTTGTCTCGCGGTTTGCCGTTCACCAGGTCCAGACCAATCCTGCAACCAATATCGAAAATGTCGATCTACAACTAATCTTTTTGCTTCCCCAACCTAAAAAAAAGTTGGCCTCAGTTTTGATTTGGTCATTTAGTAATGAAGATGCTCACCACTTGAGGTTCTTGCGTTCAGGGTTAACCTGAGCTTCATTGTGGAAAGCTCGGAGCTTGGCCACCAGGTCGGTGGAGTCCTGGGCTGCATTCACAGCCAGCGTCTTGGGAATGACGAGGAGGGAACGCGCAAACTCCGCAATAGCCAGCTGCTCTCGGGAACCCTAAAAAATTAAATAACATAAAATGGGATAAAGAAAAAAATCCCCTCCTGGTTCCCAGCAGCTGCCCGCTGAACCCTAACCTCACCATGCTGGTGGCGTAATTCTCCAGGTAGATTGACAGAGCAGCCTCCACCGCACCTCCGCCTGGAACGACGCACTTGGACTCCAACACCCTCTTGACCACGCAGAGGGCATCATGCAGCGAACGCTCCATCTCGTCACACATGAAGTCGTTGGCCCCGCGCAGAATGATGGACGCGGATGTGCGTGCTTTGGTGCTGCCGGAACCAATTGAGAAGACACAGCCAAAGTTAACACACCAAAGAATGTCTCTTGCCTAAAAAAAAAGCACCAGACGAGGAGCTACAATCAATATTCTTACTTTTTGACCAAGATGAGCTCATCATCACAGACGCGTTCCTGAGCAACCTCCTCGGCCTGACCCAGCATGGTGGCCTCAAACGTCTCCTCTCCCTCCAGATTTGTCAGAGAGGGGCAGATGGTTGCTGCAAGAGTGACAAACACAAACCTGCATTTTTCCTGGACTTAAAACAACAATTCTACCCTGTGATCAAACCCACAAGAACACGCCAAGGTGGAAAACAAACTCTGCCCCCACAAACATCAGCATACCTCCTGTTGCCTTGGCGATGCGTTTAAGATCCCGCTTCAAAACCCGTCTCACTGCCATGGCTCCCACATCCACAAAGTATTTGAGACACATGTCGTCGACGCCACCGGTGGTGAGGATAACGTTGGCACCGGCTGCCAGGATTTTCTGGATCCTCTCCTTGGTGATGTCAGACTCTCTGAGAAAGAAAGAAATGAAAGAAAAGGTGACAGGTTAAAATACACAGTTAAACAACTCGAATTTACAATTGTTCAGCCAACAGAAGTTGCACAGCAGCTCAGACAGAAGCTGCAGTACTAACTGCTGCAGCCAGTGTTTCCCCCCACGCGTATCCCACCACTGTGTAAACTACCTATTCAGCATCACAGCAAAACGAAAAAGGCCTGTTTTCATCTGGGACGGTGATGGTGAGAGCAAACTGACCTCTGTCTGATCTGGTCCAGCTTCTCTGGGTCAGTGATGATGACTTGGACACCCATTTTCAACTTGGTCTTCTGGAGGCTGAAGTCCAAGCAGGCATATTTTGGCATTGACGACACGTTTTGTCATTTCTACGAGGGAAAACCAACAGAGTGTTAAATATCTTTTTGCAGTGACTAAGCTTGAAAGCATGGCCATCAGCAATCCTGTTCAACTGTCTGGCCAAAAAAGAAATGAAACAGTTTACAAGCGACTGAGTCCAGGCTCTCTCAAGGCCAGAGTTCTCTCTCCCACGCGTATCACTGCTTATATCATAACATTTGACACAGCAGCAAAATTAAATGGGAGTTCAATTAGCTGGAGCCAATATAAAACATTTAGCATCATTTTTGCATATTCTTTGAATCAGCGCACCTTGTGAGCCAACTGTACAGTTAAGTGCATATCCGTTAACCAAGAAGCTCTCCTTCTGACTGCGGCCGTGGGCTTTCAGGACATTGACAGAGTTGATGGGGTATTTGGCGACCCCCTTGCTGTCTACAAACTTCACAGCCATGGCAGCATCCACCACCATGTTAGCAAAGAAGTCGGCATCACTGAGGAGGTAGAATTAAGGTCAACACAAGTTCTTCTCCGTGCTTATTTTCAAAGTTGCATTGCCTGCGAGAAAAAGGATACACTCCGATGATTTTTGAGGACATGGATGTCTTGGCTGCATTAATTAGACACTCTCTGCCCAGGTCATCTGTGGCAATGGTGAGGTTCTCATTAATGTAGCGGACTGCCTCCCTGGAAGAAAGATAAAAAAAACAAGTTTGCATGTCAAAAATATAATCTAGTCAAAATACAAGGCTGTCAAAATGTTGAAGACAGAATCTTACTTGCAAGCCAGACGATATCCACTGATGACTGATGTGGGGTGAATCTTCTGCTTCACCAACTCATCCGCACTCTTCAATAATTCAGCTGCAATAATGACCTAAACAGGTCACAGTATTTAACACATTTAGACTACTAGTGAACTGGGGAAAGTTACACGCCTATAAAAATGTGCTGTCATTTCTTTAGGAGTAGCAGACCAACACTGCTGGACTCCTTCAGACACTGACAGACAGCTTCTCTTTCCTGTTGGCATAGCCACACATCCGTAATAAAAGGCAGAGAAGTGGTACTAAAACAGGACTTTTGCATTTAGCCCAAAAGCACTGGGCATCAACAGCGCAGGCAGGCGGCTGATCCTCGTACTCACCACAGACGTGGTCCCATCGCCGACCTCTTTGTCCTGCAGGTCAGCCAGTTCACACAGGACTTTGGCAGCTGGGTGCTCCACTTCCAGCAGCTTGAGGATGGTTGCTCCATCGTTAGTGATGGTCACGTCCTATGGTTCAAAAATGAAGATAAGTGTCTTGAATATTTTTTTATTACGTATAAATGTGGGACTTACTCCTATGTCGTCCACCAACATCTTGTCCAGTCCGACTGGTCCTAGGGAGCTTTTGACAATGTTGGCGATTGATGCTGCGGCCATGACTGCACAGATCACAAAGAAGATGCAGTCATTAACAAGCTTACATTTAACCTAGTAACGAAGGTAATATCTAATATACGTATATCCTGTCATTATATTTAGTGTGGTACACAGTTAGTTTAGCCACACCCTCAGACCATGACAGTGTTTTTCTCTCCCATTAGCATAGCCATCCATTCATCTTCAAGCGAGTGGAAGGTACTGAAATGGGATGATCCTGGAAACCTAAAGATACGTGCGTTTGTGGTACACATGTCGACCTCGCTTCACAGGAAATAAACCTAAAGATACAGGCGGACATGAGCGTCACGTTAGGTCAGCTAGCATTAGCATTATCCGCACGTGTGCTACCAGCGGCAAAGGAAGTCAAGTATCTGGTTCGTCAGAGTGATATACAAATACCACACGAAGAGCAAATTAAAGATAATAATATCAGAAAGAAAACTTACCATTTTGAGTACGAACCGAATCGCCGGTCGTTCTTTGGCCGAGCACGTTTAATGGACCGTCTAGTAGCGACATTTTGGACCACCACACAACCAAGAAGAAAGATGGCGCCGCGGAGCACTCTGGGTAAGCCGGTATTGTGCGGAAGGTTCGAGAATAAAACGTATACTAAACAAAATGTTTATTATTGCACAAATGTTTTACTATATAAAGTTGAGATACTTTACAGTTTTACTTGCACCTAACGTAAATGGGATCTTTAATGACAGTAATCAATGCAACTTTTTAACCATAGAGTCAGTATGGACTCTATTTCCCAGCATGCCTTTTTATATGTCTGTCAGATGCGCCCTCTGCTGTCGGCTTAGATGTACTGCAGGTGCTATTTTCACCTCCGCCCAGGAGCTTAAATGACCGCAGGCGCTTATTTGTGCGTCTTTTTGTGGAGACAAATAGCTCAAAAAATTACGGACTTGAATAATGTTTTTTGGAAACATTGATACAGGACAAAGGAACAGAAGATGACCATTTGAGGGTACTTTTAATTTGATTATCCAACATGATAATCTCAAAGTTTATTGAAACAATGTCATAAATCGTATGATGCAGTCTGTAAGTTGATTGTTGTGTTGAGCATTAATATTTTCTCACTACTAAATTTGTATTTTTATCACAGTGATATTAGTTCAAATACAACTGTGATGTTGCCATGTTCAGGTTTAGTTCTGTAAATACAACAAACACAAAGAAAAGTTTAATCTGAATTTATTACTTCCAATACAGTTATCAGGTTGAGCAATGACAACTAGGCAGTTAAGAAAACAAAACAAAACAAAACAAAATAACAGTCAACTTAATTTAAACATTAAAGCATTATAAAGCATACCTATGGCATACAAGAATAATTTTCCTAAAATGTACATCTTTACAAAGTGTTTTACAAATTAAACATAAAGAAAGAAAAGTGCAAAACAGCGTCACCAAAGACTGACAATCCCACCCACCGAAACACAGGACAAACATGTATGATAAAAAATATAATTATTCTTCATTCCTGTCTTGGATTTGATGCACAATTCCTGCACAACAAGCTTTGATTTCATGCTTTCCAACTTTTTAGGAGTTAGTGTGAACTTGCGCCAAAGAACACCCAGCTTCACAGTTTTTTACTCAAATTTTGTCTGCGCCCCTCAATACGAACAAACCTTTTAATAAATACACTTGACTAAATTTTTGACTTGCCCATGGCTCCAAAAGATAGTGATCAGGGCCAGAATGACAGAAATAAATAAAACAAACCTTACTTGGAGACTTTTTTTCCAACTCTGGATGCAACATCAGTAGTGTGAGCATTCCATATTGTAAACAAACTAAACAGTGGCCCATAAAAAAATAAAAACAGCACTGCCTCCTTCGTGGTCCCTCTAAAAACAATAGTTTGAAATAAAAAAAACAAAAACAAAATGAAGAACATGCGGAGCTGCACATTTTACTCCGAATGATGAACCCAGAAATCTAACCTGATTTTTACACAGACTGAAAATGAATATAAAGACCTTTAAGTACTTGTAGAATGTTTAATGTATTTTCTTTTGGTTTTAGGACATAAAACCTTATTGACAACAAAGGTTCACATGGACCTTTAATTTAAATATACCTTAACTTACTAATGGATCCTGTATTTAAGAGCATATTTTCTTTAAATTTGCGACCATCTGTTATAGTTGCAATGTAGTTACAATGCAAATGTGTAAAGACTGTGACACTGAACTGCTGTTTGTACGTCTTGTTTGAATCACCATAAAAAAAACCAGCCCCTCTTACACAGGTTAGGCTGGGCTGTCTTAAGGAACGCAGTTTAAAAGAACCTAAGAGAAAATCAAACAGTGCTGAGGAGGTTCCAGAGCTTTGGATCGATGACGGTGTGAGAGAGGCTGTTTCTTATAACTCACAGATATCCTGATCTACTGTATCTGTACACTGTGTGTGCAAAAGCTGTGCAGCAAAACCAGTTTGTGCGACCCTATATATCACCAAAAGGCTTCACGTAAAAACAATAAGAGGCTACAATCAGTCAGGCCGAATGCTTTTAGACAACTGTCAACATTTAAGCATCATCTTTGCTAAACCTATTTGAAATGCTTAGAACAGTTTGAACAAGGAAGTGCTAAGGCTCACCTGCAAGCGTCGCTGTGGCTGTTTGACAGTAGAGATATTGTTTATACACATATCTGAGAGTCTAATCTATGTCGGGATGCTGAAAGATAGAGTGCGTTCATGGCCAAGCAGCTCTGTCCAGTTTATTTTGGGAGTTTATTTTGCTTTGAGTTTTCAGGCAAAGCTGCTGGAGCTCAGACACTGGAACTTCTCCCGCAGAGACTGGACGATTGTGGGTTGGCTGTGTTGCGGCTCGCTCCACATGTACTTCTCCAGCTCTTCCTGGTTTAGGGGTCTCAGCGGGTTACAGGAGCGAAGTGGCGTGCAGGGCAGACTCCTGGAGTGGACGAGGCCCTGTGTTTGATTCGTAAAGTCCACCGACGAGCCGACCGTCTGCGCCAACCTGTCCTGCTCCTTCTCGCTTTCGTCCTCCGAGCGGATCTCCACATAGTCGTCATCATCCTCACCATTGTCCTTAAAGTTAGCCAGATAGTTCTGAGTGGCATTGAGGACGCTCAGCCCAGAAGAGCGGTTCAGCACGACGACCTGCTGGCCATCGTGCAAGGTGAGGTCTGACCATCCCTGGGCAGGGCGCTCAGGGAGGCTACTCTGGCGACCTGCGTGACCCAGACTGGGGCTGTGATGTCGATTGACAGCGAGTCCATGAGGTTTGGGTCCAGGCTGGTTCTTCTCCTGCTGTTGGCTGGCTGACTGACAGTCACCCACCGGCAGAGACTTTGAGGATGGCAATGACGGAGAATGAAAAGAGGGATTTCTCTTAATTGAACTGTACGCATGCTCCTCCTTGTTGCTCGGTGCAGTCATGCTCCACCTCTGGGATGGCAGGCTGGTTGGAGCTGGAGGGAAGGTCTGAAGGGAAGGGATGGAGAAGGAGGAGGTAAGCCGCTGATGTGTGGAGGATCCTCGGCCGGCATCTGTCTCGCTGGGCGAGGAGACAAAGCTGGCCAGCTCTCCATTGCTGTAGGTGGAGTGGAGCCAGTCCTCCTCCAGGGAGGTCTCAGGCATGGACGGGGAGGACGGCAGCCCTGGATGGCTCTGGTGTCGGGGAGTGGAGGCCTGACCAGGACCAGGACTCTTGAACATGACCTGGTCATAGAGCTGGGAATACTCAGCTATTCTTGCACCTGCGGTGGAAAACAACATAAAAGTGTGAGTTTTGCGTTATAGAAAGAAAGAGCACAAATGATCCTCAGCCTGAGAAATCAACAAGCAAACCCCAGTTAAAAAAACTAAAAAAAGAATCTTTATCACCTATGGCAGCTCCTCCTTGTTTCTTTTCTTCCAAAATTGCTGCCAGGTCCTTCTGCTTCTTCTCAGCCCTGGCCCGACTGCAAGAGTCTCCAGGGTCCATGCTCCTCATGCGCAGTAGCTGGTTGGCCTTCTTGATCTTCTGGCTGTACTGGCGAGCCATCAGGAACACACGGCTTTTTGACTTATCCATCAGTTCCAGGGGGAAGTCCACAGACTCACCCAGCAGAAGAGAGGGGGAGGCCAGTGGGGAATCGAGACCAGCTAGCTCCCCTGGAAAGAAACTGCTGAGGTCCTTTAGGGTGTTGTCCTTCTGCTGTGGGCTTTTCTGAGGAACCTCCACAAGGTCGTCATCCTCAAGGCGAAAGCTGCCGCTACTGAGACGAGCTAGCCTATTCCGAATGTTCTTCACGGTTCCTGGGGGTGGCTCTGGAGTTACAGGTGGAGGGTGTGGTGTAGGAACTGGGCTGGGGTTGTCTTCTGTGAGATCTTCATCCTGGAAGTCAGGAAGTTTGATAATTGGGATAGTAAATGATGGTGTTGAGGTGACAGGTGGAGGTTTAGATGGGTGGGTTGGAGAAGCCAATGCAAAGGTCTTTTCAGGGCTGTTTTTGTTTGAGGACGACTTCTTCGGGGACTCTGTCGCACTGACAGGAAAGGCAGCCGGAAGGCGATCAGCTTTCTTCTCATTGTTCTTGATGTAGTTCTCCAGGTCGTTCCAGATCTCATCCACTTGCTCTGACATTTTGTCCTTCTTTTGGGAGTTCTGAGAAAACGTCTCCGATGCAGAGGAGGAGGAGTAATCGGGCTCAGAGGAACATAGGGTATGGTGAGAGAAGTCTGGACCCTCATCATCTCCAAAGTGGAGGCTCTCCTCAGATAAAAACCCTCTGAGGCTCTCAGTCAGGTCTTGTTCGGAGGCCAGCAGACTGTCCCTCTCTTTCTTTAGTTTGTCATCCTCAGTCGTCTTTTTCAGTTCTGCTGATGGAGGCTCCCTGAAACAAATGGTGTCATAGATATTTTCCTCCACTATCTTGAGGCTGCATGTCCCAGTCGCCCTCCCCTCCTGTGTGGATGACCTGTTGCTCTCAGAAGAGTTCTCTGGGTCATTCAAATGGCCCCTTACTGCTGCTCCCTTTGACGCATTCTCTACCCTTGCTGCTTGTTGCAGGGAATCCAGCGAGGATGGAACTGATTCTTTCCGTGTTTGGCTTTCCTCGGGCTCTCGTCTGACGAGGCCCATGCTCTTCAGGTCCTCGTAGCTGATGTTGTCGTATACATTTTCAATATCGTCTATTGTCAGCTGCTCAGCTGAGGACGACCCAGACAGGTCATTGCTGGAGGATTCCGTGTGAATCCCGTCCAAGTTGCCGGACAGGTCATCGTCGGGACTCTGTCGAGACTCAGTGGTCTTTTCCCCTGCGCTGCTGGCCCTCCTGAGCACTCTGCCCCCACTTGGAGGAGGATCAACCTTCACAATAGGCACCTGCTCCACGTGCCAGCTGCAGGGTCGACCTGTTTTGGGCGATGAAGTCACCTCTGAACTTTCTGCGGGCACCTCGGGTTCTGCTGCACACGGCTCCGTGGGGACAAACATCTGGTAGATGTCCTCGTCATCATCATCTGGCTGCATGGTTCTTTGACGGGTGGGAAACATGGCTCTGCGAGCCCGGTGGTCAGCCCAGATGTTCCTGACAGAGTGGTCGCTTTCTGTGACTATTACAGAGGGAATGGATGTCTCTGGAGGCTCCTCCACCACGTTAGGTGTCCTGAGAAGTGGTGGGTGGTGGCTTCCATCCCTCACGAGGGATTCTCTGGCTCTCTTTGGTGAAAACAAATAGAGATTTTATTTAATTTTTTAAGCAAAAACACAAGACTGATGGTACGAATCATGTGGATAGAAACAGATCAGATGTGTTGTTACCTGAAGGTCTGAAGCACTCATGTTGAAGCTTTTCCATTGTTCTATACTATCAACAGATGCCTGAGGGTTCAGCCTCTTCCTGCTGCCTTTGCCGGGGTTCAGTAACCTCTTTCGACCTCCCTGGTTTTAAATTGCTCATCATTAGCACGTTTGGAGATGGTGAGAAGACATACATGGACAGGCATCAGCGATGGGTCAGATGTATACTCACTGGGCCACTGTCATCTTCATCATCGGCATCTTGCTGATGTGGCTCCTCCTCTCTGTCGCTGTGGTTGTAGTGGTCGCTGGGGTCGAGCGACTCCTGGGACTGGTTGATGAGGCTGCGGCTGCGACCGATGGTGCCCAAAGCCAGCTGGGACACTGGTGAGAGCAATGTGGCTCCGAGACTTGCTCTCTGGAAAAGCTGAGCGTGAATGTTTGGACCCTGTCAGCGTAATATTGCACATCAGCTGTGGGTGGCACTCACCTTTTCCACATCAGTGTTGGCAGAATTTTGTTTGGCATTTTTCAGTAATTTAGACAGGGGCTCTGGGAGGGCAAAATAAAACATTTAATGACAACCGGACCGCTTTTAAGATGTTTTCTTTGATTGTAATGATCTTTTTTGTGTATTTATTTATTTATTTATTTAATTTTATTTTTTTTTACCTTTCCTCCGTCCTCTACGAGGAGTAGGGCCATCCTTAGTCAGAGAGGAATCTTTGTGTCCATCAGGACTATAATGAAACCCAGGATGATCTAGACAAATAACAGAAAAACGTCAAAAAAGTCACTATACAAGTTTATGACATTGATCCAAAAAAAAAAAAAATTATGTATATTTATAAAGACTGTAACTTACGTATCGCGTCCATTTCCAGAATTGCTTGTTTAGCCTGGAATAGAGAGCAATACTTTTTGGTTAGTCATACATTTGGCCACAAGATGTCGCCATAGTCCAGCTTGGTCGCACTAATCAACGCTGACGTTTATTGGATGACATGGAAGCGCTTTTTACAGGGACCATTAAAGGTTTCCACTTGCAGATGGTCAGAAGCAGATGCAGAAACCACCGAGTGAATGTGGCTTCATAAAAATAGCCCCGTGGTAGCAGATGGAAAGGAAAATGTAGTGGAGATGCAGATGGAGGAAGGGAGTGGGCAGGAGGGAGTGCCGGTCCCAGTCCATCTCTGTGAAAGCAGAGTGAGTTGTCAGGAGGTGCTCCTACCTTGGCAGGGATTTTGGCAGGATGGTTTTCAAGTATGAGTCTCTTTAGGTGTAAGATCCACATGCGCTTGTCTTGCTGTGATTTTGCCTGAGAATGAGAACAGAAACAACAGGAAGCTAAGTAGTTGGGTCTGTATTTCTGATACTCTAGGATTCGTGCATTTGTTTTGTATCATGACACCGGCAAACACTTTCTGACTGCACTCTTGGGCAGCTAGGGGCCTGCTGTACCTGGACCGTGTGCTGAAGTTTTGGATTCTTGTAGTGAAACACGCTGAAGCTCAGCGGTTCTTTAGGAATAACTTCTACCAACATCAGGTTGCAGCACTGCAAAATACACAAAGAAATTGATTTGCCTTTATCATACACATGCAAGTGCATACCTAATTCCTTTTTGCAACGCTCAGAGTAGCGGGACTGACCAGTATGTGAGCCTTGTATGTGTAGGTTTCTTCTCGCTTCTTGGTAATGAGCAGCAGCTTGTCAAAGAGGAAGAGTGTTCGTTCATTTTTGGCTCGCTGCAAGCGAAACGTTCCTTCCAGGACCAGCTCTCCATAACCAATGAGATCAGGGCCTTTCCAGTTGGTCAGGAGACTCTGTATTTCCTGAGGAAAGCACCAAATTGCATGAAGATGAGGGAGGTAAAAAACAATGATGACAGATTTTTAAACAGAAAATAGAGGTGTTTGCAGCTGACCTAACAAAAAATATTAAAACCATTTTTTCAAGACAAAAGATGCACAAAAAAGAGACTAAAATAGTGTAGTAAGAGTTGCCATCCATTCACACAGGGATTTTATTTTATAAGACAATTAAATAACAGCAGTACAGCCTCCAAGCACTTGGGATAAAACCCTGATGTATAAAAATGAAGCAACGGAACAGAAGAACTAAAACACTTGATGACTATGATGTCAATATTTACGCCAGAAGTGGAAAGTAAACATGTAACATTTCTGAATGCATCTAAGCCTTCTGGCTCTCAGCTGATTAAAAACATGATTATATGTGTCCTCCTGACTCTAAGGAAAACGGAGCTTAGGACATAAGAGCCTGGTAAACACGTTGATCCAAAACTTATAGTACAAAGATTTTACACTTGTTTTGGTGACACGTGATGGTACCTGCAGCCTGACGGCGTGCTCGTGTTTCCTCTTCATGTCGTTGATGTGCCAGGCCACTCTCTGCATGGTGTCGATGGCCTCCTGCACAACCTCGTACGTTTCTGTATCCTTCTCCATATGGTTGGCTATCTCCTGAACACACACACACACACACATAAATCCTTAGAATCAGGCAGCCATTATAGTTTGTATGCCATCGTTTTGCCATAGAAGTCGAGGCCCGTGCCAACAGAGCAGCATATGGTTAAACATTTGGCTTCTCCAGTGGTGGCTTCTATATAAAGCTATCAGGAGAGCTCCTGTGTAACACGTTTATGCACATTAGTGCACGTGAAAAACATTAGTGTCTTCTGTTCCTGACGGGCCCCAACTTGTTTTCACGTTTGTGAAAAAGGAGAGAACTGTCTCTTGGGACAGTCTGACGCACATGCAGCAGGAGGTGGTACTTGAGGATCCTCTGCACCGGCTTGAGCAGATAGGAGCCCAGAGGCAACGAGTGCCTGAGAGATTCTTGGCGCTCGCGGAAAAACTTGGCCAACGCCTTGTTCCTCATGCACTCTGTCAGTGCAGCCACCGACCTGTGGAGGCAAAACACAGGGAGTAAGTAAGATCGGGCCCACGGAGCAGGCTGTGATTTGTCAGTGAAGACGAGTGAAAGCGAGTGACAGGTGGGACTAAGCAGCAATACACTACAGACAGTGAGGAAAAAGGTCCGACTCGTTCATTCTCAGGCCATGTTTAGACATTTGGACATTTTTATTTCAATATGGAAGGGTGCTCCTGTGATATAGATTGAGTCTTTACATTTAAAAAAAGGGATAGATGTGTGTGTGTGTGTGTGTGTACAGGTCCATTAGCACATGCATGTGCATGACTGCATGTTTAAATAGTACTGAAGTTCCACACAGGCCTCGCATTGTTCTGCAGGAAACCCGACTCTGGAGCTCAGCGTGACTCCGATACATCTGCAGCCTCTGTGTCTGTGTACAGCCTGCGTCTGTCTCCAACTTATGCGTCTACACTCGCGTGGGTGTGGGTGTCTCCAGTGTGTGAGTGGCTGTCGTGCGTGACCTTGGTTGGGGTCACCAGCTGTGCTGTGGGAGAAGACCTATATCTCAAACATCTGAATGGCCCCTTTCTTTTACTCAATCTCTCTCACACACACACACACACACACACACACAAACAAACACGCTCACACACACTAGTATGGAAATGGTTTGGTGATTTATCATAAACTCCCGTGGTGTGTGTTGTGTGTATCTTGTCTCACATTTCAGCCCATTTGATAACACACAATAGTGTGTATTTCCCAAGGATCTATGATGATGTCCCCTAGGACCGCCCTCCCACAAAGCTCAATAAACGGTGTTAAGGATAATTAGGTGACAAACATAATAGCCCATCTGTCAGTGCGCGAGCTGTAACTCTGTCAATAGGCAGCAAATAAAAGATTGGAAGCAAATAATAGAACATGAGGGAGAGAGGGAGAGAGGGAGGGAGGGAGACCCCCGGGGCACACGTGAAGGCAGATACTGCTGTTGCGGTCAGGAAGGGATAAAAAAAAGAAAAAAGAGAGGTAATGCATTAATCACCATACACAATGGAGGTATGTGAGATGGTGGGAAGACAATACATGCAGGTGAGATGAAGACAAGGGTGGAGAAGGTGCAGCACGGGTTTTCTTACCGTGGATAGTTGGTGCAGTACTGTGTGTAGATGTGAAATTCTTCACTCTGCAAAACACAAGCAGATGTTTTTATGTTAAAGTCAAAGGAGATGGGATCAACTAAAGGCCATCTAATTTCTGTAGCATCAGTTCACCACAAATGTAGTGATTCTACCAGAAGCTGGCAGCTTGGTCCAAAGTTGGAGAGCAAAAACAGAGCAAATACTCCTTCGAAAGTAGTTTAAATTGATTGACTTTATATTTTTAAAAAATGCTATAATGCTGTCATTATCATACAACCTGTTTTTCCACTTCCAGATCACTGAATGCACTGTTCTGATGATTTCAGGGTCCGTTTGTGTGTACATCTCTGCACACTCAGTGCACACAGACAATTCCTCTGCTCTGTTCAGCTCACTGCTGCTAATTGAAAGTCAGGTCTTGCAGCTTATGATTAGCCGCCTTCCCAGCCTTTAAGTCTACATGCTCTTAGATGAAATATCCCTTCATACCTTGTCCCCACCCCTTTAATTGAGACTTTTCCCACCTTTCATGCCTGACTCAACATCAAGGATGGCTCGACTTGTCGGAGCGAGACTCAAACTCTCTCTTAGCAGCGTTATCTTCTTATTTAGTGCATTATAAAACCAATTTTTCATGCTCACCTCAAGCCGGTTTGAAATCTTTTTGCATCTATAAATACTGGGGCTCACAGGATGTGGATGGATATCAGGCCATGGCATCAGAATCCCAGACTCTAATGTACACACTCGACGTTCACATGCATTCTCCAACATGTGATTCTGACTCTATGTGCCTGCATGTACTTTTTATTAAGTAAATATACACTCCTGCTCTTGCTGTGGCGAACAATTCGACCAACCTACAAGAATACAAACAGTGCACCCCAGCAAAATACACACACACACACACACACACACACACACACACACACACACACACTTGTTTTGTCAGCCTGAGGAGCTCCGTGGGAACTGTTCTAAATTGGAGAGCAGAGTTCTCCTTCTCGTCTCCAGTAGTCTGTCACCGCAGACCAGGCCTAAGCACAACCAGATGTGCTGGCATTAATTTGTGACGACGCACGAACCCACACACACTCCTAATACACACTCCTAATATCAAACCGGACCATAAAACCACAGGATGTAGAAGGGCTTCTATGGAAACACAAATTTGTGAACAACATTGGTTTTTGGGCACACTGAACCATGGAAATAGCAGACCTTGAAATAGCTTTGATCTATAATATAGTTTCCTTTGAGACATACGCACAGACTTATATTACATATGCCCGAGTCATAATTAGTATTTATTGGGCCTTCATGAGAGCATATTTAGCCAAATGTTTTTCTACAATATGAGAAAGCAAAACAGGTCAAAAAGTTGAGTTGTGAGTCAAACTCAACATTATTTGTTTTTTTATTGCTGTGATCTGTCAAGCTCAGACTGGTATAACTGAGTCATCAAATAAAAAGGAGATAACTATAAAAAGAGAATAAACCTGGTAAAGATGCCTGTGTTACCATCAGCATGTAGCAACACATAAAACACTGAGAAATGCTGATTCCACACATTGCACAACCAGGGTCAGAGCTAAGGATAGACAGCCAATTATCTGAGACATAAAGGAGAAAAGAAAAGTGCCAGACAGCTGTGGATGTGTGTGTGCATTTAACCTAGTACACACAGTGTAAAGGGGCATAATGATCAGTCAGGACTAAACATTTCCAGGCTGTAGAATCCATAAACCCTTGCCTGGCCTGATACACTACTACATAAACAAAGGCTATCTTTCTTCTTCTTTTTTGAGATCAGGTTGTTTTTTTTATAACCTCGGTGGTGTCAGTTACAAGATCACGGTGGTTTGTTTATGGATCCCGCATAATTGTGCAGAACAGGGCCTGTGGGCTGCAAAAAATTGAGCCTGTCTCAATACCCGTCGCTGTATTTTGGGTGTCCTGTGACCTGCCAGACAGTCAGTTATTCCGGGGTATCAAGTAAAACTGCAGTGGGGTTAGGGAGGGAACGCTGAGGGGTTTATAAGAAACTGCTGGAATGTGGCAGAATATGTTGGACATAATTATGCAATCAGTTATTTAAAGACAAACAAGGGAAAGGAGTGGAATAAAAGCACTGCAGGCAGGACCGATGAAGCCAAAGTTGCTGACTTTTCAGCATTTTCTAGACGAAGACCTTCAATTATCTCCCCCTCCCATAAAAAGTGATTATACATTTGGACTGTCCTTAAAATTCCTTCCTCCCTGCCCTGCTGATGCACTAAAACACACATTCCAACATTCAAAACAATGTTACTACACTTCATGTAGGGCTCCCAGAAGAGTTCTGTCTAGTCTGTCGAGCTCCATTGTTTGTTTGTTTTAGAACCAGCTTGAACACAGGTCAGATGTGCCAAATTCAGCTTTAGTGCGTTAGTGACGTTTTACCTTGGATACGAAGCATTCTGCGATAGCCACTGGGTCTGCGTGGCACTTCTCGAGTTCATGAAGAAGGTCCCTAAAACACACACATGCAGAGTTTCAGTCCCACGCACACTTTTCCATTAAACTCCCACAATTCATTGTTTCAAACAGTGGATTTCACGAATGGTCACCCCGTAAGAGAATAATTTAGGTCAAATGGCACCACTTCCATGAATTCAATCAGGCATCGCCCATACTTTCTGGTGCAGAAGTGTAAATGCTTGGAGGAAATAAAAGGGCCACTGTTGGGAGTCATTGTTTCATGGCTGCAGCATGAGGTCATTGGGAGCACTTTAAAAGCTCCTTTTTTTCTGGCCAGTTCAGTGGGGAGGCGAGGGTTAGGGTTAGGGCTGCATGTGTGCGTCTCTTCAGGCAGCCAGGACTAATGCTGTTCCTTCTGAAGTTGCACAAATACAATAGCACCCAAATAAAAGTGGTGCCAGAAAAAACACTGATTCACACCTGACTGTCAACTGCAGCACCCTTGACGATGAGCGCCTGTGTACTTGTGTGAGCCGTACCGATTAAAGTGGTAAATATCCTGGATGTTGCCAAAGAGAGCTTCCTTATCCTCGGAGCTCAAAGCCAGTCGGGACTGGTTAGAGATGTTCTCCAGGTAGTCCTACCAAAAGAAGAAAGTCTGTTAAAGTTATGAAAGAGCAGAATTTATTCAGACAACTCAGACAGACAGTCTCCACCACTGGACCACCAGTTTTTAAAGACCCAAAGCAGAATCCGCCTTCATCTCACCCACCCAGAATGATCAGTTACTCCACAAGTATCAGACCTTTAAAGATCTGCACTGTGAAAGTGACATCCATCATCCTTATGTTTAACGGCAGTCAGTTTAGCGTTACAAGTCAGAAAAATGCTGGGAGACAAAGATTTTGCATGCTAGGATTGGCTTTTGTTGACAAGTATCGTTCCATCATGGTTTGTCTGAGATGAACGGATCTGCCAGGAAAAGTGAAAGACAGAAAGAGATGCGAAGAACTGACAGTTTGTCTACCAGTCTGCATGGAACCATCTAAAACCTGTATACACCTTGCAGACCTCTTAAATGTAGCTTCTAATCCTCTTCCTTCCTACCTACAAGAGCTCTTTTGACTGATCAGCCTGACTCCCACAGCAACACGGGTAGAAATACTTTTAAGTACCCGCACACACAAACTCAAACATCAACGCAGCTGTATTGAAACTTTAAACCAGGAGCTGGTGGGACTATGGGTTTAGGGAAAGAAAGCATCCTAGTGGCAGGTGTCCAAGCCTGACACAACCCGCAACAGGGCAGGACGGATGCTGCAATCCTTCTGAAATTACCTGGTCACACTGAACTCACAAAAAAGTCTTAAGAAACACTAACTCACAAGCACATCTCTGGAAAAAAAACACATGAAATCATAATAATCGCATTAATCTTTGGTTTACAGGCCAACAGCTTGCTTTCTTATCTGTTCTGATTCATTTGATCACAGCCCTGTTTTCATTTTCCTGCTCTTTTTGGCTCAGCTGTGCAGACAGAGAGGAGCGTACAGGTTTATTATTACCAGGATTTCAGTATTGTTTTCTTGCTATTGCGCCCCACCTCCCCACCCCTTCACTGGCGAAAAAAACAATGAGAATTTTGATCCTTTATAACAAGAAAGGAGCTGATGTCATTCTGCCAACCAATGGTGCAGCAGTTTGAACGCCGCCTTCCTGAAATGTTGTTTTTATAACCAAACTTCTTCTTAGTTCCTGCATCACAACCACGGCAAAAATTTGGGTAAATAATTTAAAGAGCTGTGTGGGTTTTAGTTATGAAGGGAAATGACCTAAAAGTAGTTTGTTTTTTTAGCTATGTTTCTCAGTAGGAACCAATTTCTGCGTAACTTGATGCTGCATTAGCCACAGGGTCACGGATCCGAGCCAGCCTGACCTGCTCACTCATCGCACTAAGCCAAAGCCTGACTGAGCCCGACAATGGACACACACGAAAACACAGGGACGCTCCCTTCCAAGCGCAAGACGCAACACGAACAAACCTGACAGCTTCTTGCGTTAACCATTAACCTCCTACAACACACAATCTCTTCCTGAAAAAATCAAACACATCCTTCACTCTGTGGCGCGGTAGGAAGTTCACACAATCCAGACAATGCCGAGTGCAAACACTGAAATCTCATTACTCTGAATGTTTCCACAGGCAGAGCAGTGTTTCCAGGTTAATCCTGGTCAACGTCTAATGGCCCCCATGATGCATTTCAGGTCTTAAAAGCAGGAGAATAAAAATAACAAAGGAAGGAGAGAACAAGGAGGCAGAGAGGATAAGAGGTTGGCACGTAAAAGGTTTTATCGGCCTTTTTACACCCGGTGATCTGACCGAGGAGAGGTGATCCCACAGAACTGACAAACATCAGAGGAGAGCAAAAACACACTGCAACTTATGAAAATAGACGTGAGCACACCGAGAAAACATCAACTCAGCTATTTGAGACAAATTGGACAAATATACAGTAGACATCCTGCAACTAAATGGATTTCGCTTCTGAAGCAATGTTTTTCAAGGACACTAAATATGGCAGGTGTCTTTCAAAACATCAACTCTCCATTGTGACATCAGATTTAGATTTGTTTCCATTTTCCATCCTTGGTTAGGTGGTTTTTGTAAATGCTAGTGTCTGGGGAGTCTCTTGTTGTTTGCTCTCCTATATACAGTACATGAAACCCAAAGTCATTGTACAGCATGTGTGTGTGTGTGTACTAAATGCATCTCTACCGCTGACAGATGTAACACAGGTGAGCCCTGGGGAGTCTGGGTAAATATTTGCTCAAAGGCCGTCACACCCTGCACTGCTGCAGGAAGCCGCATGGGAAAAGAGATTACCGAATCAGTGCTGCAGAACCAGCTGATAATACATGCGAGGGCTGCATCCAGCAGCTGAGCTTCGTAAAGGTAAACCATCCCAGTAAAAGCACTATTCACACAAACACAATCAGGGCTCTCCGTCCACCAAACACAGCCCTGAAAGGGCCAAAGGAAGGTTTAGTAATGTGACTTTTTGCCGATAAAAAATGAACTGTCCTGCCATGGAAATGTGGCCGTCTGGGACTGGGTGGTCTGGTTGTCTGATGATGAAAGGCTGTGTGCCTTGGAGACTGTGGGATTATTGGTACAGCTCCTGAGCTCTGCTCAGTGTTTTTCTAACCTGCTTTAGACATTGTTATCTCAGAGTGAAATTCTTCCACTTATCTGCCAATCCCTCCCCCCCATCTCTGAGAAGCTTGGGGGAGGATGCAGGGGGAGGATGCAGGGGGGGGGGGGCATGGGTTATTGATTAAAAAACAAATGGGAAGACTCACTCCTGCTTCTTTTTGAGATCTAAATGCAAGTAACCGAAACTGCTTTTGTAAATGAACCTATTAACCCTAAATATCAGGGACAAACGCGCATGTACTTGTCCCTGAAACTACGGAGAGGAGTGGAGGAGGGAGACAAGGGCTCATGCACGTGGGATGTAAAGCATTTCAATACAAATTAACATAATGCTAGACAACATTATATATAATATAATATTATATAATGTTTGCTGTGCAAAAGTTTGCTGTCTTAACAAAGAAGAGAGACAAAGAGAAAAGAAAGCACAGACAGGAGTAGAAACGGGTCTTTAAGGCATCCATTCCTCAGCAAAGCCACTGAAACACTGGCACGGAGCAAAATATGTCTTTGCCTCAATGCATTGAAAGCTTTGAATGCATTTGCCTTTCAGAGGCACCAGAGTCAAATGACAACATTCAGACTCCGCCTATACACACAGGTGACCTTATTGTATCAGAGGGTTAGAGCTGTGTGTGTCACGTGTGGCAGGAAAGGCACAAAGACCTGCAGGATGTGTGTTATCGGGTGATTTAGAACCCAGCATGTCTTGTGAAAACAAGATCTGGGAAATGTAAGTTGTGACACTTTTCCTGGCAGAAATTGAATCCATGATTTCACATTAAATAACATTTACAAAGGCTTCACACTATCTGGTGATAAATCAGATTACAACAATATGCTGTTAGAGACATTTCATCACGGCTTCATACCTCAACGATGCTCCTCAGGTCCTGGACGTAGGTTCTCTCCGTGTCCAGGATCTCCTGCACCACCCGGTCCACATATGTTTTGGGTCCTTGGCCTTGTCTCGTCTGCTCTGCACCTGGGCCCACTTCAGGCTCTGAATGTTCTGCCAGTGTCTGCTCACTGCCATGCCTAACCTGCCCCCTCCCTCCGCCATTTCCCTCATCTTCATCCTGGCACCCCAGCTGCCGAGCCGGCACCAGCTCCAGCCGGATCGCCCCAGAGTCCTGATCTGGGGCCCCGGGGTTACAGTGGGGCGCGGCAACAAGGGTGGAGCGGCTTCCCAGAGAGCAATGGCTGTCACGGGAGGAGGCAGAGGAGGAGGTAGAGCTGTAGCTTATCGGTCTGTCTGCGCTGTCGAGGGACGAGTCCATGCTGAGGGCAGAGCGGTAGCGCAAGGAGGCGTGGTGGAAAGCCGAGTTGCGGAGGCAGCGGGCCGGTATGTCGACGGAGCTCAGGACTGAGCCGGAGTCCGGAACCTCAGGAAGAGGGGGTAAAACATCGGGCAGGTAGTTATAATCGTCTAAGGAGAAACAACAAGAAAAAGAAAATATTGTCACACGTTGTCACTGAATATATGATATGCATAGGATAGTCATCATTCTTACTTCATCGGCAGTAACCTGGGCATCACCTCATAACTGCTTCTGCTGCTGCACTTTCAAACACTCTTTATTATTATCGTAAGGTCACATGACATTTGGGGGTAAATACTTTGCTGTGGGCTGATGCGCAGTTGCCAAGACTCTTGTACACGTTTGACATCTTTCTCCCTCAAACTAAGTTGCACACAGAACAGATTGCAACGCTCACAATACAGCGTTCAGCCTTACAGTCTCTATCTGTTTCACATCCCAATTCCTGACATTCCTGTTGACCGCAGTCTGGCTGACCACCCGCCACTGGAGGATCACAACCCTCACAGGTCCTCGGCTGCATTCATGCAAAGAAGCGTTTTAAACTCTCAGAGCCTGACAGCCACAAGGCAGACCTGGAAATGAGAGGCTGAAAGTTTTGGGTGTCTGAGCTCAACGAGGCGGGGACTTAAGTTTGATGAGAAGCTTAATAGTGTAATGCGGAGAACACTGAGGCAGTGAATGAAGGCCTTAGGTTTGTGTATGCGGCTCCTCGTGTGTTTACTCGGCTCTCGGGCGGTGCCAATCTGGCACACAGATCTCTCTGTGGAGAGATCCGTTAAGATCTGGCCAAAAGGAGCCTAATGACAAATGTGAGGTATCAGACTAACACCAAACTTCTCTCAACATCTTCCATGGTCTCTCCCAAAGCCCAAAACCAAGAAGAAGATAAAGAGGAAGGCCAACAGAGCCTGATTTCAGCCTGGATCAGGTTCACTGGCAGTTTTTATCTCCAAAGCTGGATTCACCCAGCAGGTCCGCTGACAGGACGGAGTCTCTGTCTCTTTCTGGTTTCCAGCAGCACCAGTTCAGCCTAAACTTGCCTCACTTCAAAGCATCGCTGATCACAGAGTCACATTCAGAAACATGTAATGTGAAACGGGGAACAAGCACAAAGAATCCTGGTACATTCTCTCTCATCTTTCCGACCGCGGAGGTCCGCTCACACCTCTTTTGAGAGCACTTTAGTTACAGGTAGGCTAGTTTAACTGGACACATGTCTGATTTTGGCTCCTACTGGACCAAGTGTGGAAATACACTTCCATATGTTTGGGTTTAGCTGCATTTTAAGATGGCTGATCATTATCAACGGAAGAAAAAGTTGTAGAGTACACCAAATTATAAAGCACAGGCTTGTTGTTTAATGCTGTATTTACAATATTATGCAACGTCTCCCTGGAGACAAACCAGTGATATTGTCTGTTGTTAGCGGCTACTGTAAATAAACACAGATTTTTTTTTTTTTTTTTATAACATAATGTAAAAAGCTTATCATGATAACTAGAGATTTTTTGGCTTAAAGAGGAAAAAGAGGCTAAAACAAGTAAATAATGAAAATCAATACATTTTTGTATTTTCGAAAGAAAAATATAGTCAAGCATTGTTAGGGAAACAATTTCAGCATGCAAAAATGTAAGTGGTAGACAAAATGATACCCATGCTTACACACACACACACACACACACACACACACACACACACACACACACACACACAAGCAAATACAGAGACGCCATTTCCATTTACAGTGAAACCCAAACACCTTTAGAGAAAGATTGCTCCATCATGTTTGCCCAGCCCTCCCTTCCCACCTTCTGGCTTCATGTTTGGAGCACACCCTGGCAATACACACACACACACACACACACACACACACACAAAGTTGCAGCCATATTTACAGATCTATTACACAGGTCAATTTCAGCGTAATCTGGGGTGGGAGGTACTGACTGACACTTGGACATCATCTTCCTCGATCACTTTTTTTTAAAGAAAAAAGAAGACACGTTACCTGTTTGGGACTTTTTGATCATGTTTTGCCTACTTGTATCTGACTTATTACTGTTCTAAATTTAATCTCATGCGACCACTTTTACATAGAAATAACGCCAGAAAAGTCAGCCATTATAGCTACAAATTCTAGATCAGAATCTTCTGGAGCTTCTCTACCTGTCCAGCCAAGTACAATGACTGATGCCACACTTAACCTGCCCACTTCACATGCGCTTCACACTTTTTGGTCACCTGAAGTGCTCTTGACACCGGAGTGATCAGCAAACAGCAGTGAGCTCCTTTATCTCTTTACAAGCCCAAAATTTATCACAAGTACCAGCAGAAACCAGACTTTATAATGAGCACATGAATCTATTTGGTCTGTTTGGTGAGTGTGAGCGAATACAGTGATCAACAAAGGGCCAGATATGTTATGGATGAAGGCACATTGGCTACAAAGACCGCAGGCTTTGTGAAGGTGCATTCGGTCTGAGGAGCATATTGGTCTTGACGCCACTGGCACTGGTGAAATAAAAAGTCAGGAGATCCAAACTGGAGAAAGGTTGTTTGATACAGTCTAGTTTCGGAAAGCTGTTCGGAGTGGAATGCCTGTTGAATGTTGGTCTTCAGGCCTTTTTTTAAAGTGAAAAAAACAAGCAGCTTTGGTGCAGTTGGTACACTGTCCACAAACAGTCATTACATTGTCAGGCCTCCAAACCACTTATTTTCAGAGGATGCACCAGTGAAATTCATGTCAACATCATCGTTTGAAACATGACGTCAGTGGACAGAAGACAGTGAGCCACGTGGATCTAAGAGACCATTTCATTCCTTCATCTTTGTTTACTTCATGTTCTGATTTCAGCCTGGTTCTCATTTTCTCTCTGTTTTATAATCACCTTATTTTCCTGATTAATGCCTCTCCGTCTAATACCTGACACTTTCATGTCATCATTCATTAAAACCTTGTTTGTCAGGCTATAATGTCACCTCGTGTGAGCCTCACAGGACATTCCTGGAGCTCAGACCATCCCTCTACAAGCATACTCAACTATGTAAAAATACACATCGAGTGACCCGTGCATGGCTACAGACCACCAGTGCTCATATAAGCATTTGGAGCACATGTGTTCCATAACACTCCCCATTCATGCTCATGTTACTAAGTCACGTTTAAGGCAAACATCAACTTGGATGAGACCTTGTGTGTGTCCAACTAAGGAATTTTGTGGAAATGAATGGCCCAAATCTTTAATTTTAGAAAAACCCCAAACCAGAATCACCCAGACTGACATGTTGGCTGCAGAAACTGGACCACACACTTCATACAGCTCACAGGTCCTTTGATCAACCTTGTTTGTCCCTGTGGGTGCTTGTTTATGCAACTAAGGGCTAGTTGGCATTTAGGTTCAACACTGTGCAGTTTTGCACAGAAGTGGTTTTAAAAACACTACAAATGACTAGTGCATGCAGTGGGGCGGAGAAAACATGCCAGCCTGCAGTGTTTTTGAAGAGACAAACCACAGAATGATGGAGGACCACCGCATGAGGTGGACATGTGTGTAAGAAGAGGAGGATGGGAATGAAAGTAGGAAGAAGAGACGAGAGATGAGATGAGAAACTAAAGGTCAGCGACTCCTACTCGCCTCGCCTTTTCTCTTTTCTGTCTCCAGCTCAGTGTAGATCAAAGTTCTGCACTATAAATAAATTAACCAGATCACTGAAGCACCGGCGTTTGTCCGAGACAAAAATCAAAGCAAAATGGAACGTTTGATCCCCCGCAGTGCTACTTTTGGTTTCGCCTTCGCACCACTGGCCGTGTCCACCTAATGTCCGTCTCTCCGATAGAGATGCAGGTCTGATTTCAACTGACGCTAAAGACCTTAAAGTGTCATTCAGCATTTCACACCACGGCTGAGTTGAGACCGCAGAGGAGCTGAGAGAGGAGACGGAGTGTAGAGAGGGCAGAGGTGGGAGAGAGAGGGGGTGAGGACTGGATTTAAGACAGGATGCTGTGTTTCCTCAGGACAAAGAGCTGCCAAGGCCTGGACATAGACATTTATTATAAGGAAGATGTTTCAGCAGATGTGTGTAAAGGAAAACAAACTTTCCATCTTCACACTGAAGAAACTCAGGAAACCTGAACTTGATCGGTGATTTAATAGACTCTTATGGCCTTTACTGACCCAACATGCTGTTAAAATAAACATGAACACAGCTGGGAGGCTAATTAACAGCAAGTGACTATTCTCCCCTCCATCTTTAAACAAAAACAATTTTATAAGTTAAACAGCAACATTTTACAAGTCCCTTCACACATTTTTTCCACACAGATTAGCACCCAGGTTGGGTTGGGATTCCTCTCTTTGGCATCAACAGTTTGGACTCCAGCGGGGAATGTGTAGCATAGCTTTAGCTGACGGCACCAATGTTTATCCTCCGTAGGAAAGAAAGGTTCATCTGCAAGCTTACACCACCCTATTTTCAGAAACACACACACACACACACCCTCAGGACACCCCTGCAACCCTTCCTGGTCACACCCTTGCCCTCCTGTGGAGTGTGACATTCTAGTCTCATTCTCCTGATTTTGGGGCAAATGCTTGTCCTGCAGCTTTCCCAATAACTGAACAATTATTAATTTATTTCCCATAACAAACAGGTTATTCTGAAGAGAACTGCACCTCATTTAAACGGCCAGCCATTCCCTGCACATGAGTATTCTGTATAGGGGCAGATGTCCAATACATCTCTAGATAACTACGCAAGTAGAGTAGGAGGAGGAAGACTTTGGGCTACATTGTCTCTAGCACCTCTAAACCAAAGAATTTGCTCTTAGCAGTAATTATTCTAACCCCCCCCTTGCAATTTTGCTGTCGTTTTGGAGCAATCCCCCCACAACCCCTGCCCTCAAGGCTCTAATTTGGGTCACAAGCTGCAGAACTGCATCTCAACACAAGAGGCCATCGATATGTAATAAGATTCATTCTTATACATTCAAAAATCACCACTTCGGCAACCAGACAAACCATAAAGTCAGTAAAAAAATCTCCAAACACCAGAAAGACCATGATCTGAGTTTGATTAGGGATTTAACTTGCAGTGCGAGAAAGCAAACACTCCATTCAACGGCAGGGGTGATAAAACAAGCAGGGGACATTGTTCAGACAGCTGTACTGTTGGGAGAAGAGTGTTCTGGAGACGCTTCACACACTGCTGTCAGCAAAAGACAAACTATCACACAGACCAGTCAAAAGAACCACTGAGACAAACGGCCACACCGCCAACCAACTGTAAACAGTTCTTGCACTCTGGCTAAGGACTTTTTGGATGGCACACATGACAGTTTTTTCAGTTCTCCAAAGCTGCTCCTCGTCCCAGCACAGAGATCTGATCACAATGTGGCTTTGAGTTGTTTTGGCAGTCCTGTCAAATTTGCATGTGAATAAAAACACAAGTGGATTTGTGAAATCAAAATATATGCAGGAAAAAGGGGTTGTTGAAGATTAAAAAGCTTCCTCTTACCAGTTGGCATTGTAGCTTGGCTCCTCTCCAACAGAAATGAGACTAAATTCAGGTGTCCAAAAAAATATGTTTGCTGCAGGTTCACAGGTAAGCAGGGTTTCTCCAAACGTGCGACATTTCCTTAGTATTCCCACAAACCTGGGACCAAAAAAATTCCTTCAGACTGTCCAAGTTCTTCCAGTCATTGTGGATCCTTTCTGCCAAGGGCCAAACATCAAGTCTGAACCTAGTTCACACACCAGCACAGTCCTGCCGCCTCTCTCCCCTGCTGTTCCTTCAACGTTTCTCTCCCTCCTTTGCTCCTGTGGCTGCACATCCACCACCTTCATGTATGTATCTACAAAAGTGCTCATGTGTGTGTTTGCATGTGTGTGCTGGCGTGAATGGCCTGCGCTCTCGACTGCTCCCTCCCTGTCGGGTATTCCCCTCCTCCTGACTCCTCCTCTCTGTCCCACAGCAAATTACAACGAGCTGGGAGTTCCATGCTAAGTGCCGCCTCTGCTTTTTCCTCTGCTTTTATCTCTCTTTTCTCTTCTCTTTTCTGCCACCTCTCCCCTTTGACCAAATAAAACTTCATAGCTTAGTTTCAGTTTAGTTTTGTGACCGCTACACTGCCAGTGCACTGTGGGCTCAGCGGGCGGCTGAGCCGCTGTGGGCACATGGTTCCAGAGATCTCACACACACACACACACACACACACACATGCTTTAAAAGGAACAGAGGAGACAGAGGAGAGGGTTAAGGCTGATCAATAGAGTGGGAGCCTGCTCAGACAAAAGCTTTTCATCCACCATGAGGCACTGCAAACGCTCATTGTTTCCCAGATCAGAGGAACGCTGCAGCCAAAGGCGTGCACCAAAATGCCCCAAGTGCTACTCAAGATGTTCACGAGGAGCGAAGAAGAACGGCTAAGACACAGAAACAGCTATAATTTATGTTCTACCTCTTTCATGATGCATCATTGAAAACAGGCTCTTTGACAGGATTTAATGCAGTAGTACCTGCTGTCACCTCACAGCAGGAAGGGTCAAATCCCTGGGGGCCCAGCACTTTTCTGAGGGGAGCTGCATGTTCTCAGTGTATCTGCGTAGGTTCTGTCCACATACTCCTCCCACAGTCCCAAAACATGCAATCGGGGGGCAGGTCAGTTGACAACTTTAAATTGACCTGAGGTGTGAATGGTTGCTGTTGTCCAAAGAGGCAAACCCCAAGAAGATAGATAAAATTAAATGAAAATTTAGGTGATAGTGAGAGTACTCAAAGGCCTCCAAGTGGTTCAAAGCCCCCCTCTCCCCCTAGCCCCCAAAAGACAAGTTTCCATCATTAATCAAACCTGATCTGATCTAAAGAATGGAAGGAGTGAAGCAACCAAGAAAAACAGTCAACGTGAGGACTCCTTTTGAATGAGGATGGGTGTGGGAGGAGGACCTTATCACTGCTGCCAGTTCAGTGAACACAATTAAAGGCATTTGCTTCAATTTTGAGGGGCTCTCCTACTTCGCTGACCTTTATTTCCCATCTGTGATTGTCACCAGTTCAACAAGAGGTGGTTCAAGATATTAAAGCAGCAGGAAGGGTCAGCTCAAGACTCGTATAATTACATTTAACAGAGAGCTTGATCTTTGTGTTAGGTGCAGTACAATGTCAGAAAACAGTTGTAGTTTAGGTCAGACTGTGTGTCCCGTAAGAAAGACGCACGTGGGACAAAGGAGCCTCAGTCATGCACTAAAGCTCAATGCATCGACCATTAGTCACCCCTCTCCACAGACAAGGACTGGTCCCAGCAGCTTGGGGTCCTGCTCACACCACCCTCCTCTTTTTACCAGTACAATAGTAGAGACCCCCTGGACTTTTCTCAGACACACACACACACATAGAAACTCCAGACTACAAGAAGCATGGCCCCTCTCTGGTAATGGTCTGAGTATTCATTGAACCACAAAGCCCCTAAACCTCTGTATCTAACTACTGTTACCCTGCCTCTCGCTCTTTCTCTCTCTCTCTCTCTCTCTCTCTCTCTCACACACACACACACACACACACACACAGACACACTGATTCGTAATAGAACCTCTGGCTTGACTAAAGGAGAAGCAGTCTTTAAATCCAAATACCCAAATAAGATCTGCTGATAAAAACCTTAGTTGAGTTAAACCCAGGGAAAGGATAGGGGAATCCCAGAAAGGCAAAAGCCAGTCAGGTGTGCGCTTATCCAGACTTAAATAACCATGATGCACGTGAAAGAAAAGGAAAGCAATAGTAGAGACCCCCTGGGCTTTCTCAGACACACACACACACACATAGAGACTCCAGACTACAAGAAGCATGTCCCCTCTCTGGTAATGGTCTGTGTATTCATTGAACCACAAAGCCCCTAAACCTCTGTATCTCACTACTGTTACCCTGCCTCTCGCTCTCTCTCTCTCTCTCTCTCTCTCTCTCTCTCTCTCTCACACACACACACACACACACACACACACACACACACACACACTGATTCGTAATAGAACCTCTGGCTTGACTAAAGGAGAAGCAGTCTTTAAATCCAAATACCCAAATAAGATCTGCTGATAAAAACCTTAGTTGAATTAAACCCAGGGAAAGGATAGGGGAATCCCAGAAAGGCAAAGCAGCTTGGTTGGAGTTCTACCAAGGTCCAGTGACCATGTTAATACACTAAAAACATAATGTTACAACCAAGAATTGGGTTCATAGAAAGCCAGTCAGGTGTGCGCTTATCCAGACTTAAATAACCATGATGCACGTGAAAGAAAAGGAAAGAAAGAGTCAATAAAGAACTCCATTCCTCATAACAGGCCAGAAGTGCAAACACTGAGTTAGAGCACAGAGTTTAAACACCCTCTGTTTTACACACACACACACACACACACACACACACACACACACACACACACACACACACACACACTTGATGCATGAAAAGGGTCCAAAGCACTTGGGCAAACCCTGAAGCATGAAAGCTGTAGCTTGGGGGCACCAAGAGCACATCCTCATTTCCACATTTCTCCACTTGTGAAAAAGCGACAGAGGAAAAAAGCTTCAGACTGCTGTGACTAATTACCAGTTTGTGGGTGGAGGGTCACTCATATACAGTTTCCCCCTCCCTCTGTGACCCTGGCTGTCTGTGTCATTGGTAGGATGGATCATCTGCAGACACACACTCCTTTCTTTCTTAATCTGTCATTCACACACACACACACACACACACACACACTTAGATTCTTTGAGTCTCATAGATCTTTGACTCTGAGCGCTTTATTAGCAGTGAGCGCAGTAACGTTTTGGGGTTTTTTTTCCAGTTTTTACCCTTTTAAAATCTGAAAAACGAATTCATCACTGTCATCAACAGTGTCTGCTTGGTGCCGAGGCTAAATAACTCTATTTTTCATATTCATAACCCTAATTTCAAGCCCAAATTAAAAACATTGTTTAGTTGAATTTCCTAAGAAATCTAAGGTCATTCTCCAGACCAATTGAATCCCTGCAAAGAAGCAATCCAACTCTGCTTTAATCTTTTGATTTTTGGTTTTTGTCCCCGTTCAGATGGAATTTCCAGATGGTGTTCTTCACAGTGCCAGGACATACCCAGGAATTTCTCATTACACAGTCGGAGTTGGCCATAAAACAGGTTTCATCACCACCTGAAAAACGTGGAGCATCTTTTGAGAACACTCGGACTAAATAACAGCAGTACAGAAATATCTACTGTTATGTCAGCAACAAGGTCAGCAGATGCTGCTAATGATAGAGGTGGGGGGGCACCATAGAAAACGCAGGAAACCTAACTTTGATAGGAGATAATGTCAGATTTCCACAAGCGGAGTTGGTATTCATATAAACAAAGATGAACAACTGTAAAGACCTGTAGAACAGGGTTAAGTAAATTTGAAAAAAAAAAGGTCATTTTTGGGATTTTGGGATCATTTTTGTAATATAACTTGGCCCCTTAGATGGAGATGAATATGAAACACACCAAAACTCTCCCTTTTTTCCACACAGGGTCAAAATCACGAGTATTTTAAAGTCAGGTTTTTTCCTGTGTGCAAAAAAACAAAACAAAAACAAAACAAACCCAGTTTATTTGTCATAGCTTTCGACTTCCTTGATTTATTGTCATGCCTATGGGTGTCTTTAAAAAATGTGTGTATGCCAAAATGTGTGGCGGATGTATGGAGGAAACAGTGTTTGGCCTCAGATTAAAATACAGGACGAGGGACGTAATCCAGGAAAGGAGACCCCACAGAGCAGCCACAGAGGGACTTTTTAGAAACATGTAAAAATAATGAAAGACAAACAAACAAAGAAAGAAATTAAAAGTGACTTTAGCAGCAATGTTTTTTCACCCCTGTGAGAAAAAAAAAATCCACTAATTTCAAGTTTGGTATCCTTGTGACTCTGAACGATGAGAGTCGTGCTAAATGAGTCCATCCCAGTTTATCTGTCCCTCAGAAGCTAGGTGCTCCAGTTAAAGACCCCAGAAAGAGGACAGACCACAAAGGAGAACACATGTAAGTGTGGGCATGCACACACACAAACCTAAAGAGGTTAGTGGCGCCCCTTCAAGTTGGAATAAACAGTCATAACAAACACAACCACAGATATAGTCATTCACATCCATCACCGACCTCAAAGCTTTACATGCAAGCAAAGACATATCCTGTCTCTAATTTAGGGTCAGCAGAAGCAGAAGAAACTTTTAATTAGGTAATTGGTGCTGAAACTGTGTCATTCTGTGTTTTTTGAGCAAGTTAGAAAAGCAAAACTATTGGCAGTACATTCAGTCTGCAGGCATCAGTGAAATCAAAGCTGAAAAAAGGCCAACCTGTCGCTCACCTTCCCCGCAGTCTCCTCCGCCGCTGGTATTCCAGTGTCCCGCCCAAGGTAAGATCCATGTCTGCACCTTTGAGCGATCTCCAGCTACACAAGGACACAAAACCTCTGGAAAGTAACTCAGAGAAATGCTCACGTCAAGGCGGCCCGCTCTCTTCGGTCTTCCCCTCAGATCAGGGAGAAAGACGCACACTGAGAGTAAAGGGGGGTGGGGGGGGGGGCGACCGATGGAAGCCAAACGCAACTGAACTGACTGCCCACTGGAAAGGGGAGGGGGAACAGACAGAAGAGGAGCTTGCACATCCAAGCAGCCCACTTCCTGACCAATTACTGCAAGACTGGTCTGTCCTTCTGTCACCAGCCAGGGAGTTATTTTCTCTTCTTCTCCCTCTCTCTCTCTCTCTCTCTCGCTCTCTCTCTCTCTGTCGTATGGGATCGTGGTGGGGACTGGAGAACAGCCAGCACTGCAGATGATACAAGTGATGGAAGCTGCACTGAATTGCTGTGTGAAAAACCTGTCATCACCAGCTCTTTGCTGCAGCTTCACCTGTTTCCAGTCAGCTGATAATCCACTTTTAAAATGCCATTTTCTGTTTTAGGATCCCATTACAGGCTTGCTCAATCCTGTCAGTTGCATCCATGCACCCCAGTATGATCAGCGAGGGTCTCTCACCTCAGGAGATCCAAAGTTTCAATTGAAGGCAAGATCCAGATTGAGACACGCTTTTAGCATCACTTTGGGCTGCTATTTTGAAATTCTCTCCTCTATTTTAGCCCCTCGATGTGCTCCTCTTCTTTAGATCTAATTTAAAGACGAGTGAGTAAATTAGGCACTTCTTGTTGCAGCACCTGCGACATAATTTTCACATTAATGATTTCAAAAGTCTTAAACAGTTGTGCTTGCAAGAAATGGAGCAAGACAGGAATGCAAGTAAGAAAGGACAGTACAGGTCAAGGACTAACTGTCACGTCCAGCCCCCAAAAAACCACAGCAAGTGGGTCACGTTGCATCGGTGTCGTCCCCAGCCCTGCCCCCCAACTGTATCAGAGCTCTTAGCTATCAGATCATGGGTGCAAAAGAGTCACAATGAGAAAAGAGAGGGAGAGATGGGAGATCACAAGGCTCGGCCTGCTGTGAGCGGCTCTGTATGAGCGCACACAGAAAATATCCAAGCCAACAGTTTCATTGTGCGTATGTGTGATTCAGTCATTGTTCTGCATCCGAACAGAGCAGGATGGAGGAAAGTCCCCGTGCACAGAGCCACTGGCTGCTGTTGCTGCTTCCTGGTAGCAAGGCTTCCTGGGATTGATAAAAGACCTTTTGGCACTGTCGGGGTGCACACTTTCTTGTGTGTATATTTTCACTGGTCTTTTCAAGGAAAACAAAACTGCAGGTGTAGCTTCGCTATCATATTAACAAACACTGGGTCTTTACCAGAGACCCAGCAGGATGCATGTAACAAAATCTCTTTTTTTTTTGAGCCCTGCTTCGTGATCTGTTGTTGCTTTGACAAACAGGGCTGATGTGGGTCAGCGATTTGCTACGATGAACCTGTTAACCACAAACACCACACTGAACCTTTGTAACCAAACACTACACCTTCCATTTTTAAACACAGGGATCTGTCACAACAGCATCATGGCCGAGGGACTAAATGAATGCCTACTGCCGGCTTATGGTGGCAGTTCCGTGGGTGGAGTGTGTATGAATATAGTTAAGATGTTGGATTTGTGAAATATGACTATGATCAGTCAAATCCTGCAGCTCTCCTTGGACAACAAGGTCAAATGTTCTTGTACGAAGTTGGGGATGATTAAAGTGCTAAAAGACCGTCAGACAGGAAAACACCAAAGTCTGAGTAAAAGTCCAACCGTGACCTGAATATCTTGATGCCTCCCAGTGATCGAAAACAGGAAACCTACTGTCCTTCCCTAAGTACCGTTTCCTGCCTGTCCCCCATTTTTTGTTTACAAATGACCATATCAAGCAGGATATGACATCACTAACAAGGTGAATCACACTCATGTGACGGCCACGTCATTCCCGTGTCACCAAACATTATGATTTTATCTCAAACTCTTCCACCCAAACTTGATGGACTGAAAACACAGCACAGGAAATGCTTACAGGCCCCACTCATTTGGTCTTTATTTTCTTTTTTTAGATGACTCACGAGATGATTGTATGTCTTCTTACAGACACCAGCGTTAGCTTGCATCACGTCTGATTGAGTTGTTTCGTCTGTGTAAAAGGATCTGTCTTTTTGGGGATCCTCCTCTGCCTTGGGTGCTTTGACATGAAAGTAAATGATGCTTTCTTCTGTGTCCTGATCTGTCCTTTTTAAGCAACAAGCCATCATATATTCACCCTGGTAGTCCTGAGGCACACACAGGCTTGGTTTAAAAATTCACTTCAATAAATACCAATGGAAAGAGCATGTGTTTTGCATTAAAATTAGGGTTTAAATATATAGTAAAAAATGGAAAGACTAATCCATCTAACTTTGCCACAAGAAAAAAAAGCAGGAGAAAGAGAGAGAGCGAAATAGAGAGAGAAAGCAGAGCCCCCCCCCCCCGCCCCACACACACACACACACACACACACACACACACACACACACACACACACACACACACACACACACACACACAGTAGTCCAGTCTAGTCCAGTACTACTGAGTGTATCTATATGCCTGCATGAGTATTTCTGTGGGTTTGACTGGGATAGAGAGCCAGGGGTGCATGTTGGCAGGTTCCCTTTGACCTGTGGAGGCTTTATTTTCTCTCATATTCATATTGGGTTAATACTCGGCCTTTCCCAGGCCAGTGGAAACCCTGGAAGCTGAGGCCTCTCAGGCCCTCTCCTCTCTTTGGGGAACCTAAGATGTCACTCCAGACAAAAGGAGCCGTGAAAGCCGTCCAACTCAAGCGGGGGCTATTATTTACTGTACCAAAGGAAAATCGCTTTTCTTGCAACAGTGGACCCCCGCCCACACACACACACACACACACACACACACACACACACACACACACAAGTGTCAGCCCCAACGTAATGATTCCCCCTTTTCATTTTTCTCTTTTCTTCCACTGCACTTTTCTCAAATCAAGCCTTTTTCCCCCTTTAAGCCCACATAATGAAGTAAATAGTTGGTTTTAAAGCCAGTAAGCCCAAAATTAACAGTAAGCTTTTAACTTTTTTATTAAGCCACTCATGGCGAGCAGAAATATCCACTCTGATCCCACTGAAGAAGGAAACATCGCTGCTTTAACTTCAAACACAGATAAATGGCCTCACACAACAGCCTGTTCTCCCTTCAAAGGGGGGGGGGGGGGATATT
>CAAE01014723.1:1555878-1602681 GCA_000180735.1 Tetraodon nigroviridis
CTACCAGCTTTGGGTGGCCTCGTTGTTTAATAGACCTCACTGGAACAGCAGCCGGTGTCAGAATACAGTTCTGGTGTTTCAGCAGCTGAAGAGGTGAGAGGCAATCGATGCCTTAGAAAGGATCACCTTTCACTAAAATCTTTTCCTACTTCAGGGTTCACCAACCCGCAAAACTTGGTGGAGAATCCAAATGGCTGGCATAAAAATGTCCCCCGTTGTCATGGGACATCCTCTGGCTCTGGTGGGCTGCTGACCCCTGACCTACTCTGACATTCTCCATAGTCTTCCTCTTGTCTGTTCCTCAGTGGGACCCTTCCGATGTATCGTTACAGGACTATTACAGGGGCCAACATGGCAGAGGGAATACCACAAGCAGATGCATCTGGGAACTTGATTTAAAGCTGTTTAATTGTGGAAAAAAAACCACAAAATGCTTTGTAACATCCTAAAATGAAGTCAAGCTTCACTTCCACATATAGGCACCAGTTTTCTGGTTCTCCAACTGGAGCAGGAGTATTTCAATCCAACCCTTCCCCTGACCTCTGACCTGACAACCTTTTGTTTACATGGCCACAACCTGCAGAGAGCTGAGCATGTGTGTGTGTGTGTGTGTGTGTGTGTCATTGGATTCCACTTTGAAACTGCGCCGCTGATGGTTCTGTCACACATTTGGGCCTGATATGTGAGTAAGATCCTGAAACAGCCCAGAGCTGCTGGGCTGTTTTACTCACATGACACCTGAATGCAGACTTTGATCCGGGACAATAGGTGCAGGTTTTGCTATGAGGGCCGTACATCAAAGTAAAACAAAGGCATAGAAAAGACCAGAAAAGTGGAAAAGAAACCCACCTCTGCCGAGTCTAAAGGGCCCCTCTGGATAGTCCCAGAGGCAGGAAGCGGCTTGGGCCGACATGTTTATGTCTGAAGATGTTGACTCTGGTTTGCTGGGATGACCCGACGGATGAATTTAATGGTTGTAATTACAGGACTGCTCGGGGAAAAAACACCTGTACAGATGTTACTTAACAGGATTTGTGAAGTCTGATGGTGTGTAGTCCAGCCATCAGTGATACAGCTTAAGAGATCTTTTACCAACGAGGTTTAAAAACTTGGTAATGAAAGAGTCACGGGCTTCCTGTTTGCTCCCTGTTTCCGTGGAATCAACAATCGCGACTCCGCTACAGGTTTACTAATGCTTCCCTTGGTATTGCTGCTGTTATACAAATGGGTATTAAAGTTATTCTGACAGTAGACATTAAAATGTTTCCAATAGTCAGCCAGTGAGACGGTGAAGGCAGAAGGCCAAACTTTCCCTCCGTGTCACACACCGTGTAATTAGGCGAAACATGTTTTTACAGTGCTTTAAAGTGCTTAGAGTAGCATTTAGTAGTGTGGCAAAGCACTAGTAGGTGTGTGTGCGTGTATGTGTGTGTGTGTGTTGAAATGCATTTTTCCTGCTGAAGAAACACAGACAGTGGGTGTGTTATTAGAGGGACAAGATGACTGCTGACAGGTCACATCCCTGAAGTGTGTGTGAGAGAGAGTTGTGTGTGCCTGAAGAAACAGTAAACTGGGCCCCAGAACCATCACTGAACCCACAATCATCACTGCTTTTGCTTTCAATCTTACTACCAAATCCATCCTTTTCTGAAGGACGTTGCTCACAAAAAAAAAAAAAACCATACCAACATGCATGTTGGTACGCATGCATGTATCCACACACACATGCCTGAAATTAACAGGAAACACACGGAGATAGCCATCAACCTTTAGTCCTCTGATGTGTGTGCACACACGTTTACACAAATAGGCCAGATCACAAACTGTAAAATCTGTTATGACAGGAAAACGGTGAGAGCAGCTCATCCATCAAGCAGTATTTAACAGTATTTAAACATCTGCACGATGCAAGAGCTCACACACAACAAGCTGTTTGTTATCAATTGTATCAGCTGGAAAGATGTTGTCTGGCTCCGGGGTGTGATTGAGACATCAGTTTGCATGTGAAAAGCGGTGTTTTGCATGTCTCCTTGATCCGTGCTCTTATTTGCATGAGCTAGCACGACAGCAGGTGAGCCGAAGGCAGATGACAGTGTCAGTGAGAAACAATTAGGAGGTTTGCAGTGCTAAAGCTATGGCTCAAACTTGCTTTTGAGCCTTTTGTGTGTATCTCAGCACTTAACTGTGGTTTTCTCAAGGACGGTTTGGGCTGTATCACCCAGAAAGCGGCTAAATTTAAACGTTGGATGCCCCACTCGTTAGTGCAGCCTACTTCCCTTTCCTGTACAACAGGCAGAGCAGGAAGGGTCAAGCAGATGATGACAGAAACGCAGTGTTGTAGCTTCTCAGGACTGGAAGGTTTGTGCTCATCTTACAAGTTGTTGACATTCAGCCAATCTGCTTCCTTGACCTAGGTGGTGACGTTCATCCTGCGTCTTAAGCAAAGGTTCATCAGTTCACCCAGACCAGCCGTGGCACTGAATCTGTTGCCGCACTGGTAGCAACTAAAACAAAACAGACAAAAGGTGTTTGTCTTCTTCGATTAACCTCTGCTAACACTAATCTTCTCCCCCTCTTCTCATTTGCTTCCCCTCGCTTGTCAACCCCTTCACGCCTCAGCTCCTCTGTGCCAACGTTCAGCAGGGGAGAGGGGCGGTGGTCAGGTGAAAGAGCATGACCCACACACACACACACACACACACACACACACACAAAGACTATACTGGCCATCCCCTCAGGCAGAGAGAGCCGGCAAAACAAGAGGTGGATCTGTGTGTGTGTGTGTGTGTGTGTGTGTGGGGTGTGGGTGTGTGTGGGGGGCTTATCTTTCAGCAAGCTCACTAAGGTTTTCAACAAGACTAAAATAAATAAAGCGACTCAGCAAATGTTAGACTATTCTGATGCAGCTGATCTAAACACAATAGAGGAAAATCCTGCTTCTTCAAACTTCTACAAATCTGATATTTTAGCTTTGGCTGCACGTGCACACCAAATGTTCCAGATATGCGTCCCTTCTGCTGTGGCAACACACAGATCTCTTCCTCTCGCGATGCAGCTGAACTCTCGGCATCTGGAACTGCTTTAGTTGGGCTGGAGATAAAAGAGCTGAAACACGGCGAGCGTCAGGAAGACAGCTATATAGCCATTAAACACAAATACGCGCTGTTCTTTTTCAGCCGCAAACGGACGTCGTCAGACTCATGCTGCATTCGCACCACCTGGACCTTAAAAATAGGCCAGGCTGCAGAGTGATTTTAGATCATCTGGAGAAACGTGATACAGCGCAGGACCAAAGGCATCCTGTGGAGCCATCCGTGTGAAAGACCTCCAGTTAAAACATCAATCAGGGGACACAGAAACAGACCTGGCAGCTGCCGCCTCGTCAACTGGACCAGCTCTCGCGGGATCACCGTAGAACAAACAAAAGTGGCCAATTGAAGTACAGAAGATGAATAGAACCTCTCATTTTCCACTTATTTGATTTCTGTTCTGAAATGTGCACCAATGTTAAAAAAGCTGATCATATTCTTATAATTCATCTCAAAGGCTCAGAATTATTTTTAGCATTTGCCACATTCAACATCAGTTTTAACGTTAGCTCAAGCTAAAGCTAGTCAGCACAGATGACTGAAAGTTCACTGCGGAGATAAAGAATCTTCAGACAACAAGTGGCAGACCATAAATCACAGCTGACATAGGAGTCAAGGGAAAGGTCGCAAAGGTCATCGTGTCTCACGTTTCGTTCTCTCGAGATGGAAGACTGAGAAGCACCTGCTGCCGTTCCCACAGCGTAAGGAAGACAAGCGCTACGATTCTGCCCACTTTCCCTGTTCATGGTTAAACAGATGCTCACGCTGCATTAGTCACTGCTTAGAAAGACTGTAGTGAGTCAGTGTGAAAGTGGGACCTGTGCGATCGCACCTCCTTCTGCTGCTGCAAAAACCGGTAAAGGAAAATAAAAAAACGCACCGTCGGAGGCGGCGGAGGCGGTATGCTGCTCATGCGACCTGGTGCTTTTGTAAAGGGGTCAGAACCAGCTCAGCTGACAGACGGGGCTCTGTGTGTCCATCACAGGCTGAATCATCCTCTGCCTCTGCTCGCATCACTCCTGCATCCTCTAAACATCTTTTCAGTTTTTAAAATGTGCCATCAGTAACTCTCCTGTATACGTTACAGAAACTCTCTGTGGTGGTCGTCTTCCACCCTGTGGTTTTATCGCTTTGCCCTTCGCCATTAAAACATATCCACCTTTCACCTGATGATTTAGAGCTCTTCGCTCTCTGGGCCTTTGGCGCTGCTGAGGTCCCGACGTCACGTCTTCTGTACAACGCGTTTTTTCCGGCCACGAGGCGGCTTCACTGTCAAGACCGCCCCGATTCAGGGAGACGAATCCACCCCTGAGGTTGCATGTCGGCGTCTCATCTCGCAGCGCAGAAACGAGTTTTACACTAACTGTTTTTCCCCGAGCGTGTGCAGGCACGCAGGGCTCTTCCACTCAAGCAGGAGTCACACTTCACATAATTTTGAGTTTGAGTTCCAATAAAACCCCTCACTAGACCCTTAACGTTAATATCGTTTCTAAGTCTAAATGATGCTCTTTCCAAAGCATCACCAGGTTTATTCACGCTTGAAAGAATGGGGGGAATAGAGGGACCTGTTCTAGTTTCTCCCATCCAGGATATATAAAGTCAGGAAGCGTGCTGTTGAAAACAAGCATTTATCTCACATCAGTTGGGCTGTGGGAGACACAAAATGACTTCCTGACCTCGAGATAAATATTTCCTGCATTTAACAATGTTTATACACGACTGCGAATGCACCCGTGTCTGTTTTAAGCCCCTATTTGTCTTGTGTGAGAACGTTTGTAGCTAGCTGTGCTAAAGTAAAAAGGCATCGGAAATAAAAAAAATAATCACTATTTAATTCTTGCTTCAGGTGTTTTAAGACCCTTTTGCTTTTGATGGTCAGCTCAGACATGTGTTGGTGTCATAGAAGCTGGCTCCCGATTGGTCCACAAATCCTGAAACTCAATTCCTCCACAGAAAGACGTGTGTGTGTGATTGTGGAGTGGCGCAGGCAGAGATGTTGGTACAGGGTGGGCTTATCTGCGCCAGACTGTGGAGCAGATACGGCTGATGTTTGCAGCGCTGCAGATAAAGGATGTCTGATGTAGCGTCGCGGGCCAACATGACGGTCAGGCGGTTAAAAATAGCGTCAGGGGCAAAGAGCTCCAAATAAGAGGAGGATGTGGGAAGACATAACAAGGAAAATCCTCAAAGATTTACAAAGCCAGTTTTAATGGACCTCTGATCAGAGGGTTTGTACAGATTTTTGCCGACTCAGCAGTGCAGAGAAAAATGGCCTGATATGTGAGTGAGTGCGAGCAGGCAAATTCGCTAAGATCACGACTGTGAAATTTGTATTAACACTTAAAAGAGACATTTCTGACAAAGATTTGTTGCCGTTGGGCAGCAGTTTTACAGTTTCCCAGACAGACAGTCCCCTCAGGGCGTCAAACTTCATGCGTGCACACACAAGCGTGTGTTCACTTGCGCGCATTAGGAGGCTTATCTGCAGCGGGGGAACCCGGGACAGCTAGCCGGGACTGAGACAGAGAGGGTGAGCCTTTAAGACTGAGGGTGCTGCTGCAGCTCGGTTGGATTAGGGGACATTAGCGTGAAGTCACATACAAAAAAAGCAGGGGTGTGTAATGCAATCTCTGACCGCTGCACATGTGGCACCCACATTTTGTATGCTGACGTAGTGGAGACATAATGGCAGCTTTGATGCAACTGGACACCAAACAAGAGGGACTTTTTGCATCAGATATGTAATCCATTCAGGAAGTGGAATATGTGACTACCATATTTGTATTTCACACTGTTGAAACTCTATCCCTGCCTTTATGAACTCCCAGGGAAACGTTCACTCCTTGTTTTTCCGCCCTCTTGGCTGACTCTCGACAACACCGCAGAACCAGGTCGGCAGGTGCCGCCGTGAATCACCTCTCACGTGCACATCAGTGCAGGTGATCAGATAACATGGAATTTCTGAATGCACCAGTTCCACCTTCTCAAATGATAAAAATCAGCTAGCATGTAGCTAACGGGCAAAAATATAACTGGAAGTTCCCACAGGCTTGTTGTGTTATAGAGGAAACGGGATACCAGGATAACACTGGGGCCACACCATCCATTAATGCTAACTGCTTTTGTTGTTTCAAATGCTACATATCAGAAAGATAACAATGACACTGCCGTTAACATGAGGCTCCTAAGTTTTTTCTAGGGTGTTCTGTAAAAAAAAAAAAAAAGGGGGCCCCTGTGTCCTTTTTACTCTTGCAGCTGGAACTAGGCTGTCGCTTTGCTAAAGTTAGCCCTGCAATTAGTTCACAAACTAATTAGCTATGAGAGGAGCAGAGGAAGGGCAGATTTCCCCAGCGTGCAAAACCTTTTTCCCAGCCCTGAATATATGAGTAAATGAGGTCCTGGCAGCAGCAAGTATGTCCAAAAAAAAAAAGGAAAAAGAAATGGCAGCTCGTATCATTTATTTTTTAATTCTACAGTATCAGTAGTAGATCCATTTGAGGTGCATCTCACATGTGCACTAACTTGGGAAAACTACCTTAGCAGACTACTTTGCCAATCGGTGACATTTGACCTTTGAAGGGCATTGTCATTTTATTTTTGGGGGGTATTTATACACGAAGTCCACCGACAGTAAACAGTACAAAACTGAAAACTGCACTGTAAGCATGTTTCAAGTGACCTGGATTTTCTTCTGATTGCCTAATTTCACTGGGGCCCAATCTGTTTCCACTTTAAAGTCAGCTTTTCAGAAAAAATACGCCACATTCCAACATGTTTGTGTTTGTAAGTGATGCTAGCCAAGCATAGCACTGTTCCAACGTGTGTGTGTGTGTGTGTGTGTGTGTGTGTGTGTGTTGAGAAGAAACTGAAAGCCCAAGAATGTGGAAAAGGACACGAAACAATTCAAGCTCTGTTGAGGCAGCGTGCTGCTGGCAGTCAGCTAACATCAGGTGCAGCACAGACTCGGCGCTATGGCCGGGTGAGCGGCGGATCGATGTCATGTGGATCACTTATCCTGAACCGAGCCAAGTGCTTCACTTGACCGATGCTCTGACACATTAGGGATTCATAAAAGAGGCAGGTCATGTGAAGGGCAACCCAATGCGTTCAGTTACATTCCTAAAAATGGCTGTCCCAGTTACCTCTGAGGCTCCTGGATGTGCAGCAGCAACACTGCATGACCTAACGGTTCTTTTTGTTGCCAGCGAGAACCTAGAATTCTATAATCAAAAGCAGAAATACAAAGAGGAGAATTTAAACTTTTAGCCAGAGTTGGACGAGCACGAGTTTCCACTGTTGTATCTCTGACATCGGAGGAGGAATAAAAAAATCTCTGGCACTGAAAGAAAGGAGTGGAAGCGTCGCTGGAACATTAAAAATGATTACTTTTGCTTCCCCGAAGGGACAGAGATCAGGAATCGCACTCGTTTACCAGAAGAAGGCAACTTCTAAAAAGGTCTGATTGAAATCTGATGGGTTTTTTGAGGGTGGAGCAAAGCTTCACAGTTCCCTGATGCTGAATCTGTTTTGTTTTGTTTAGTTTTTTTTTACTGTGCTGTCTAACAAAAGCATTCAACTTCCTTGTTTTAGGGGATTTACTGTCAGTCTCCCACCAAGGGCCAGGAAATAAGTTAAAAAATAAGCTGTTCAGTGATGCAGGGTTAACCCTCAAGTGTGTTGAATTTAAATTTCTCTCATTTTAAATGACAACCAAAATTACACAACTGTTAAAAATAGAACAAAGTTAAGTTGTTCTAAGGAGGAAGGAAAAAGTTTTGCAGAAAGTAAATTCTAAGCAGATGTATGAACTTTTACTGGATGACTTTCTATCCGGTCAGTTGCTAATACAGACCAGCTGGTTACTAAGTGTTCCTGTCTGCTACTTGGTGCCAGATCAGGTAGCTCACAGAGGAATGATTTGAGCTTTTTGCAGAAGCAGCTGCAGCAGGCTGCAAGTAGCATTGATCACAGGGTGGTAACATCACCGGGTGGAATAAAAATATGTTGAAAACTTTGTCAACAGGGCTTGACCTCCTGGTCCATGTTTCCTGTGGGGTAGGATGGGGTTTTCTGTGTTTCCCATTCTTCTCATCCATAATCTAAGCCATCAAACTGCCTTCACCACACTTTGGTTGGATTTCGCCAACCCCTGAAGGGTCTGAAAGGGAAAAACTATGTTTTGGAATTGATTAGTTCTGTCCATCTCAGCTGACCTCAGACCAGATAAATATGCTTTTCCTCTTTTTTCTTGGCACTGATGCTCTCATACATAGTAATCACAGCCATTACAGGATGGAGAAACACATCTAAACCTTAATTGGAGGAAGGATCTGAGAAGGAGGGGCCCTCTCGACTGTTGCAAGTGCGTTTCTGTTAAACCTCCATGATTGAAACGTTCCTCTGATGCACTCATCTGGACCCCAACGATGCTTCTTTTTTTCTCCTTATGCTCTGCTTGCTTCTGTGAATATGACTAATTCAAAACCTGGAACACACGCACGCACACACACACACACACATGCATAAGAACACACATAAACATAAAGTGGCCAAACCTGTTGCAGGACGAGCCTGCAGGAAATTCATCAAAACAAAATATGACCGGACATGAATGACTGTTTTTAAAATGTCTGCTTGTAATAACCACTGTTTTTATAATTACTTGGAACAGACAGAATATTGCCAGACACGAGTGGATGCGGAGAAAGCCACAATAAATGTTTAAACAGCGTCATCGCCAGTGTGACAGCTCGGACAGACAACACTGCCACCGTGTGGACATGTTACATATTCCTCAACTTTAAATTACACAATCTTGAAACAAATTAAAATGCAAAATAATAATAATAATAATAATGATAATATAAATCAGAATTACCTGAAATATAGGAGGGTCAACAAGATCCCCTTTTTGTCTGCAGCTCTGTGAGCACGAGGAACGCGGCTCCTGTTAGGTGGGCAGAGCTGCTGTGGTGGAGAGAACCTCCACTTCACACACATTTATCTTCAGTCTGCATGTTGAAAGACCATGGAGGCTCTCGGTAAGGGGCAGCACAGACAGGTAACTGAAAATATTCTTTTTCTAGACGAGCATCTGTAGTTGCAGCCACTAAAATAGGTCGTTGTTGTGGATTTGTTAATGTTTTAAATTATGTTTGGGGATTTTATCTCTAGTTTGTTTGATTAGTCACATATCTTTATTTTTTCTTGGCTTTCTTTTTGCCTTTCTAATATCACTCAGTGCATCACCAGCGGAGGAGGTTATGTGACAGCTGCCTTTGGTTTGTCTGTCTGACTTTCAGAAGTTGTGAACAGATTCTAATGATGTTTTCAGCAAATGTTGATACCGGGCATTCGCATCTGCTAATTGCTTTTATTCCAACCAGCATCAATAAAATTTCACTCAGTCCATAAATGTGATGTGAATTCAGTGGAGAAAGGCTTGGTTGTGTTGGCTGTGGGGTTGGCCCCTGACGTTGGCCTCCCGGCAGCGGGTTTTCTTGTTTTGATAAGAGCGCGAGGGTGGTGAGATCACCGTCTCAGCTCCTTATCGTTACAACCATTTAAAGGGAAGGATTCAGCTCTTTAATACTGAGTAAGGACACGTGCGTTGGAGTTCCTACTTGTGATGTTTTCCCATGTAATAAAATAAAAAACATAATTTTCTTTTGCCACAAATTCAATTTAAAAACAAAAGTAAGTAAGTAAGTAAGTAAGTACACAGCATTGATATAGCATTGGCTTTGGGACACTTGAATGTAGCTTTTCATACCATATTTTGTTAATCTTTGAGTTTATCGACCTTTGACGATTCCTTATTCAAATAAAATGAAATGTTTATTATACCTCATACTGGTGTTTAACCTGTCTGCTCAGACATGGGAGCAGTGACTCAGCTGAGACGAAGAAAGCAGAATAATCTGATGTCCCGCCGGTCGCTCAGCCTCGTCAGCCAGGCTCTGGATCGTGGCGTGTTGCTCAGGATAGTCGCACTAAATGGATTACAACGTCAAAAAGAGGGCATCTCCAGCCACACACACACACACACACACACACACACACACTTACAGGTTGGACAGACTCTCTGTGAATCAGATTAGCACCCAGGAGCATTTCCCCCCCCGCTGCAAGAAGCTTAGACTCGTTGTCAGCTGAGACAGTGAAAGGCCAGTTCTGCATCTTTGACGTCTCTGATCTCCCCAGGTTTCCTGGACCTGGCTCTAACACTGCTGCCAGCTGAATGAATCCATATTCTTCCAGGAATCCGTTTGACTGATTGGAAGCACTCGTGCGCAGTACAGGAGGATGGAGACGAAACCAGACTGTGAGCCGGAGGCCAGGCCCCAGACAACTCCCAGGTGGGGACTGTGGACACGGTTTGTTTGGATGCGACGGTGGAGCGGCTGGAGCAGCTGATGAAGGGCATGGAGGTGCTGCTGTCCGACGTGGAGCAGATGAGGAGCCAGTTCGGCCACCGGGCCACTTAGCTGATGCGCGCGACCACCAACCTGAGGCAGCAGCAGGAGGAGCTGAAGGAATGTTACTCAAATCTCTCCAAGGAGATGCAGGACATCATAGATTCCGTGGACGAACTCTTTGGCACCAAGAGCGCCTTTGAAGCCAAGGAGAAACAAACGCAGAAACTGAGCCGCCAACTCTGAAATGAGAGCTAGTCTGAAGGACCTAAGGTGGAGGTGTCAGGTCATGTCAATCATGTGATCGTCAATATCATGTCCTCAGTGTGTGAATGTGCATGTCTATATGTGACCACAAATGATGTAGCACTGATTTTGGGTGGTTGTTCCTTCCCCATCGCTAAAAAACATTACATGTCAGAGTTGATTTATGTTGACTGTTAAAGTTTTATGCTGTGTGTAAAAACTTTGTTAATGTCTAACTGTCACTATGATGGGTTGCTGTTGGTATTTCTTCCCATTCCAGCAATGTTCCACTGTTTTCTTATTCATAAAAGAGCTTTATGCAGACTCAGGGAACCTTGGTAGCCATAGGTTTTGTTTCATGTTAATTGTTTGTCAGCTTTAGTGCGAAAGAAACATGAAGATAAAGTTTAAAGATCTAAAAATAGACACTTACATAAAGTCTTATTGCTAAAACATGTGGAAATTTTGTGGCAACTATTAAAATAGATGTTTAAAATATCAAATTGTCTTTCTATTTTATTTATCGTGATTTTCTTCCAAATAATTTATGGATTTCTTTGTTTGTGTAAATAATTGGAAGAAAAATGCACTGTTCCAAAACAGTCAGCTCAACTTTAGCGGATTACAAAAATCTTTTCTCCTTCAAGACATTTAAAAAAAACTGCTCAAAAACAGTTAGGGAATTACATTTTGTACTGTATTATAGAGCTACACATTCATCTTTTGAACAAATTACATAAACTACCAATATAATAACCTTTATGGTGCAGTTTTACACATGACAAATATCTTAAAAATACTGTACTCAGTGTGTTATATTTCTGCTATAAAAACAAAGACTTTTCGTGAGGTTTTAGACAGTTTGATTGAAAAATGATTATTAGCGTCGAGTAGACGCTACTTTGAAACTCTGCACTCCGACATTTCTTTTGAAAAGAAAAAAAGACACTTCCGGTATAAAGCGTTTCCGTGTCCGTTAACGTTTTCTTTTAACCAATAACTGATTTTGCTCCATCGCGTTTGTAAGTAGAGAATTAATAAATAAGAGGGGTTTTTTTTTTCCAGCTAAGAAAGATAGACGGTGTATGTGAACAGAGAAGTATGGTAAGTATGCTTTTTATGTTAGAAGACCAAAACATTCCGTCGGCTTTTGGTTCTACTGAAGCGGAGCGAATAAAGTTGGATTATAAGATTTTAAACCGCTGGCGTGTTCCATTTTATCTTTCTTAAGTACTTCGCGTTTTACCATTTACAATCATTTGACTTGTCCCTGTTATTGTAAATTAGGCGTTTGAAGTTTGCTGCTCTGAAACAGAGTGACAATATTTAAATACTCGGCAAGTTTGTGTTGCAGACTGACCGTCATTTGACTCATTTTTATTTTGGTAATTCACGATAATTATCATTAATTGGATAAAAACATCATTTTGCATCTATGTATTTTTGGAATTTGTACTTTGCATGCATTCATTGCCAATATTTTCCACAGTCCCATACAATTTTGCTTGTCCAGCCCACGAAGAGACCCGAGGGCCGCACATACGCTGACTACGAGTCGGTCTAATGAATGTATGGAAGGTGAGCTTTGGGATTTGTCTTTATTTACCCAGTAAAAAAAACTCTGGTGACTTTTAAAACATTAGCTACCTTTTAATTTAACAATATTCCAAGGCAAGAATGTGAAAACAGTTGTAAAACGTGTCGTGCAGTGAATGTAGAACCACCACAAATGGGCATTTAACTGTGCAAATTTAAATTTTGTTCTTGTCATCCTCCAATCTCCTCTAGGTGTTTGCAAAATGTATGAAGAGCACCTGAAGAGGATGAATCCAAACAGCCCCTCGATCACCTACGACATCAGCCAGTTGTTTGATTTCATTGACGACCTGGCAGACCTGAGCTGTCTTGTGTAAGTACCACTGGCCATGCAAACCAAACTGCATCACCTCAGACGAGCACTTTCCTGTATTGCGATTTTTTTTGTGTGCAGGTACAGAGCTGATACTCAGACATACCAACCATATAACAAAGACTGGATTAAAGAGAAGATTTATGTCCTGTTGCGCCGCCAAGCACAGCAAGCAACATAGACGCGTCCCTGAGATGTGCTGCTGTAAGTGACTTTTGTTAAGAGTTAATAAAGAAATGGCGGACATTGATCCATTCAAGGCTAAATATGACACACACTTTTGTTTTCATTTTTGTAAACATTTCTGTTTTTCTGTGAATTAGATCAACTGCTGATGCTGAAATGAAATGTAACCAATCCCTGATAGTTTATCGGTCACTGTTATGTTTCCCTCATCGCGACAGTCCTCTATCGCACAACATTTTGCAAATACAATTTTTTGTTTGTTTTATTTTATGGACATCTGACTTTAGCTTTACTATTTCCTTTTTTCCCCATGAATTTAAATAAAATAAAGTGTTTCTTTCTGGCTTGCATCCGCTGTGAACTTGTACCTGTTGTATGAAGGATTTTTTTCTTTTTCTGTTGATGCACTGTCATAATTAGTAAAATAAATATGCCAGTAGGGGATAGAACATGTTTAAAAAGTGTCTCTTTAAAATATAAGAACTTTATTAGGGTAAGAAGCTTCACTGAAACGCAGACGTGCGTCTTCTCGGTCGTGCGCTGTCTCTTTAAACGCGGCGGGCTGCCCTGTTGTTTTTGTGGTGGAAACCCCGTACTGACTCTAAGGGGACCCAAGATGGCTGAACACTCCAGGGGGGGGAACGTTAGCCGTTAATTGAGCAACATGTTCCTAATGAATGAGAATAGAGTTATAATGTAAAGCGTGGACGTGAAATAACTATACGACTGCATTGAGCTGGATTGCGATATTTCTGGGACGTATGCGCAACTGTAAGGAGAGAATGGTCTCTCCGCGGCCCCAAGCCAGAACATGGCGGAACACTTGGGAAGAAATAGCAGCTAACGCTTTCTAGCTGGCGTATTTTACAGAGTTGCTTCTGGGAACACGGTGTGTGGGGTCGATGGGTTTAAATAATGATTTCTGTGCACACCTATTGTGAATTTTCCTAAAGGTACTGCTTACTCTTGAATATGTGGCGTAGAGGCAGTTAGCGCGCTAGCTGGTAACTCGTTTGTCTTGCTAGCTAACGTCTATGGGAAACGTTGCCCGCAAGCAAAAACACTGTACTTGGCAATGTTTGGAACTGTAACTCCGGTCTTTCATAGGAATATACTTTTATAGATTTGTCCAGGATTTAGTGGAGTCTGTGAGGTTTGCTTCTAAATTAATTTCAATTTACAACCGTACTGTGATCACTGTAAATTAGATTGTAAGATGATTGGCGCGCGTTGCTTCTAATTAAACAAGTCAATATTGGGTTTACGTGTATACGCAACCCTATTTTTGTAGCTGCAGCGTTGACCTGGATATCAGTGTCAAACTTTTGTTCCTGGATATCAGTGTCAAACTTGTGTTCCTGCAAAGGACTCTCTTCCTGGTTGGCCTGGGGTTGGTTGCAAGTGTGTAAAGTCACGCCTTTAGGAGGTCAAACATCCTAAGGACCAGGTTCCACGGAGGGGAGCTGCCCACGGCTTGTGGCCAGGATGACGGACACTCGGCGAAGAGTTAAGGTCTATACCCTCAATGAGGACAGACAGTGGGATGACCGTGGGACCGGCCACGTCTCCTCAGGCTATGTGGAGCGTTTTAAAGGCACGTCTTTACTGGTGCGAGCAGAGAGCGATGGTAAGTTCATTTGGTACTGAACTGTTGATAAATATTACTCAAATAGAAAACGTCATCAGCAACTAAGCGTGTCCGTGTAGTGAAACATTAACCCAACTTCCTCATTGGATTGCACATTGTTTTTATTCTTGCAGGGTCCTTGCTGCTGGAATCCAAAATAAATCCAAACACAGCCTACCAGAAACAACAGGTACACCAGCACTAATAACCTCTGCCAGCGGGGTCATGCAATAGCCAGTGTTTATTGCCAGACTTCAAACTGTTCTAAACTAATTTAATGATGTTTTTAGTAAAAAAAAAGTGGGATGATGGGACAAAGAACAGATGGTACACAAAAATATAAACATCTGTTCAAGAGTCCAGAGGGACTCTTGAACATCCGAGGATCATGGGCCTGGAGGCTGTGATCATAGAGCAACCTTTTATATTATGTAACCTTGTATTACTGACGCCTGTATACAGTATATACTATACTTCAGGTCCCGTTTACCTTGTTCAGTAATTTTGAATTCAAGCAATCTCTAATAAAGCAAAAGAGGATGCTGGAACACCTGCTTCTCTTACATTAACAGAACAGGCACAAGGTAGTTTTGGGTGTAAGTCACAATATGTGAGAATATGAGCTGCTTGGTGGAGTGGAGTGGTTACGAGAGCTGTTGTAGTTTTGAATGCAGCGCCTTCATTTGCTCCCTTTTACTGAAGTGTATTATTTATTTAATTTCTTAAGGATACGTTGATAGTATGGTCAGAGGCTGAAAATTACGATTTGGCACTCAGCTTCCAGGAGAAGGCTGGCTGCGATGAAATCTGGGAGAAAATATGCCAGGTAACTACAGTTTCTTTGAGCTGTAATTGTTTCTACCTACACCCCTCGTTCACATTTGATATATTTATGCTTTGTTTAGGTGCAGGGGAAAGATCCGTCAGTGGACATCACCCAGGATGTAGTAGATGAGTCGGAAGACGAGCGCTTTGATGACATGTCGTCGCCAGGTTTGGAATTACCACCATGCGAACTGAATCGCTTAGAAGATTTGGCCGAGCTTGTGGCCTCATCTCTCCCATCACCTCTGCGGCGCGAGAAACTGGCACTTGCTGTGGAGAACGAGGGCTATATTCGCAAGCTCTTGGACCTGTTCCATGTCTGTGAGGATTTGGAGAACAGAGAAGGACTACACCACATCTATGAAATAATTAAAGGCATCTTTCTGCTTAATCGCACGGCACTCTTTGAGGTCATGTTTTCTGATGAGTGCATCATGGACGTCATCGGCTGTCTGGAGTTTGACCCAGCGCTTCCACAGCCACGGCGACATCGGGAGTTCCTAACGAAGACGGCCCATTTCAAAGAAGTGATTCCCATCTCTGATCCCGAACTGCGTCAGAAAATCCACCAGACATATCGAGTGCAGTACATTCAGGACATGGTGCTTCCAACACCCTCTGTTTTTGAGGAGAACATGTTGTCCACGCTGCATTCCTTCATCTTCTTCAACAAGGTGGAGATTGTGGGCATGCTACAGGTGAGAGGGATGTGGATGAAAAGCACACAAAGATACAGTTTATTCTGCGACAGGTGCAGTTCATTACGAGGATGTTTCTAGGGCAGATTGTGTCTCATCCAGCTGGAGTTTGTCTACTAGTCTTTTATGGTCACGTGACCGCTGTTTTTGTACTGTGTCAACTCAGCGGTGTTTGAGTGGCAGTATCCATGGAGACAGCGCAGTGTTGTGTAAATCAGTTACAGTGTCATGGTGAACCTGAAATTGGCAGACTTACCTCGGCTGCACAACACAGAATTAAACACTTACTCGAACCTTTCTCTGGGCAATCTTAGAACCAAAAGATTGCCAGTAGAGTTGTATTTGAAACCTGCATACCGTCTGTTTATCTCCACATCTGTTCTCTTTTGATGGAAGGATGACGAGAAGTTCCTGACTGACCTTTTTGCACAGCTAACTGATGAGGCTACAGATGATGACAAAAGGCATGAATTGGTAATTAAGACTTGGGCACACTTTCCTGATCTCTTTGGTAATCCTCCCATGACCCACTGTTGATTGAGCTGTGTTGTTTTTGTGTTGTTGCTTTTGTTTTGCAGGTAAATTTCCTGAAGGAATTCTGTGCATTCTCACAAACGTTACAACCTCAAAATAGAGATGCCTTCTTCAAGACATTATCAAACATGGGCATTCTACCTGCCCTAGAGGTCATACTGGTAAGTTGACATATTCTCAGAGGTTTTCTAAAGGTGGTGAAAGCCCGTGGACGAGCATGTTTGTTCATGAAACAGGGGATGGATGATGTTCAAGTTCGCGCTGCAGCAACGGATATTTTTTCCTATTTGGTGGAGTACAACCCGTCTATGGTACGAGAGTTTGTCATGCAAGAGTCTCAGCAAAATGACGACGTAAGTACACCCTCACCCACAAGTATATCATTCAGGTAAATGCAAATGCAGATGTTTTACCTGTTGTTGTCTATTGGTTCTCCAGGACATCCTCCTCATCAACCTCATCATAGAACACATGATTTGTGACACAGACCCGGAGCTAGGCGGCGCGGTGCAGCTAATTAGTCTGTTACGGACTTTGGTGGACCCTGAAAATATGCTGGCCACAGCAAATGTGAGTTTTGTAATTTATTACTACGAAATACTTGAAAGGAAGTTAAGATGGCTTTTATTTAAGTGTGCGACGACAAACATGAACAGTGCAAATAGTTCCCTAGTTTTATGATTTAAAAGACTCATTGTTGCTCTTGCTTTCAGAAAACAGAAAAAACAGAGTTTTTGAGTTTCTTCTACAAACACTGCATGCATGTACTCTCAGCTCCACTGCTTGCCAACACCACAGAGGACAAACCTAGCAAAGGTATGCAATACTAATGGCTGGAAACATGGGCCTGTGTCGCACTGGAGGGAACTGAAGTGTCTTTTATTGCTCCGTTAGATGATTTTCAAACCTCCCAGTTGCTGGCCTTGATACTGGAACTGTTGACATTCTGTGTTGAGCACCACACCTACCACATTAAGAACTACATTATCAACAAGGACATCCTTAGGAGGGTGCTGGTTCTCACCGCTTCCAAGCATGCCTTTCTGGCACTCTGTAAGTCACATATTCATCCTGAGATTGGTGTTACCTTCCAATTTTGTAAGGATTAGGATGTTTTAGGCTCATTTTTACCTGCTTTCTTCTCAGGTGCTCTGCGCTTCATGAGGAGAATAATTGGTCTGAAGGATGAATTCTACAATCGCTACATCATGAGAAATTTTCTATTTGAACCTGTAATTAAGGCCTTCCTTAACAACGGCTCTCGATACAATCTCATGAACTCAGCCATCATTGAGATGTTTGAATATGTGCGAGTGGTGAGTATCACTCTAGGGTTTCCTGTTGGGGTTTGTTTTGGTGTGGAAAATACACCAACGCTTAAAATTTCAACCACTAGTTTTATTAGTTTGGGAACATCATTGTAAGCCCATTGTCACTGTTTTACAAGGTAATGTTAAAAAGGTTGTGTCTGTAGGTTAACACATTTACTTTGACTTGTCCTACCTCCCCCCCCCCACCCCGGCCCTCCGCACCCTCCATTGCTCCCAGGAGGATGTGAAATCTCTCACAGCTCACATAGTGGAGAACTACTGGAAAGCGCTGGAAGATGTTGACTATGTCCAAACATTCAAGGGCCTAAAACTACGTTATGAGCAGCAGCGAGAGAGACAAGACAACCCCAAACTCGATAGGTAAGAGAGGAATGATGTGTATACATGACTCACATTTCTGGTCCACTTGTGCTGAACTTCATATTTGAGAGTTAGAGTGTGTTTATGTGACATCAAAATAAGAAAGACCGTTGGTTTAGATTTTTGGTCTTAGTGCCTATGTTGCTGCCAACTAGTGTCATCATTGTGTTTGCTGTCTTCCGTTCCAGCATGCGCTCCATCCTGAGAAACCACCGCTTCCGTCGTGACGCGCGGACTCTGGAGGACGAAGAAGAGATGTGGTTCAACACAGATGAGGACGATCTGGAGGATGGCGAGACGGTGGTTCGTACCTCTGACAAGATAAAAACGGAAGAAGATCTCATGGAGCCCATCAGCAAGTTCATGGAGAGAAAGAAATGTAGGTGGATTTGGTTAATGAGTGAGGAGTTCCACAGGTCGACAGTGCTGTAAAAACACTTTGGGTGTCATTCAGAGTCAATAGCCGTCATAAAAGCTTGTTAAAGGTGTTGAGAACAGCTTGTGCTTTTATAACCAAAGAAAGCGATGAATTCTAAGCATACAGTTGTCAGGATCTGTGCAGTCTGCCAGAGGTTTGAAAGACACAGGGGACCTGTGTGAGCAATGAAACCCAAGTATTTCTGATCTGTTTGCAGTGAAAGAACCAGAGGACAAAGAAATCCTAGCAAAGTCGAGCTTTTCAGGCAGGCAGAATCCCAGCTTCAAACTGGCCTTCTCTGGCTCCACTAAAACCAGCCTGTCCAGCCCTCCTCCTTCTGCTTCACTGAGCCCAGGTTCTCCAGGGTCCCCGGGTTCTCCGGGTTCTGGGGCACGGAGCTCGCCTTCCAACACATCTGTAACGACAAAGGTAACTAACGCCGGGGGTCTTGTATGTAGCGCTCAGGCAAATCCAAAATACTTTTTTTCTTTGAAACTGTGACTAATTTGAACGTGCCTCATCTTCAGGGAGGCTTAGTGGGGCTGGTGGACTACCCCGACGATGATGAGGAAGAGGAAGATGACGACGATGAGGAGAGTAAAGAGGAACCTCTGCCGCCTTCGAAGAAGTCGAGACTGAGCTCGTAAAGCACCTTTGCATACTCGGCTTGTGCTCCACTCAGACGGTTTTAGCGCATAAACTTTCCACAGGAACGATCCGACTCTTCCGCAGACTAAACGAATGCAGGCCGCCTCTGTTCGTAGCTGGCCAAAGAGGAGGGGACAGCGAGGCGGTCTCCTCACCTAACCCACTTCATCCAAGTGCCAATCAGGAAGCTGAGGAGTCAATGCCTGTCTGAGGTGAGCGGACGTGGAAGTTGGAGGAGACAAGGTGAGACCCAGCAGACGGGGGCAGCAGTGGTCCCGCCGGAGCTGGGGACAGACACTCGACCTCACACACAAACGCGCTCCTGCAGAGTGAATTTTCAGAGAGCCTGTGGGCTCAGACCATAACCCACTATCCCCCGCCCCTCCCCCCCACTCAGGGATGGACTTCACAGCAGCCCAGATGGGTTGGCCAACTAAGACCCAGAACCACCACTTGCACCGCTTCTTCAGAATTCGCATCCTTGTTTCTTTCTCAAGTTGTTTCTCCTCCGCTTCCTCTCTGCCCCGCGTCTCTGTTGCTTCGTCTTTTTTAAGTTAGTGTATAGGACCAGATGGGAGGCAGCGCGCTGTCCTCGATGTCGTTCCGATGATGTCATCAGTGTCGTTCTCAGAGGATGTTCTTTTTCTGGAGAGAAAAAAAAAAAAAGCCAGCATTTTTCTTTCATGGTTTTGTTTTTGTTCTTAATTTGTCTCCGATTCTCCTGTTTTTGTAAATGATGACAAAAAGACCTGCCTTTAAATGTTCAGGATGTTTTCAGTCACACTTGAACAGGTTTTTAAAGACCTCAGTAGGTGAGCTAGTTTTACCCTTTTTGCCCTTTGAAACTGCAGATTTTTTGGAGAATTTGTAATCCCGTCTTGATTAAAGATTGAGTGGAATTGAGATTTGAAGATTCATTTCATATCTCTTTATTTTTCCTCCTCTTTGACTGTACAAACAATAGTTCTAAATATTTGGGACCACTAAAAGGATCTTTTCTGTCAGACTTCCATGCCTAATCCTCAAATCAGCAGTATTTTCCTCTGTTCCTAATGATCAGTCCAGGTTCCCACTGCACCGTATTGGTTTGAATGGCCCAGTGTGGTTGAGTTGAACGTGGTTATCAACAATATTTCTGGTCCTGTAAATGTCTTTTATAAATAATTTGTTACACGCTCCAGAGAACAAATTGGTTTTGTTGAAACACTGTCTACAAAATACATGATCACTTTATTTTGTTTAGACCTGACTCTGTTTTCATGTGTTTGAGTCAGCTCCAGTCTTTTGTTTTTCATGAATTAAAGGACTGTTGTTGCTAAAGTGAAATATACTGTTTTATCACCAAAAAAGTAAGTTTATACTCCTGAGTGAATGCACTAGGTGGTCCACTAGGTGGCGCCGTTGGGATAGAAACCAAATAAGGGCATTCAGACGGCAAAGGTTCTAATACATTTAAATCTGTTTACGTTTCAAAGTGAAAGTAGAAATCTTACCCCCATCTATGATCATTAATTCCAATTGGTTTATTTGTGTGTCATGTGTGAGTCATATCGTCACCAAAGGTTTTGTTGCCTACTAGGATTGAGATTGTTCAAGGAAAAAGTCAGCGCTTCCCAGCGCATGTGGTCACCTCGGTGGGAGTTTGAGCATGTCTCAAAAACAAACAGTCATGACCACCAAGAAGTCACTGTGTTGTCTTGCCAAGTGGACCGTGGCCTTCAAACACTGCTTATTAATTAAAAACCAACAGAAGAGGATCACTGGGTGCTCAGTGTGCGAGGAGAGCCGTCACACAACGCCTATTAAAGCTCCCATTCACATGAAAGCCATCTCCAGACAACGGCCGCTTTTCATGAGCGGCGCTCCCTGCCAGCCTCCGCTTGCTCCTCAACAGGACTGGGGCACCGAGAGTGTGTGTGAGATCTCTGCCACTGGAGAGACAAGCCTGTTCCTGGTGCCAGCCACTTTCCCCCCAGAATACCGGCACCACTTCCAGCGCCAGGGCCAGGGCCAGGGCCCTGGCTCTGCTCTGCGCGCCAGTATGTCTGCCAGATTGAAGAGTCCCCATCGGTGACACGGCTGTCTAGCTTCCCGCGGGGCAAGTGAAAAGCATCATTGACAGCTCTCTTGATTGACCTGGATCCCTCTCTCCAGTGTCTAGACTGCTGGTTGTTGGTTTTTTCTAATCATCTTTTGTAACTCCTAAACAGGCATTACAGCATATTGTAGTTTTAAAATGTAATTTTAAACATCGTTTTGGATTTAAATAAATCATAGCTTTATTTTTGTTTATTATGATTTAGAATAGAACACTTTCCCCCCCCTAAATTCATTCATTATAAATATAAATTGCACTTTCACTTTTGGGCGCATATAGCAGTATACTAGAAGCCCAGTAGGTGGCAGTAGAGACCATTCTAAAGGTGAATGTGCGCCTATTAAGCAAGTGAACAAGTAATAAGGACAACAACGTTGCCAAGTTGTTTACATGGAATTTCCGTCATAATTTTAATCTGATATTGAATTATTCGCTGCCTTGTCCTTTTTGGTAAATTACAATAATTGACCAAACGAAGCGTTAGAATGACAAGACAGTGATCTATTATATGAATCCCATTTAATCCAGGTGACCAGACCAGGATATGAACTGGGAAATGAGACACACATGCGGTTTTCGGAAACCAAAGTGAGGTTGTCCAAACAGCTGAACAGTCTACCACCGCGTTTCCCCGCCGAGCAGGGCTTCTGGACGGACAATCACCCGTGTATCCGAGGTACAAAGTGCTCTCTGTGCCCGGGCCCAAGCGCCCCCACGTTTACGGGGGTGACTGGCCGTGTTCAGCGCAGCGTGTCCGCCGGAGCGTGTGTGATTAATCACCGTGTTTAAAACAATGGAGCCGTGTGAACCGGAGGCAGGGAGAAGGCTGCAGCCCAACCTGGAACCTCGGGCATCCATGACGCCCCGGGTCAGCATCCGTCGGTACTGAAATGAAAGGGAGGAGAAAAGCGATCATCTGTCACATCTGCTTCCAATCATGAGGAGGTGAGTTGTTGAGACGAGCCCAAGGTCGTGGACTCTCCTTTAAAGTCCCGCAGATAACATTAGGTCAAAGTTACAGTATGAATGACATATTGTTATCCATATTCTGTGCATAAAAGCCTCTGAAAGGTCACAGGCAGACCTGTTTAGAGCCTCCCTGCCAATCCACCGCCTTACTGTTTTCCTGAAAATGTGCTACTAATGTTACGAGGGAATTTCCCCTGTAAATCCATAGTAGGTGTTGGCAAAAGAACTGACCCTGGCCTATTTTGAGTTGCCAGACCAACAGGCTTTTTCTATTGACAGAGTCATAAACAAGTGTGGCAGGTCAGGAGACGTTTCCTCGGCCATTAACCTCTGCCAAGGAGGTTATGTGGTCGCGGGCTTTTATCTGTTTGTTTCTATTTCAGGCAAAATAACCCAAAACGTTGTCAATGGCCTTTACAAAAATTTACTGGAAATGTCGATAACGGACAAGGAACAGATGAATCCGTTTTGGTTTGTCACAGCATGCATGGAAATGAGCTGAGGTCTGCACTTTTCCCATGTCTTTCTAGCTCTGTATTCTTTCCGATGGTCCAAAATCTAAGTACGGTAGACAAATGCAGAAAAAAGACACCACCACCACCACCACCACCTTGGAAATCACTCTTGCACATATGGCTGCTCCGAAGACTTCAGATCTGAAAATTCCATAGCCTAAATCATAAACCAGCGGTAAGCTCACGCTCCCTTTGGTCCTCTCTGTGGTTCCTTCATAATTCTTGCCGCATAACTCACAGATAAGTAATGAGCTTTTCTAGGAAAATGCGAAGCGGAAGAACACGGGGTCGATCTCCTGCTCCTAGCTGTTAAGTGGTTGGTTCTGTCCTTCAGCACGGGGGCTCAGGAAACACGGATGTAAAGCTAAGTGTTCTTAGCCTGCGTGTAAAATGAAGATGTCACAGTGATACAGAGCGGATCTTCCGCATACAGGAGTGTGTGTGTGTGTATGCGTCTGTTTGTGTGTGTGTGAGTGTATGCACGCAAGATCTGTCGGAAGTAAACTTGTAAACCCACACCACGAGCTCCATATAGCAGATCACACACATGCTAACACTTGGGTCTATTCTAAGAGGCAGCATATGTGGACTCAGTCATATTTATGTTGCACAAGTGTATCTTTAGTGGAACATAAACTTAATTTTATAGCCTTACATTTATGTTTGGGCTTCTGGGCCTGTAGTCAATAGAGATCAAGAGAGAACAGAACAGCTTTTGTCAAGGAAAACACAAGGAGCAGCAGACATCCAATGTGTAAAAAAATGACTTAAAGGTCACGGAGGGCAGTGAGCGCGCCGCGATGCTTGGCTATTGAATGTACCTCACTCGATGTTGCATGAATGAAGCCCTTAAAAGTATCAGTTTCCAGTCAATAAACAGGGGAATTGGCTGCATGGTTCAGCAGGAGTTGAACATGTGGGACCAGTCACAAATGCACACACTCGCGCTGCCCCGGTCACTGAGTCTGGAGACAAACGTGTGCTTAAACCCAGCGTTTAGCTTCACAAATCAATGGCCATGCCTTGGCAGGCTTTGGGCACCGACTGGTAACACTAAACCAATCAAACTGAGCTTCTCCCCCAATACAGGATCAGCCTAAATGTTGTTTGACGTTTCACAATTTGTGTCCACCTTTCCAGGCGGGTGGTGGGGGAATCCAGATCAAACGTGTGTGTGGATTCTTGCTGTCGCTCCTGAGGGCTTCTGGTTGCTGCTCTGTCAGGGTTTTTCAACACCGCCGCTGCTGTGTGTGTGTGTGTGTCAGTACGCCAGTGTGGACTCCAGACGACTGGGAATGGGAGTCAAGAAGACCATTTTTGTTCCGGTCAGGCCAGTCATTTACCTTTTGCTCTCTCCCATCTTTTTTTTCCCTCTCTGTCACCCTAAATAACTTTTTTTTCATGCCGTGTTCTGATTTTCTGTACCCTCAAAGACATATTTAGAATCCGCCCATTTCACCCCCTCTCACACCTCATCTAGCCCCCCTCCCGTCGCTCCCCTCGTGGATTGGGGGCATATGGTTTGTCTGGGCAGGAGATAAGAGAGACGTGTCAGCCTGTGGTACTGAGCAAACACATCTTTGATTTCTCCACTCTCCTTCTTTGACTCATCTCTCTCTCCGAGGAGCTAAAGGAGAAGAGACAGACCTCCCGCTTGCTGACGAGAAGCCTCTCCTTCCTCTGGTGGGACACATCAGAGGCCTGCGCTCCTTGCTTTATGAAGGGAAAAGTGGTCCCCCTCCTCCCCGAACTCTGCTTCCATTTATCTCTGACTGCCTCACCCCGGTCCCTGTGCGCACACCCGCCCGCTCTCACTCACATTTGTACGGCACATGCACGTGCGTGCACACACTGTACGCAGGCTGGCTTTGCTTTGATTCCTGATTGCCTTCGGTTTGTGCGGTGCCTCGATCAGGTTACGCTTCAAACTGCGTGCTGAGCGAGGCATGTGCGCCCGTCCCAGCCGCTCCTGCGTGTGGAAGCGTGATGACAGATTCTCAGTCGGTGGTGAGAACGGTGTCGTTTCGGGGGCTATTTTTAGCCCTCCTCTCCACATAGGCCTGAATCTGTCCCCTGCAGCCTGTCTGACGCGTCACCTCGTTATTATCTGGCTGCAGCTACAGGGAGGACAGCCCTGATTCCATTCCAGGGCTTTTTATAGGTTCTCCTACCCCTGCATGCAGCCTACTACTTAGTCAGTGTGTCAGGGACTCTGGGGGTGAAATATTTCCCATAGCTGAGGCGACATACTTTCATTGTGCACCGAAAGGCTTCAGCCCACTTGGCAGACGTACCCTTGACCGATGAGTATTTCAAGGGTACAAACTCTGCCGATTTTACTTCAGGCATCATTTCTGTACGGTCAGACCCCTCCACGCGCGGGGCGACAGCACACAGTGTCGCGCCTCCCAACCCCTCCCTCCCCACCCGCTCCGTCCTGTCACAAAGTGTCTATTACAGAGGAGAGCAGCCTCGATGTTGGCAGGGTCACAATCAACCGCGCCGACTTGACCTTTGGAATGTCGACCCGTAGGAGAAGCCAGATGGCGGAGCAGAGCGGGCCACCGCTGCGGAGGTTCTACCAAAAAAAAAAAAAAAAAAAATGGCTTGAAGGATGATTTTTTTTAAAGGGGACATTAACCGCGAGGGCTCCAGGAATTTTCTTGTCAATCACGAGTGTGTGTTTACGTTTCAAAGTGTTCATGGGCTGTGACGTCCGCCGGTGTTTTGATTTCACCTGAGCCGTGCAGCTCTGTGCAAAAACAAACCTCCAGGAAAAGTCACAGTTTTGAGCGTGACTATGTGAAAGAGAGGCAGAAAACATCATCAGAAATGGGGAGACGTGCTTCCTCCCACTGCTGTTGTTCAGGAAGAGAGCTGAGGACGGCGATGGCCGGTTGGGGTTGAGTTCAACCGCTGATCTGCTGGTCGTGTTGCTCTGCAGCACGAGGACCTGATGCTGGCTGAAGCGGCTCAGTGTAAGTGGTGCTGGCTGGCTGTCTGGGTGGTCAAGCTGCTGGAAAAGGCTTTGGGATGGGTCCAGGATAAAGTGGCCACCAGGCATTTCCGGAATTAACTGGCCAAAAAAAAATGGCAAATTTTCTGTTGGCCACTCAAATACTTCACTTTCAATATCTAGTAGAGTCTAACTACTAGTCTGACTGACACTTTTACGGAGTTGGAAGTATTTTTTTTTCCTTAGTTGCTCTTTCTCTATTTCGGTGCACTTTGTTTTACTTGGAAGAGGGAAAATCTCTCACAGAGCTCAATTAGGCTGCAGTTTGTTCGAGAGTAATAATAAATGTATAAAAATCTACTTTATAGCCCCCTTGGATTATTAGTTCTTGTTTTTTTTTGTTTGTTTTGTTTTTTTGACACAGTTTAAGAAGGCATTTTTAAAGATATTATTCAATTCACTGTTCTGAATTTCAGCTCGAAACTACAATTTAGCAGTTAAGAGAGATTTGCTATCGGCAAAACCACATGTACTGTTCCATTAAACAAACAAAATAACAGGAAATAGAGCTATTAAAATGGAATTTCAGCCAAAGAAAGCACTGACATTGATGAATTAATTCAATTATCAAGACTCTGTGTTGACTTTCTGTGGCCCTGTTCCATATGAAGGAATGGTAAACCCCTGTTTGTTAGCATGGCTGCCAGGGGAAATGAGCTAAAACTTCTCTATCTAATCTACTACAGATCGCACCCTCAGTTTATATCCATTGTGTTTGTGTGGTCTGTTTTCATACACAGACTTGCAACGACAAACTATTGTATCAATCTTATCTGCCATTTGCCTCCACGCCACAATCTTATCAGGTCTTGCACTTTCTGCCCGAAAATTACAACCTACGGCCTGTAGCGGGGGGGTCAAAGTTCGCCTGTTCCTGGTCTCACCCTTGCTTGACCTCTCGTGATGTGATTGACCGTGCACATAAAGGAACCCCAGTGGCCAGTGGTCGCTCCGGGTTCTGAGCCACCCCGTTAGCCCCAGCAGGGACCGATGGGAGGAAGGTTTCCGGGTCAGGGGTCAGTCAGATGCCACATGCTCGGTCATCTGTCACAGGGCTCGCTCATCTAGGATGACAGTGGGCAGCTTTGAGAGGTGGCCTGTCCTCCGTCGTGGCCCGAGCGCTCACTAATGGATCTGATTTTTTTCAGGCTATCAGTTCCCTGTGATGAGAAGTCTGGCCGTGTTAAATTGGAGGGTTTTATTGCCGTGTGGAGGACACGACAGTTTTGTTCTCCACAGGATCCTTTCAATTCGGCTCCAGTGATGGCGGATATGTTTCGCTTCGGTTCTCCGGTGACTGTCTCACGAACGGAGGCGACAGACACTGTTTAGGTTGGAGGTCACTGTGTCCAGACGGGATGTGAGGCTCAGTTCCCGGTCAGAGCACTGCCGTTACTGCTGAGGAGGTGAAACCTGAGCGGGCTCAGTGTCCAGGATCGATGGATTCCCCTCGGCTGAGGTCCCAGGAGCCCGCTCACTCTCGATCACTGTCACGACTCCCCGTCTGCCTTTTCCAGCGTCTTTACTCTCTGCATATGCTCTCACGTCTTCTTTTTATCTGACTTTCTAGTGTGCCACAGCGAGCACAAAGAATCCAGAACAAAGAACACACACTTAGCATTTTTATAAAGATCCCGTGTAATACCTCCTTGGCGCCCAAAGGCTTTCCCTCGGTTTTTTTTTTCCTGATACTGAAGTCTGAGTGTCTGTCTTTCACTTCCATCGATCTGCTGTGGAAGAAACCGCTCTGTCTTCCGGTGGCAGAGGATCAGCGCGCCTGAAGAACGTTTTTATTCATGTGGTTTCAACGTGTGTGTATAGGAGACGGCTCCATTAGAACACAAGGGCTCGTACACAACAAGTTCCCACGGGAGGCGTGCTGCAACACATATGTGCACTCCACATATCGGTAAGTGCACATATGTGCAGAAATATGTGCAGGGTAGAATAAAGGGTTCTGATCTGATTGATCTGGTTTATGTTTGTACCAGAGGAAGTTCTGGGGGCAGCCTTAGTGCTGCACTGAGGGTAACGGTTCATGCACGGCGGGCAAGACACAACAAAGAGAAAGAATTGGGGCAGGGTGTGACACACACAAATTGACTGTGTCACCTTGCCAACGCTCAGAAACAAATGGCTGCAACAAAACAGCCAAGAGGAAAGAGACGGCCCTGATTTTCATATGCAGAGGTTGCATAAACGAGCCCTCAGCCTTCACTGACTTGAAGGCTGAAAATGGTTAGGAATTAAAATGGCGGAAATACGGTGCGCAATAGTGCGCACTTACAGAAAATGTCCGTTTCAAGATGAGCTTCCAGCCACCTCAAAGTTGATTACCAAGTGCGGGCGCTCATCAGGTTGGCTAGCTGGCAAGTTAGCACCTGGGGAACACTTTGCCCCGTTGCACCCGTGAGTCCATCCCTGTGTTTTAGACTTGAAAAGAGGGAGAATTCCAGCCAGGAGTGTTTTCCTGTAAATGTCCTCCTGGGTGAGAACCAGGAACGCGCCTCTGGCAGCATTCCACCCGGAAACAAGGATCACAGCCAGTCAAATCTGGCCCGCGTTTGCTTTTCCACCGTGAATGTTTGCTCAAAAGAGAGGGACAGCTTCAGCACAGGTCAACATTGGACCTCTTGTATCTAATTTGTTAATTTTCCTGGAAGTGAAGAAAACCTTGACAACCTAACTCTCCTAATGGAGCGCCACTTTCATCTCTCGGTGCTGTAATTGCCCCGCCAGTGCCAGTTGCAGGGCCACAGGAACAGGCGGTGGTGCCAGGTCTTCTGAACACATGTTACTGCGCTTCAGTAATGAGTTGAAAACTCCCATCTGCAGCTCGCTCTCTGCTCCCCTTTCTTCTCTGGGTCAGGGAATACAAGCCATTAATCATTACCTGGGCGAGTGACAGCCAGCTTTTGATTGGAGGTTTGATCCCAGCTCTTTTGACGACTTTCTCCGGGTAACGTAGCTCGAGGGCTGAAGGCAGGAAGGCAGGAAGGCAGGGAGGATGGGTGGGGGTGGGGGGGAGTGTGTAGGACGGGATGAACACACATCACAGGAAGCATAATTGGCCGTGAGTGAGCGCTTACTGGATCAGCAGCAAGTGCCCTGACTGAGCAGTGTGTGCATCAACCTCGCTCCGGACCCCCCTCCGAGCAGCCGGAGATATTTTTGATTTTTCCTCCAACATCAGCCCTCAGGAATGCCCCCGCCTCCCCTTCTCCACCTATGGATGCCATACTTCAGCCCCCCTCCCATTCATTCACTCTTGCTCTGCTTCCCATTATGTTTATTTGAAATGCAGATCTATATTGGCTCATCAGAAACACATGTCGGCGGCATACGTTCATAAGTGCGGCGAGCAGAAAGGCCTGTGCGCCTACAAACACACACTACATGTGACTCATGTACTCAAATTCACTTATTTTCTGTATGAAATGTGATCTGAATGTTCACTGTAAAACAGGCCCGAGGTGCACTCCGGAAGTACCTGGACGTATAGACGGGAGCGTGCTGTTTGATCCTGCGCTGCCAGGTCACCAAAGTTCAGACTCCTCACAGACATTCCTGTCTGATCGCAATCTGCGCCACGCAACGGTTCTCCCCGCAGGTACCGTAGATCAAGCTGGTTAAAAATGCACAACCTGGTTGGATCTGGTTGAACGCCTGCTGAAGGGGCCCTGCTGATCAAGCACAGGCCTGCCTTGGCCTCCACCCCAGTCTGCAGTCTGATGACGATAACGCCAGGTTCTGATGGTTTTAGGTTTTTGTTTTTTGTTGAGAAGGGATGCTCACAGTCTTGTTTGGGTCCATACTAGAACCCCAGAACCCCTCCCTTTAAAATATATGTTCCTTTTAGGGGAAGCCCCCCCCCACATCCCCCTCTAATTGTGCCCCTGGGAAATGAGATATCTAGTTGTGTTCATACATAAACATTTGGCTTCAACTAAAAATGTTCTTCTGAAACAGAAAGACATACGATGGCCGGCTCTGTGTGTAATAGTATGTAAACACAATAATGGGGATGTAACAGTGGCAACTTGATGGAAAAGTTCTTTGTCCTGTCCTGGACAAAGAAGAGCTTTCTAAGCATTTAAAGCTGCAAAACAAGGTCTCACGTTTTCTTTTTGCAGAGCGGTGAGCTTGTGCAGGGTTCGTTGCTTGTGCATGTGCGTGCACGGCCTGTCTTTACGAACATCCACCTGAGAGGAGACTGTTTCCGCTGTCACGGTAAATTCCTCTGGTACTTTCACAGTGTCGGCCCGGCAGCGGGTTGTCTTTGGGGTGGTCGCGCTTAAGAGGCCCCCTGTTTCATGGCTCCTCAGGTCCAGTCCTGCTATGCTCGGCTAAAATAAAGAGGCTCTCTGTCTCCTGGGCTGTGGTAATCAGCGCTATCCCTCAGTCTCTTAGCTTGTGCTTCTCTTCATGACATGCCTACATGTGTTACATACTGATTATCTTTCACTGAAGTCTTAATAGTGAAAATAATGAAGTACCCTTTCGTGGTTCGATTATGAATCATTTTTCTTTACGTCATCAAAACAATTTTGCAGTGTCCCGTTAGCATGTGTTGCAGGACATTGATACATAAACACCAGCTGCTCAGATTCGCTCAGTGGCCAATACATATTAAACTGGTTGTACTGGGGAACTCCCACACTTCTCAGTGCTTGGAGTGGCGGCGACGCGCCACTCGTAGCTTCCAGACACGATGATTACATCATTTTAGCACCGGGCTTCAAGGCTACATGGGAAATGTGCTCTCTGATTGGAAATCATTGTGCATCGCGGCAGTCATCTTTAGCCAATTAGCATGAAAGAACTAGATAATCGGCGGTCTCCGTTTGCTGCCACGTCTATTATCTCAATCGTTTCGGTTTGAGGAGCGACTGCCGTGCATATGTGTGCAATAAGTCCTGCATTGTCTTTGTGAACTAGACTGTGGAGAGGAACTGAATATCGGCGTGTGTGTAGGTGGAGGTTGTTATATATATTAGTTTTTTGTCCCACTGCAACAAAGCCAGGCAAGACGACTGCAGAAGGAGCCCAACACAAATTCATTTCCTATTATCATTTCCTTTGTCTTTCACCCTTTTGATTCACTTTCGCACTTCCTTGTCACACCCCCCTGTGTTTTTTCCATCACTGCCTCTAATTCCCTGCTCTCTTTGTCCTTTACATAACGCTATAGATACATGACGTCACTCTTGCGGTTGCTACCATTACTGTAATAGCCTGGTGCGCTCTGCTCGGGGAGGGGAGGCCAGACAGATTTTCCCCGCTGTAGTCTGCATTGCTGTGGATTAGCTCTCTTTGTCTGTCTGGCTGTTCCTCTGTTTTCCTCTGCTTTTGTCTTTGTGCTTTTGCTTTGCAGCCTGCTGTTTTCCCGTCATGCCTCTTAGGCTCTTTTGCTTTTTTTTTTTGGCCACTACCACCTTGGTCTCTATGCTCCTGACAGAAGCGTACCACTCCTCTTCCTGTCTCTCCTCAGTCATTTGATCGATACGGTGCCTGCGCTTCGCTGTGCAGTGCACTAATGATGATAATCCTGTGGTCTGCTATGTATACTCCTTTGGGAGGTGTCAGCAGCAGTGTGGTGCATGCCTGTTGTGGTGCAAATATCAGTTACTGCTGGAGAGAATGAAAGCTCAGAGCTGAGGGGATGGTGGAGAGTGGACCACACTGTCTGCGCGGGGATGTCAATAATGAGCTTGTAGTGCTTAGAGACTGATGAAAATCATCATTTGAACCTAATGGACCCCGCGGAGCAGTGCAGGCTTGGCTCCTGTGTGTGGGGGAGTGAGATAAAGGCCATGTTTTTTGAGAAGCCCAGTGCAGATTCTCATGCATCTCTGAAGTTTTGCTGTGATATAGGAGAAGGGAGGAAGGCAATTGAAAAGAAAAATGTCGAGTCGAGCCCCTCAACTCTCAACGGGGCAATGAGAGATGATGGGTGGTGACAATACACCCTTCAACCAAAAATGTGCTTCCTCTTCTCTGGCCCTCCACCTCTTGTCTTCACCGCACCCCCTCCCAGCTGTCTGTCTTTACCACAGGCTTGGGAATCTTTTCGGGTCTCCAGAACCCCAACACGCTACCCTCCCTGAGCTGAGAGCTGTCAGCCCAGGATGCCTCAACCTCTGAGCCCCACCGCTGGCCGCTGACCGAGAGCCACAGGAAAGCACAGGGGAGCTGCACAACTCTTTTCATGTGATGTGGCCTGTAGAACAGTCTTGATATAAACCCAAAGTGACAACAGCAAATTACAGCCGATGAAGGGCAAGGAGGCCTGAGAGAAGCTATCGCAGAGTGGACAACACAATGACGAGTACAAAGCTACTGTCCCACTGCATTAGCTGTGTCTAATTTTTATTTCTCCTGCCCTCTCCATCTCTCCCAGCCTGGGAGTCTTTGTTGTGTCATTAATTCTCTTAAACGGAATAAATCTGCCTGATGCCAGTTTCCCGGGCCCACGCGGACAAACCGTCAATTATTGATGTCACGTGAATGCTGGATTTTGTGTGAGTCTTTTCTGGTGATGTTGGATTAAGGTCTTGCTTTATCAGTGCCACACTGAGAGGATTGTTTGTCTGCTATCGATCAAAACCACGCGTAATCAATAGTTTTCGTCTCACTACAGCGGTGGAAGCGAATGAGGAAACTGCAGTAAAAAAGACAAGCTGACTCTGTCTGATCCTCTATAACAGTCTGATCCTGCGGAACCAACGGAGCATTAAAATGAACGCCGATTGATTTTTATACCATCAATAATTTTTTCCCCGCTTTAATCTCACGGACTTGGAGGGTGTATAACCGTTGAGAGCGGACCCCAGTTATGTAACCCCCGCTGATTGAGTTGTGTGTAGAGACTGTTAAGGGCATGTGATCCCCGCCGAGGAATGAACGCATCGGTCCGTTCAACCCCCCCATTTTGCTTTCCCCTCAAAGCAAATTACCACTAAAAATCTTCAAGCCACGGCGGAGGCTTCAAGTACAACAGGGACAATGGCATTGTTTTCCAACTCCCCTGCCTCCTTCACCCTACCCACCAAATTATAAGTACCCCACTGGGCTCAAAAAAGCCTGTCGGCCTCAATTCGGTGAAACTCTACATCTAAACTGTCTCAGATGGCTGTGAAAAGAAAAATGTTTCTCCTGTTTTTGTCTTCAGCCTTTTGTTCCCCTGGGTCCTTGATTGTCTTCTAATTGATGGTTCTTTGAGACTCATATTCATCACTGATTTACCCATGCTCTCGACGGGCTGTGCACTGATTGAATGGAAAAGGGCGCCGGGAAGGTAGTGACACAAACAGAAAGCTGACGTGACACCTAAGTGAGAGGAAACACGATTTGAAAGCTGCAGATGAACACGCTCAAATTCGCTCTGTTTTCCTGTAAAAAAAAAAAAAAAAAAAGGCCCGAGGGTCTGCATGTGCCTGGACCTGCACTTTGAAGGTCACCTCTGCACTCGGTCTAGTCTGGCAGCTGCTCCGCGCCCAGAGTGGAGGGCTGCAGAAATGAAGAGGAGGCAGAAACAAAGACAACTGCCCGCAGAGCTCGTGCGCTTTTGTCTCAGAGCCGCACACGTCCTCATGCATCCGACGGAAAACCACCAGTTACTCTCACCCTACCCTTTTCTCCATTGCTTTTATAAGACTCTTTTTTGCAAGCACGGACGAGTCCCCCTTTGCACACATTCCCAATATGAAGAAACAACACGGATTTGCATGGATTTGCCTTGCTGTTGATTATTTGCATATCTATTGAAGTAGGACATTCTTGTTATATGCCATGGGTTCAAACATCACTGAGCTGTGTTGAAAGAGATGAATTGAAGCATTTATCTGTTAAAGGTCCCCAACGTGCCTCAGGACATCCCTATTTGCTTGACAGAAAGGAAAATCTCTCAAATGCCATCGAAAGAACCTCACTTTCGGAGACAAAGGAGCCCTAAAGATCTGAGCCTGCATCTCTGCTTTTGACAGATTGAAGGCGCTGACACTGGCGCATCGTCTCGCCGGATCACCATCCGCACCGAACCTCCTGTTTACATCGTTCTCTCCTTCTATTCCCTCCTTTCTCTTGCATAATAGCTGTTGTGGCCGGGAGCAAGTAAGCAGCAGCGATGAGCTCACTGCTGCTCCCCCCGCCCACCCAGCCTGGCTGGCTTTACTGAAAAGCAGCCGGTATTTCATCATCCTCGCCGTCTCCCCTCGGTGACCCTTACTGTAGTTATACCTGCAGTCACCTCACGGTGGCAGCCCAGTCATGCATTTCCCCCCCATCTCAACCCAGACACTTTGTCCTCATTCAGTGTGAGTCTGCCTGGAGCTCCCGCCGCCTGGAGCGCCCGCCGCCTGGAGTCTGCACCGCTCTCCCTCTCTGACCGTCTGGCATCGCCTTGTTCCAGTAGACAAGGGACAGAGCGCGGGAGACAGAGGGAGGTGAAGGATAAAGAGGACGGAAAAGAGGAAGCAAAAGAAAAGGAGGGGGGGGCATAGGCGGAGGAGGTAATGTATAGAGTGATGAAGTAAGTGAGAATTACGGAGAGAGAAACAATAGGATGGTGTGGGACCTTGCAGGATTTAGGAAGCAGTTGTATAAAAGGGACCGGGAGGAGGAGACAAAAGAGCGGGGCAAATCTAAAAGAACAGACAGGCTGGTACAAAGATGGATGAGGTGAGAAGAAAAACAGGAGAATGAGGATGAAAGACAGAAATAGCGTTGAAATCCAGTGTTCTTTCTAGAATCTGTCCACATTTCATAAATTCACCAACATCTGGTTGTAGAAACGCATGCCGGCGATGATACGATATGATTGCGTAGGCTGTGGAAGGACGGGAGCCGGCTGTGGGTGTAAAGGGGCCATAATTGAATGTGTAAGCAGGAAGGAGAAGGGCTCCTAAGTCAACACCTGTCATGTGCTGAACCGTGTGTGCGTGCACGTGTGCTAGAGAGAGAGAGAGCAAGAGAGGGAAGAATGGGAGGAAAAAGGAGTGGAATACTGTCCAATCCCTCAGGGGATGTCCCCCCTTTAATCGCCCACCGTTCTCCTAATAATACCTCATCTCTCTTATATAACCATATGATCCTTGTCGCTGTAACAAAGGCAGGCACAAGAGGAAGACACTGACAATATGCGCACGCACGCTGCACAGTGAGCAAAGGTGTTGGAGGTATTGTTAGCAGGATGGAAGATGTTGGCCCGTGTCCAGAGGGGGATTATATCACTTCCCTGTTGCTTTCTACTTCAATACTGGGAAATCTAGTTGAGCCCCAACTGTGCCAGAGCTTCCCCTTCCCCTCGCTGGCACCTCTGCGCCGCCAGCTGCACATCATCATGGGAATTCAGGCCGGGCGGCACTAGAATTTATTTACGTCCTCCTAGAGCACACATGCTCCTTCCCATCACCGTCGTGCTTCTCACATCCGAACAGTATTTACACACTTGAAGGCTCCAAGTTGAACTTTGAATTTTGAATCTAAAATGTTTTACTAGGAGAGCTTTAAAGAGTGTTTATTCACTTGAGATTCTTTCTCTCAGGATTTAAACTTGATTGCCAGACATTTTGCATTGAATATATATACTGATATATCAATTTTATGTTCTGGAAGTGCTGGTAATTTTTTATGGCTATAATGTTAATAAAACCACTTGATTCCAAAGTGATATGTGTCGTTTTCAGGCATTAGCCCCATAAAAACTGGAGGAACGTCATTAAAGCGTTAAAGTGAGCTGTCTGGGCACATTCACTGTGGCGTGACCCCACTGTGGCGACCTTTGACCTGCTGGGTGTACGCACAATGGGGTGCAATGAAACACCAGGGATATGGTGAAGTGGTGGAACTCCCCAGGGTCAATGATTTTATGGGACTCCGAAAGAGAAAGAAAGCAAGAGGGGTAAAAAAAAACCAGCCGAAAGGATGAGAGGAAAAGGAAGTGGTCGTAATTTTTAAAGAAAGTAGTCATGGAGGAAAAGGGGCATGTAATCACCCACCCACAAACACACACACACACACACACCCACACACGCACAAACCTACTTTCCTATTGCTCTGGCCGACTCAGAACCCCCAAAGTGATTATGATATTTAATTACTATTCCCAGAGGGTTTATGGAAATGAGTTTTCATGTTTCTGTGTCATCAGGAGCAGTCAAACGAAAAACCACAGAGGGAGACCCACAAAGTGCTCGTCATGACAGCTGGGGCGTCATCCGATGGAGCTGACCCTGAGGTGCAATCAGAGCGCCCCCCCCCCTGCCCACCAACGAGGGCTCACCTTTGCAGGTTGCCTGCTGTGAACGTCCATATCCACAAGGATCAGTGTGACAGTGCCGAGCTGCATGGAAGCTTCATTAACAACCAAGGTAAAATGGTGTCGATGGCTGGGCTGATTGGCAGATCTTGATGTGAAATTTACTCTGCGCAGGAAAAAAAAGAGGGAGGGGGGTAAAGGTACACACTGAAATATGGCCAACAAGCCATTAATTCTGCCTGGCAAACACACAGATGTGTAGTGTATAACACAATCCAATCACGTCTCTGAGAGCGGAATGTGCTCAGATGCCATAACGACATATGACATCAAAGGCTGCGTGGTCGTAAACCCTAGGGGATTGAATAACCCTTCAGATTAGCGCTGTAAGTCATGGCAGCCACCCCTGCTCAGGGACTCAGACGTCATAAATGTCCCCAGACGCTGAAAGCCAGTGGCGAGTGTGACCTGGCTGACCTCGCGGTGGACGACTCTGCACGGCTGAATATTTTGTAATCCCGAGGTTGGTCTTTGTTTGTCTCATACTGGTTTTTAAAGGGTCTTTGTTTTAGATGCTGAGGGGTTTTGACTTCCAAGGTCAGGGAGGAGCCATGTGAAAAGGAGCATCTGTCGACTCCACCAGTGCCCTTGACCTTAAACGTCAGTCACGTCCTTGGATACAACTGAACATCCTGTCAGTAATTTAATCTTTATTGTTAATCCCGTTTTTTTAATGAGTTAAGACATAAATATTGATCCATGGTTACAAAATTGCATTATTTTGCTTTGCTGTCGTAAACCATCACGCTTTGTTGTTAATTGAAACAAATAGTGGTAAGTGGTCTTTTTAAAATATTGGAATAGCCAAATATAACAAGATGAATGCTGATTTGAGGAAAAATCGTCTTGTCATTCCCCCCGTTCAAGATCTGCTATTTTGAAGCTGATAATGTTGACTTCTCTTTTGCCTTCTTTTACTATTACTCATACCATCGGCCGTGTGTAGCGGAAGTCTGTGTAATTCTGCCCGTGGGCAGCAGAGTTGCGGTTATGCTTCCAGACATACTTGTGCTTCCTAATCGTATTCAGCTGATTTCAGCGCGGCCCGTTGCTGATGCACACATTAAAGTCAGACCTGCATCACTGCGGCGGGGGGATGCAAGGAGAATCTCAGAAACCGCTGAGGTGTTGGGGCAAGTGTTGTTTTTTGGGGGTTTTTTTTGGGGTTTTTATGAACTGCCTCAAGAAGCAGTGGGTCAGAAGCAGGTTTAAAAGTGCGGACAGGTCTGTAATACTGTGTGGAGATCTGCCAGAGAAGATCCAGCCTGTGATTGACACCATCCCCTGTTAAAAGGCGTGCACTTAAAGGTCAACCCACAGTAAACCCAGAGCCATGAGGAACTATTTTCATCAGAGGAACTTTTCCAACCGCAGGAAGTTCAAGCCTCAGTTTTGTTTCCACGGCTGTTGTTGTTCCCCCTCACTCAGGCAGGATATTCTGATGGCCCACTGACTGCCGGCCCGAGTCATCAGATAAACTTGTTTTCATTCAGAAACCGTCAGTGTATAGTTTCCTTTTACCAGTAGCCTACAAAAAAACCCAACACTTGTATTGATGCTGCTGAAACAAAGAAATATCTGGGTCTCTCTTAACATTACCGATTTTTTTTCTCTTCCTGTTTTAAATAAAGCGATAACTTGCTTTAACATTGATTGATAGTTTGTATTTTACAGTATGAAAAATCTTTATTGTTAATTGGTGTACTGTAAATGTGTACATGCATCCGTTTCAGCTGAGTTCGGAGGCAGTTAACGGAGAAGATTGGTCATCAGGAGTAACAGTAATAACCTTCTGTGTGTGCTTTGTTTTAAGTTGCTAAAATACACTTTACCTGCACTTCTAGTTTTTATACCTCTGCATTTCAGGCTCCTTATTTAAGGCAAAATAGACCATGCAGCAAAGGAAACTCTGAGACAAAGGTGGCGGGTTGTCTATACATTTATATATTCATTACACAAGTGGGCTTTAAACCGATGTGTAGATAATTCCGTTGTTTAGAATCTTCTGGGTAAGCTGTGTAATATGATGTGAGATCCTATTTTGTTGTCGGTGTGTTGTTTGATGGGTTAAAGCAGGTTTTTCCAGGCCTCCAGGTAACTCAGGTGTGCTGTTCAACAGTTGGCAACTGTGTTTGTCAAATAAACCCATCCCTCAATCAATATTTGTGAACCCCGCCCCCCCCCCAAAAAAACCCTCCACCCATGCTCATCCTGGAAGAGAGTCTATATTTATTACAGTAGTAGGAGAGAAATTAGGGAGCGGAGGAAATCAACCATAAAAACATTTAAAAAAGCCAAAACAAAACCAAATCCTAGAAACATCTCGCGTCACGTGTGAATATGAAGGTCTGTGTTGACTCAGTGGCACGTGCACGTCCTTGTTTGCTTCTTGTGAATGGAGGTGGAGGGCCCCAGTTGAACTGTCAGGTGGTGCTTTTCTCATGTTCAGCAGCAGGCCCTCATCTGCTCATACCCCACACAGCCTCATCCTACGCTGCCTATTTGATGGTCTCTGCGGGTCCTGTTCTCTGAGGGAGGAACCGGGGTCATCGCGGCGCTCGTTGCCCACCATACCATCACTGCACACACGGCATCAATCATCACCATTATCACCACTTGTCAAAGGGTGGGATTCTCACACACACACGCAGGAAGTCAGTTGCAACTGACTTCCAGTCGCACATGCACTCTCCATGTGTTCCGCTCGCACCCAGTCCCGGTAGCCGACACCACATGGCCACGCGGGCTAGAGCGACAGTTCAGCTGTTTGTTTTCCTCCTCAAAATGTAGTGCATTTCCTGCGCTCCCTTTGTTTTAGATTTTAGATTAAAAAAAAAAAAAGAAGAAAGATGAAGATCTCTTTTAAAACGCCATGTTTACATTGTGTGAGTGCTCTGAGGGAAAGCACAAAGCCGCCACACAGTGGGTGGATTATAAACTTGGACCGAGTTTCAAACAGACTGAGTTCATAAACACAGAATTCCCCCACACTCGACTTGCGGGTCCCAGCCTGTGTGCATGTATCTGTGGATCAAACACACACACACACACACACACACACACACACACACACACACACACCATGGCTCTCCTTGCACTTTGAAGTCTTTCTGTCAGTGTCTGAGCTTGCATTGTGTTTGCACATACTTGTGCACTTTCTTTAGTATGTTTTCACACTTCCTGCCCTTTCCTGTCAGCTGACTCAGGATCTTGTTCTGTAGAATAGCAGACTGACATTTACAGTGGTAATAAATGTATAAATGAACACACCAGCTAAGTCCAGATTCACATCAGAAAGCAAACGTAAGACACATCAATACTAACACAATGTTGGTTTTGCAGGTTTGACACTGATAATAACTGAGAAAGCATCATTTTCTGTGAGATCTTGTCATGTGGGCTAATCAAAGAGGGAACCTTTTAGACTGTGAGAACCATCCCACAGATTGTTTGCTTAATATAACCCCCTGTTCCACCACATTTAACATTTTTCATTTTAGATGTTGCCTTGCAAAACCTTGACATGCGTCCCCCAGCGAGGCGAATACTGGCTTCCTTGTTGCACGGAGGCACGCGAGCTGGGATGACCTGGGATCTCCATGTCCTGCCTGAAGGACTGCAAGCGCCTGAATACCCATTATGTGCCAGCTGTTCAGAATGAAAAGCAATTGCAGTGCTGGCAAAGGTCCATGTGAACCTCAGTGCTGCGGCGTCCCCCCATCCCTGGGCACATGGCCAAGCCCTCCCGCGTGCTGCCTCCCTGACCCATCTAACACCACCAAAAGTACCCCACCCCTCTTCCATCCAACCCACATCATCCCTGAAAAACTCTTCCACCCATCAACCACCAGTCCTCTCTTCCACATTCCGAGGGGGGCACTGGTTAAATCTAATCCCATAATAAGACTCTCAGCTGCCCCAGAAAAGAAAAAAACTTTCCCTAAGGTTTCTCTCTAGACTTCCTTTTCTTTTCCCGTCTTCTTTTTTACTCCAAGTACAAGCAAGACGACACTGAGCCTCTTCGTCCAGTTGCTTTTGTCTTTCTTCAGACTTGATTTATCCATTCTTTCTTCTGTTGCCTCATTCTGTCTGGTTTTTTTTTTAGTGGTATCAACTTCTGTCCTGGGTCTAAGGGCCTCTGAACACACACATGGTGCTACACGTATGTGAGGAACCACGTGGCTCTCTTGTGCAAAACCACACACACACACACACACACACACATTGATTTTCACACATCCACAGACATGAGCAATTTTTTTCTTTTACACCTCCAAGTCTCCAAAACTGTTGATTATATTTAGTTATCTTGAGTTATAGGAATATAATTAGGTTTTTGCCATCAAGCTGCATGAATAATGTTCCCCACCGCCCATCTTGGCTCCCGACAGAGGGAAGTTGTGGCACGTTGATGCGTCAGGTCCACTTCCCTGTTCCTAACGTGTTCCTATTTGAGTCCTCATTAAATAATTGTTTCTGCCTGTGTCCGGAATGTTTTGGCTTCATGATTGTTCGGTGGCAGGAAAAGGGGATGTCGTCTTTTGAAACATTGGCTTTCAATCCGAACAATTCTGTTATTAGGTGACGCAGTTATGAAGGTTATCGGGTCACATTTTCTGCCATGAGACTGCCAAAGTTGGCAGATTGTAATTAGATTATTGGGTGTTTTCTGGTTCCGTTTGCAGACACTGGGCCAATGTGTGGAGAGCAACAGAATTGGGTGTAAAGCGTGCACTTGTATTTACCGTATGTGGCTTGGTGAAGCATGAGTCCGGGGCCGAGTCCGTCCATGTGGAAATCACTAAACTGGGTTATCAGCTTTAGGAGCCTGGGAAACTGGAACAGCTTGATACACACACGAGAGATAAAGACTGGGTGCAAAAAAGGAAGAATAAGAAGAAGAAATACCCCCCAAAAAAGAAATTTGACTTAGAGCAGTATTATAGCTATGTCATATTTTCTCTGTTCTGCCTCCCTGTGCTATAATCCACTCTGCAGTGTTTACGCTGCATATTTATCCAGTGAAATGAAAGATGATTTGATGTTGGGGGAGGGGCGCCATTGCTTGTGTTCACCGGCGGTTGAAAAACCAAAACAACAGATGTGCTGTAGAGTGTCTTTAACCTAGATTCCACCTCCCTAATCCTGTCTTCACTGCAAGAATGTCCATGCTGAACGTGACATGCCAAGTGACCGTTTGGATTTGATCTTGGCTGAGCAAGGGGATAAATAAAGTGGCCAACAGTGTTGCGTGGCACCCTCAAGATTTGGACGTTGGATTCCGGGTCTCTGGCAAGAGACTTTTAATATCTCTGGATTTAAATGACCTAATTATTAATGCTGTTGTTAATGAGCATTTTAGTACTGTTAGTACTTTTAGTACATTGGGAAGAGAACACTTAGCACAAGACTTGGCATGATTCATCAGAGGTGAGCCGTTGGTGGGTGTGAGGTGGGGCCAGGCACTCAGCTGTCAAACTAGGGATTCGTGGATGGATGGGAAGGCATCCGTCAGCTGATTTACTGAAGTGGGGGGTAGGGGCCAGGTTGACTCTGTCAGCTGAAAGGTTTGGGAATGTGTGTGTGTGTGTGTGTGTGTGTGTGTGTGTGTGTGTGTTTGTGAGAAAGAGAGCTAGCCTAACATCATTAGTGAAGCCTTATAAAACCAGGTCAGGAGTGGGATTACTAGACCCAGCCCTGTTTCCCCCACCTCCTCACTTGGCTTTAAAATAGCCACGATTCCTTTTGTTCTTAATTTGTTACCACATTGGCTCCCACCTTACACCTCTGCCTGTTTTGCAGTTACACATGTCGCTGCTTCTTCCTAGCTTCCTGCTATCCAATCTTTCTGAAATCCCACCTTTGCCTCCAGCTCCCTCAGTCACCGGGGCAGCGAGGCTCCCTGGCCTCGCCAAGGTCAGAGCAAATATGTCGAGGATTTCTGGGTCAGGTCAAAGGTCGTGTTGGATGCTGGAAATTGCTCTTTAAATTAGTTGATTTAAAAAAAGAAAAAAAAAATCCCTAATTACCTGCCTTAATCTGTGTCAGGGAGACTCCATCTTATTTGCTCTGCCAGATGCCTCAAGGGGGAGAAAATGAGCAGGGGAAAGTATCTCAGATGGGAAGGCCAATCTTACATAAATGATAAAATTGATGGGTATAATTTATTGTAGATTGCAGCAGGGGGTGCTTAAATTTGACAGTTGGAAGCAGAGGGAGTATTTTCAAAAACTACCAAAATACCTCAAGGAAACTTAAACAGGAAACGCCTTGATTCTCTTGCTGTATTGTCCTCTACATCTGTCAGCCATACATAGAATACGAGCTATGCTTAAAATAGCCTCCGAAGCTGCCTTCTGTATTTCATTTATTCTCATCAGCCAGTGTCCTACTTGCGGTACATTTATATATAAAGACAAATGAAACCTAAACCAGTGGAGCTTCCATACTCCTAGATTACACCACAAAAGTACCTTTGCATGCTTTTATTGTTTTTAAACATGGAAATTTGGTACAACATCCAGTATGATGTGTGCAGACTGTACCACGATCGCTTACTGAATCGCAATCGACGACGTACGTCACAATGCGGTGTCAGTAGACTAACTGTTTCTTCACGGTTCTTTCCCGATGGTTCACCTTCTTCTGGGACGGCCCAAAACCAGAGTGCAGACCAGCCGTTTATCATTGTCTCATCACCGTTTATCGATTCACATCTCACTCTAGCCTGACGAAAGCTTTAAGCTCACAAATATAACTGTGAATTCTCCCTCTATATTGAGTTTTCTAACCCTGACAGCCTCACGGCGTCCAGTATTTATCCTCCTAGACAGCAGCTGATGGCTGGTCAGCTCTTTCGTTAATTCCACCTGAAATCAATACAGTTCCCGGGCTGACGCTGCAAAACAGGAGCCGGACGCGGATCGATGAGTCTGTAATTAGATCAGAACCAGCCGTCGCTACGGAGTCTCCAAGGTTACGGCTGTCGCGCAGGCTGTGATCTAACAGCATCAGCTTGTATTAGAGATGTTTGTAGACATTGTTGAGAGTGAGGTTTTTTTTTTTTTCAAGTTCCATAGGTCAAAGGCAACGCGTATGCAGCAGAATCTGACCTTGAGAAGGTGAATGAGAATGAGGGAGGAATGAAAGGTCAAAGAAACATTTTCATGCATTGTAACCCTAATTATCCCTGTAACTTTTTTTTTTATTGTGTTAACGACAGAGCATTCTGGGAGTGACGTTAATCCGAGATTATCCAATCAATGTGGTCAAGTCTGTGGTTTAATGAGGAGACTGACCCAAGGGGCTGGCTGTGCCCATGGAACTGAGCCATGGCAGAGGTCATGGGCAAATAATAATAAAGTCAGCTGAATAGGCAAGGGTCGTCAGGTCAAAGGTCAAGGCCTAATCCAGTGGCCTTGTTGCTCTTCTCACAGTGGTGAATTGTGTTTTTTCAGAGTCATTTTAGAGTCCGGGGTATGGACAGTAAATCCAGATTATTAAAATATTAAATGTCATTTTTTTATAATTGTTGCAGAAACTTGATGTTATTGTCCAACATGAATTAAATGGGTCTATTGGTACCAATGGGAAACTAGTTTAAAAATAGAAGTTTTACATGCTAGCTACCAAATAATCTGCAAGCAATAGCTTGGTGTTTGTTGGGGGTTAGAAGGTGTAAAATACACTCAATAAAATGACTAGCAAACTTAATGACTGTGTTTAATATAAAATCACTCTCTGTCCTTTCCTCTCTGAACATTTTACTTTTTACACATTTAGGAGTCTGATAAATTGGCTCAAGACTGTTTTAATATTTTAAAGGCTAGTCAAAGTCAAAAATTGCAGTAAAGAGTGTGCACAATGATGAGCGTTGAAATGCAGAGAGTAAGAAAAACAAGTGGCAAGAAAAACAGGAAATAGAGACACGTGTGCTGCACTGGTAGGACTGTGGGCGTCTTTATTGGTGTCATGAGAGGATAAATCAATAAAAAGGTGAAAAAGCCTCCTCATTTTAAGAGCCTCATCACTGTGGCAATTAAAGGGGCCTTCAAAGAGTCGGCATAATCAGCAGTTAAATAAAGATAGGAGCAGGCGGCTCTTTGGATGCTCCCCGTTCCTGTAATCTAACACCTTCTGCTCTGCACTCAATGGCCTTTTTTACCTAACGTGTGTGTATGTGTCAGTGCACACACAAATGTGTGTTTGTGTGCCCACTTTTCACTAGCACATGTTTGTGTACAGAGCCCGGACGTGTTTCTGACGGCTTGAATGTGGTTAACAGACTCTTAAAAGGCAGATTAGCCAGTTTAAGCTTCCTCTCAGCGTCCTTCTCTGTCAGTCTCTTATATTTGACCTCTGTCTAAACCAAAGTGAGACAAAGCAGATATCTGCATGCAGCTTATGCATTGCTGTTTCAGCAAAGCAATCTATTCTCTGTACCCGTGACCCTTCCGCTTACCTGCCGTCTTATCTGCCGCACCATAGACTCATTCGTCAAATGTGTGGGTTCTCACCGTGATAAGGTGCCGGCCAGTGAGTCAATACTTTAGCCTTGGGTCTGTCTTCACGAGCCTCTCCCTGCTTAAAGAGGCACCGTGTAGACAGAACAGATAGCAGGCTGAGCAATGAGTTTGCTCTAGGCACACACAGACCAAGACAGACAGGTGAAACCGGGTCTTTGCACAATGTCCTTGCAAGCAATTGGGCAGATCTAAAGGTCACAGGGTGAGTTCCTCTAGATCAAGCTGTGGTTGTGGAATTTCGTCCTTATATAAATTGCACATGTCTAGCCACTGGCACAGTAGATGTTATCAATAATCCTGAAATTTTGGGATATGTTAACATCTGTGTTTCCTATTGCTTGTTCGAGGGACAGACTCAGAAGCACTTTTTGACCATCATTGCCAAACTCATAAAGGACGGTTTTACAATGATTGTTCCTGGACATGTTTCCTTGTTAAAACCTGCTGTTAGCCACTCTGACAGGTCAGACATTTTACGCGTGGAATAGCTTGACACAGCTTCTGGCAGCCAGCTTTGAACAAATGTTGGTGGGGTGCTGATGTTTGTCCAGCCCACTTTATTCTTTCTGTCAACTCAAACCTGTGGCACTATTTGCATACCTTTTTTCTTGGGTTTTTTTTTTTTAATTTTATTTAACATTTTTATGATGTGTTTAAAGCTGTAACAATTAAAATCATTCGATCCTCTTGTTCACACCCATGGTTGTAAACATTTGATACTGCGTTGTCATTGCAGTGTTGCCCAGATCCCCCCCCCACATTAGCCCTTGACCCCGTACACTCACCACTGACATTATTTTGGCGGCCTATTAGGATAGCATTAGTGTCAGAGATGAACCCAGTTATATGGATTTCACAGTTGGACCAAGGAAAGCCAGAGAAGACCTCAAGCTGTTTTTTTCCCTTTCCTTTCTTTATTCTCTTTTTTATCTTCTTCCTGGCCCTCTCGGGCTCTTCATGCTATTGTTTAGAAATGCCTTAGTCCTGACACAGAGGTCAGAGGTCACTCGTCCACAGGAGCTCTTTCGCTCTTTCTCCCTTGATGCACTGTCACTATGATTCCCCACTCACACCGGTCTCTGTCACTCTCCTCGGACACAGCCGTCACTCACGCTCACATATATGTAAAAAAGGCAGAGCTCTGCTTGCAGGCAGACGCTAAACTTCATCGCTGTTGGACAGCTCCTCACCATCCCCAGTGCTCAGTGTTCACTCTTATTTAGCTCAGAACGTCAAAGGTTAACACGAGATAAGTGTAATATGTTTCTAAGCATTTGCTGTTTTTTATTATATGTAAATTTGCTATAATTTTCAGTTTAATGTTTTACGAGCAGTTAAAGCCCAATAAGGTCATCAATCATTGTAAATCTGTCTTCGTTCACACACCACCAGTTTTACCAGGAGTTTTTAATCAAGCCAGTGCTCCTGGATGGCTTAGTAAACTTCTGTTTCAAGAATTTTTTTTGCTCTCTTCAAATTGTCTGTTATTTATCTATTTTTTAACTAAATATAGTAAAAAAACAAACCCCCCAAATTACACTTTTTTATCCTCTCAGGCAAGCTGGCAAGCCACAATACTTTAAGGGGAAACTTTGTTTCAAAGTTATGCGAGGAAACTTACAGCCCCTATCTTGATAAAAGTGCAGCCTTGGTATTCTAACCCACGTAGGACCATTAAGAAGGCCACTGCCCACATTCCCATCGCCAGCAAATGGCTCTTTCTCATAATCATTAACACATAAATAGAGCACCTTTCCGTCAGTGACTGTGTGTAAAAACACCTGTGCAGACAAAATTCATTTATGGACACGCTTAAACTGAGCAAAAAGCTATTTCCAGCATCACACATGCAGTTGATGGTAAATACAGTACAAAAAGTGAATTTGGAGGGATAAATAATGATAAAATGACAAAAACAGATTGCCTAGTTTTATTTCCTTGTCTTATGGCCTAATGAATAAATAAAAACACAAAAGGAGCTGTCAGAAATCTTACTGTGATTCTTCCTTTTGTGCCCTGAAGGCTGTTCAAAGAGAATAATAAAAGAATAAGAAAGCAGCTAGTGAAAAGAGAAGA
>CAAE01014723.1:1606683-1618395 GCA_000180735.1 Tetraodon nigroviridis
GCGGATCCTTTTATTCAAGTCATCGTACTGCAGGGATTCAGCCGGCTTTTGGGAGATTTATTCACTCTGGGAGTTTGAGTGAGCAAGAGGAAATACCCTTTACAAGCAGAGTCACAGTGTTATTAGCGTTTATGTTTTTCCTGATGTCTGTTGGTTTATGTGTGCTGCAGCCTGTTCGGGTGAGTCACATCCCTCAAGTAATGACACATTATCCCTCAACACAAAACAAAATAAGCCCCTGCTACTTTACAACCATGATCAAAAGCAGTAGTCATACATGTTGTTTCATCAGTGGTATCCTCTAACGAGGCCCAATCATTGCTTTTACAACAAATCTCAAGATCCAGGTTATTGCTTTCATGATGAATCCTAGCTGTGTAGGGTCTGGCACTTGAAGGTATCGTTAACCTGCGACATCTTGAAGTCTCAATTCCAGCTTTTGGGATGGATCTGAAATCCAAGTGTGTGTGTGTGTGTGTGTGTGTGTGTGTGTGTGTGTGTGTGTGCGCGCGCGCGACAGTTTGCTACCTCAGGTCCTTATTCTGCTCATGATGAACTCCTGACCTTGAGGCAACCAGACCACCTTAACAAGGACTTCACCATTTTGGTCCGGCAGTATTATAGTTCCCCCCTGGTCTCCCCAGCCGGACACTAACGAGACACCAAACACTGACCTCCACAGCGGCTCAGATTAGATGTAAATTGTGCCTGATTTTTACAGGGGTCCCTAACGCGATCCAGATCCCCCTGCCATTGCGATCAGCGGGTCAACATCGTGAGAACGTCTCGCTCTCTAACGACATTTGGAGTGCTCGATGAGAGGGGTCGCGGGTAATGGTGACCTCACTGGCCTACACTTCACTTCCTTCTAATTAGAGCGCTGGGCTGGATCAAAGAAGCCAACCGGATCGCAGCAGGAGAGCTACTGAAGAAGGAGGGAGGGTAGTAAACGTAAAAGGAGGAGGCGGAGCAGGGTGAGGTGGAGGCCTTTTCTATACGTAATGGGGTGCAGTGAGGATGGAGGAGAATTTTGTGGGTTTTTCATTAGTCTTGGAGGTCAGCGGGGCACTCAACCTGTATGTAGTGGTATGGAACTTGTTCTATGGGTTTCATGAGAGCCTTAACAGAAGTGAGACATGTGGTGGGTGGGAGAGCTGGGTTTGTTTGAAAGCTTGTAAGCAAAGGAATTTGGCAAAAGACAGAACAAGGCAGTATTTCATGTGCTTTACACACCTTAGTGCTGCCTGCCAGCCTGCACTGTCTCTCACCTCAGCAGCATAGGCAGACCCAGACACACAGGACGTAGAACATTTGGTACTTCCTTTCTTGTATATGTGTGTGGCTAAAGCCCCCCGAGTCACATATGGACGTCCAGAAGGGATGTGCTAACACACACACACACACACACACACACACACACAGCACACACACACACACACACACACACACACACACACACACACACACACACATCTCTTGGAAGCCACAAGCTGACCTTACACAATAATAAGGACCAGATTACATCTGTTTCCTAGGTGACTAATGAGAGCACAAGCAGGCTGGACTCGAATATATAATTAAAAGTATCCACTTGGGGAGGCGAAGAAGATGTGAGATAAGAGACTGAGGCAGAGATTTCCAGGAAACCTCTGCTGTTTTAAAAATCATGTTGTATCTTCTTGTCACATAATCATGATTATTCAGTGTATTTTTTAGCACTCTAGCCCTTAATAAGTAGTGATTTCTATGCTTGTCTGACGTGTGTAGTATAAGTACAGGTTCCACACAATTCTTCTGACTGTGTTATTTTGCTGGGTGTTGCAGTTTTTCCATTCCCTCCTAAACAGCAGCTCACGTAAAGAAATTGGTACATCCAACAAAGCCCGTTGCATCACGTATCATATTACATAAAAAAGGATTATTGTTATTCCTTTTCATGTATAAATAGACCCCAAGGCTGCCGTACTCGTGTTATTTTTTTTTTCCTACAACAATTAAGGAATACAAAAGTTTTTTTTAATAGATAAAATCTTAAATTTACACAAAATTGAAAATGATGATTGAAAGATGATGATGATGATGATGATGATGATGCTGATGAAACATGTAGTGATAGTGAGGACATCATGTTCTATGTAACTTTTGGCAACATCAAAAAATGAAAAGTGAATCTGCAACCCTGGAGGTTCAGTAAAGATTCAGTAAAGGTTCAGAATTCAGTAAAGGTTCAGAATTTGTGGAGCTTCCCATAAGTGAGGGGTGAGGTTATGTCATCCCTGTCACTCACCTGGATTTATCAGCAGGAAATCTGGTAAAGGGAATGACATTCCTGCCTCCCTTACGGACCTAGACGGGTCACTAGAGCAGACAAAGAGAACCACAGCCACAGATGAGATGTGACTTGACACTGTTTTTTCTGCTATCTCACACTTTGTCCAAAGATAGCATCTTCTGACATACGTTGTTATCCGAACAACAGGGAGTTTTGTTCATCTAAAGCCCAAGAGTTAAAAACCTGTTTGTGAAAATGAAAACAACAGACTTTTTTTGAACCAAGTACACCCCTCGGGGTGAGCCAGTGAACTATGTTGAGCCCCCTACTATTAATGTTGACATGTTCACTGACCTAGTACATCAACACACACACGCACACAGGCATAATTGGTCCACTATTTCAGTGCTAACGGGTGCTGCTATCATTTGCGGTCTGATATGCCCTGATCTGACCTCAGTATGTGCCAATGCTGCTCTCATCGGAGCACGAGACCCCCAGTGAGCTCACTGACCCTCACATGAGCTACTCCGCAGGACCCTTTGGGGCAAGAAAGCACTTCTTTCATTTGAGACACCAGTGATCTACATACATACTCACAAATCACTAGTGTAAGTTTTGTACCAAAACAAGTGTCACATTGTAAGATTGCAATTTCAAAAGTGATGCCCCGAGGTGAGTTATGCAATTTTATAGATTCAGTGGGCATTTTTAGATTTGAGCACAATATGTACCACATACAGACTAAAAAGACTTTTGTGAGTCTGAAGTTCACAAAAATCACATGTTATACAATGTGTTTTAATCAAGCTTTGATGTAAATTTAGTTACACTGAAATACTAAACCAACTAAGCAGCATGTTAGCACTTGTGATGGGAAGGCTAAGTACAAAAATCCTAATAAAAAGATAAAGCATAAAGTTGTTTGCAAAGTGGTTTTGTTCCACGTCAACAGAAAGCAAGTACATCAGTGATGTCCCTAATCAATCCAAATTAATCCACAGCAACCCTGTGACTAATCTGGTTATAATTTTGTGTCTGAGAGCCCTACCATGTATTTAACCTGTAATCTGGTCCATTCATGCACAGACGTGCACTGTACAGCTGTCACACACGTTTGTAATGACCCAGGTGGAAATATGGTGGCCAACACACCAACAACCTCCTCTCCTCTCCACACCAGTTCATTATGGCAACAATTATTTCTGTAATCAGTCAGCCAAATTGCAGACTGATACTGAGGCCTTATTGTCTGAACGGGAAAGACGACGACCTTCTTCGCCGCTGTCCGGTTCGGTGCATCGTTTTGGGCTTGACCCCTGTGCCCCTTGAACCCCTCCGCTCACTTCCCCGCCACTAATAACTTCCTGTCTCTATTATAGGGATGTGGAGGTCATGCGGTGTAAAGGTCAGGGTTTAGGGGTCATGCTGTTGCTCAGACAGGCTTCAAAAATAGGTGTTGTGTGATTTGAACCACAGAAGAGCTAGTAGCTATAGTCCAACAGGGCGTTGAGTTATGTGTCAATGTCATTAACCTTTTTTACGCCGCATAGCACGCCTTCCCAAACACCCACACGTGTACACCCAAACTGCCTGTTGTACATTGACCAAACAACTGTATAGACAGTTTGACCCGAATACCAGGTTCACTGTTTGCAAAACAAAGGCAGACTGACTTGTAGGAAATAGTTCTTTGAAGCAGCCCCCAGGAATCTGGTGATAATAGCTGGCTAGAGAGGTGTCCGGACTGTTAAGATGCCGATAAAACTCCTCGAGGTTGGCTGTAGCAGGGTTCTGGCTCTGCGCACAGGGCTGGCTGACGGATGTTTGCTGGCACTGTAGGCACTGAACCACTTACCCTGCCCTGTAAATCAGAAGTGCCCTGTTAGCATTCACTGGGTAAATCAGTCACATCCCTGCTACCACAGTCTGCAGGAGCTGAATGGGCCTGCATTGTGGCCTGCATTCCCAAACAGTGTCTCACCTGCACTGAGGCGGCAAACAGACTGAAAGACATTCTCTTCCTGTTTCCTTTTGGCTAACACTTTACCTCCTACCCATCTCTCCAGATAGTAGCTGCAACATGAGAAAACTTCTTAAGGCTCCGGTGAATTGGCCAAGGTGATGTTAACTCATTAACTGACACACAGATGACAAATGGCGCCCTGTGACATAAGTGCACGCAGGTATCTTCAATTACCTTACTACCGCTAAGAACAAGTAGTGGACCTTTCATGTCTGGTAATACATGCTTGGTATTCTCTGAGTATTATCTGTGGTAAAACAGAAATCACTCAGCAGCAAATACAGCAAACGTTTTCATTCTCTTTTGTAACGCCTAGTGCAGCATGCACAAAAAATGCAATTGCATGTTGCAGCAAAATCCATAGAGGCCTTTTATTTGTTCTTATCTTTCTGCCAGTAAGCTGCAGACCAGCGTCTGCCTTTGTGAGTCAAATTGGGGGATTCATTTTCATTCCAGACAAATGCACACTAGGCTTGAAATTAGCTATGACTACTGAATGTCTTCCACTGCAAGATGGTGGGGGTAGCAAATCGTATTTGACATTTCCCTGAAAGGCAAGAAACATGATAATAAATCACACCTGTGTGAGGTTCTCTTCCGCTTCTGGAGGATGTAAAGTTTTGGAAGTACCCTTATCTGCCTCTATAAAGATTCCTGCCTCCTGACCCGGAAAGCCAGGTCTGTAATAAGACCCATCGAATCATGTGATTGATCACCCAGCGCTCCTGGGACCAAAGTATGCAACAGGTTGGATGGGCTGGTGCTTGCCAACGGTAAAGATGGTATGTGGGTGTGTGAGAAAGGGAGAAAAAAACTAAAATATGAGACAGCGAGAGTGAAAGCCTGGGAGGGCGCATTTTTTTTCTTTCAAGAGAGAGATGACAGATGGAAAGAGCGGCTCAGACAAGTGGAGGAGAAAAATGAAAAAAGAGACTAAAGAAACTGACATCAAGAGGAAGAGAAGGTCGGACAAGTCAAAAAGAGAGGGATCAGTGACAGAAACCCCATTAACCTGCAGCCAGGTGTAAATCACATGGAAAACTGCCAGTCTGGGAATTTTTTGATGCAAAAAAATCCTCTAAGCTGATTATGTAGTTCATCAGTTCTCTTTGCCAGCAGTTAATTTAATGTTTACCTTGTAATCACAATGGACTGTGGCGAGGGGGAGGAGGGATGCTCAGTTTCGCATACCTGATGTCAAATCAAATGTCTTTGCAGCTTTGGTAGTTGCAGACATGTGGCTGCACATGCACTTGAGTGGGTGTGAGCATACAGGTATTGAGCGCTGTGAATTATTCCTTCAGACATATGTGTCTGGATCAGCTCTAAGAGTGAAAATGTGAGTTCTCCCAACTGCCAAAATGCTTTAGTGTCATAATCCCTTCTAATCCGAGTGGGTTCATGTATAAACTCCTGCCTGCGGGCGATGAGGGACGAGGAGTATGCAATATAAACTCTCTCCTAGACCACCTTCACACCTGGTGCTTCCAACTTCCAGTCGTCACACTCGACTGAACGGAAGTCTGATCCACCGATAAGGATTGCAAGCGCTCCAGCATCGGGGTTCAACAGACACAAGAAGCTCCATGGGAGAAAAGGGCCAGACAGGGACCTGTGGGAAAACAGCAGCAGGGTTGCTAAGAATGTATTGCTAGGCAGACTTGCGGAGGTGGAGGCTTTGCATATGGAAGGGACGGGTAAGCGAAAGATGACAGAGCCCAAAGCTGGTTTTTTTACTTGTTTTGTTCGTTAAGAAGGGACGGGTTGATTGATAAACGGTTTCAAGCCTCCAGGGGACACGTGGGTTAACCTTCCTGTACATTTCTCATGCATTTCCTCTCTCTTATTCCAGTAGAACAAAGCAAACATTAACAACATGCAAAATAAACGTTCCGTAACTACTAGCAAAAGCGGTTATGTGTCATTAACAAATTTCGCTTTGCATTTGAATGTCTCTGTTGCTTCTAGAAGATCACAGTGCGAAAGCACATCAGTATTTTTCTCTTTATAGCTGAAAATGAATTTGGTTAAAAAATGGTATAAATAAGATATGTAAACAAAAGAAACCCTAAAACAACAATGGAGCATTTGTGAGTGACTTGCAGAGCAACATAGATGAGAGGAACCATGAAAAAGCATGCTTTGAGCAGAAGTTGTTATGCGAGTTAAGGAGGAATGCAAAGTGCTTGAAAAGAAATTAGAACTGGCAGGACATTCCCTATGTTTGGCTGACAAGTGCTGCAGTAGAAGCCAAGCCTTGACTGTCCGCTGAGGCCCAGTACTACAACCGAACAGAATGCGCCATCACACACACGCATGGTACATGCACACAGAGACACACAAATTTATTGCCCAAGGGCCTGTTGACAGCCTGCATAGCGAGAAACGCAGCATGGGTTGTGCGAAGTCGGTTTCACTACACAGTAGTTGGCACATTATATAATAACATTTTTAACAAATGAAATTATCATTTGAAGTCAAACGAAAACAAATGAAAGTGTCATTTACAAATCTGACCTCAGGCGTAAAGGTGTGGTTCAAGAATTATTAATGATTGAAGATAAAACACACAGGGTGTTTTAAGCAAATAATCAACTAAAAGGGTGTGGTTGTGTGGTGGTGAGGTGGCCCCGACCCAATGATGGAGAATTCAGATCCCCATTTAACTGAACGTTAATGACATGGGTGCTTTTGGACTACAGAATGTGAAGAAACAGTGCTCTTCTTTCCTTCACACACACACACACACGGCAGCACTTCCCTGGATATCTGCAGACATGTCTGGTTGGACCAGGTGGTGCTCAGTCTGGTGCCGTCGAGCAGTTCAGCTGTGACAGCTAACGTAACCGGTAGACTAATGGATGGAACCAGGTTAACAGGACTGTGTTTTACACATTTAAGGATCAGAAAAAGTAGTTAATCTCACAGCATTGTGTACAGACACCACTGTCTGTACATGACAAAGAGAACACTGCAGTACGGCTTCTTTTGTATTATACTTACTTATACTTGTTTTTTAACTAAAACACATTGAGTTTGCCAGTGTAAGTGCAACAGACCCAGTTTTGGGGAGCTGTGTCTGGTGCAAGATTTTAATGCTGACGCCCAGTCTGGAAGTCAGACATCAGCTTTTTTTTGGGAGGGGGTTTTGAGGAGGGAAAAGTGGGTCAGTCCACAACACCCCAGGGAAGCAGAAGAGGGAAGGAAGGCAAACATGTATGTGACTAATGGCGGGACACGGTGCTGAAAAGAGTTTCAGTAGCATGCAGACTGTGTACTCATGCAAGACGTGTGAACTATTGAACCCTGGTTTATAATCAGGTCTGACACAGATGTATCTGTATCAGATACAAATACATAGTCCAGATTACTGTATATTCATACAAGTTCTACTGTTTTCTGTCTGAACTGAGCACCATCAGTGTTTGACACTGCACACCAAAAGCAAAAGGGAAAGAAGAGAATGAAATATTTATGTAGGGACCTCTCAAATACTAATGACAGTAAATGGACCCAGGAGCTGCTAGCTTCCTTTCCTTACCCCCTGCCTCCTGTCTCGCATCTCTCCATCCTATCATCCCTCTATTGCTGAAGTCTTTCCTGGTCATGGGTTCCCTACTTGCAACAGCTTCTGTTGTTTCTGTGCTGGACAGCAGGGGGGGGAGCAGCCAGAAGGGCTGGCTGAGAGACCTGGAGAGAAATGTGTGACAAAAAGACAAGTCTTGTATGAAGCCATCAGTGTCCCTGTTAGGCTTTGCCTTTCCCTCTGCCGTCTGTCTTCCTCGCCCTCTGTCTGGTTACCAAAGCGTGGATTCCGCCTGGCATTGTTTTTTGTCTTCTCATTTTCAGAGAGACACTTGGGGAGCACGTTTTTCTCCACCGCATTCACACAGGGACAGTTGGAGCAATCAAAAATGAAAAGACATCGCTGGGTGGGGGGGCACCCCCTGCTTCATACACCCCAGTAAGTGGGAGGATATGGCAGCTTTCATGCCAGCGAGAGGTGGTGGCAACTTGGTGAAGGAATGGAAAGAAGGGGCCTCTCCGAACCCTAACCCCTGCTGATTGAGATGTACCCCACACAGGCAAAGCCCACTTTGGGGGGATCTGAGAAGCAAACGCTGCCTTCAGCCTCTGGGGAGCGCCAGTCTGAGTCCAGAGCCTACTGGGATTCAGTGGGTGGTGAGGGTATGCAGGGAGGGGGGTTAGGTTGACATGCCATTGGATGGAATCTAGAGGAAGACGCGGAAGTGGGAATGGGGTACCGCTCCGAGCCAGGGTTGCCCGGGTTATGGGCAGCGGGAAAAGGCATGATATTCTCTCACTGTTTCTCTTTTTCTGTGCGCATTATTTTGTGCGTCGCTGCACCGCTGTGGGGATGCGCCGTTCCCTGCCGTTCTGGTGTCTTCACCGCTGCCCTTTGATGACCAACACACTTGCACAGAGTTTCACTGGAAACACACACAGATTTGCAAGTGCAGACAGTGGAAAAGTCTCCCGTGTTGCTTTTGGTGTCAGTACTGCTTTCCTTTGATGCTTCCACACACATACACACACAGGCACGCCACAACCTAAACTTTCTCAATAATGTCTAGCAATCTCCTCTATGCCATTCCTTTATGATGGGCTAATCACAATAGTTTGAGAAATTATGGCTGAGCCGACAGACTGATTGTATGTGCAGTGAGGTGCAGTGTGCGAGTGATTATGGGAATCTGGTTTGTATTAGGGTTCTGTCGAGGGATATAAGGAGGTTACTGTACTGTGAGCTACTGAGGTGTTCTGGTATCCATTTAGATGAATCAGCACTGATGACTGAGCTGCACAGAGACGGGGCTCACCTAAATAAGTACTACTCTTCCCTGATCAAACAAACCACCGGCAGTGACCTCTTTCATGCTCTCTCTCGCTCACTCATCCTGCTTTTTTCCACTTTGGGCTTTTTTTCTCTCCACATTTTCCCTAGTAACACTCTGATTTGGGCTGTTTTACCATTAACTCTTGCCTGTGTCTCCTGCATTTAACCATCCTCCACCATCCTCGTCCCTGGTAATCGCCACTTGCCACTCACAATCAAAGTTATCCAGACACCTAGAATTTTTAGGCTATGGGCAGCACACAGAAAGGAGTAAACGTGGATGATGAAAAGAGACATTATCCATTTTTACGGCAAAGAGAATCAGAAAGTAATTTTTTGTTTCTGCTTCTAAAGGCAGCAAAGATGATTCAAGTGGAACTTTGAAAGCAGCATTCAACCTCCCAGGTGGAAATGTAATACCCACATATGGATCTAGAGTGACACAAGAAGGAATGAGGGGGATGAAAGGCAGTCTGTGGGCAAAGGAGGCCAGACAATCACACTAAAACAGATAATTGGCCAGCATTGGCTTTATAATGGAGCTGTCAGAGGGCTCCCTTACCGGAACACAATGGTGCGTGCTCGTGTGTATGTGCACATGCGTTGCATATATGGAGTGATGTTGAGGTCTTTATGTGCCCCTGGGGATTGGTTAGATGTCTATAAAGACAGAAAGAGAGGAGGACAAACAGAGGAGAGTTGATGGCTATTAAGGTCATTTACTTGTGTTTATAAAGTGATGTGGGGCTGTTTTGAATTGAAGGTTCGAAAGAACCAGAATGCTTTTAAGTAATGTATAATAGCCTCAATCCTCCTAAAAAAGTCTTCATCTCTTGAACCAGCGGGTGATGCTAAAGTTTAAGATGGTTTAAAATGAAAGGAAGGTTGATGCTGTTGGGACCAATGGAACCTAAAAATAGCTTATTAAATTGCTCAGATTTTGCAAAACTAATTCAATTAACTAACCTTGTTTCAATGACCATTTAAACATTATCAAAGTGCATTCCCAGTAATACTGACACATTTTTTTTTCTAATTCAGTTGCTATTAAAGTGTTTGTGTTTAAAAAATCTATTGAAAATCTTAAAAATAAACTGGGAGATTTAAAAGAAATACTCCAAAATTCAGTTGAATCAATTAGGCGAGGAAGACTGGAGCGATAGATGGATAGAGGGGAGAGATTGACAGTGCTAATCCCTCTTTGGTGGCCTGGCTTCCCTTCAGCACAACAGGTCCCATAATTACCTCCTCTCCTCTGGCAGCTCACCCTCACAGCTCTAGCAGCAGGGAACTAACTAATACTCTTCATCCTCTCTCTCTCCCACTCTCTCACACACATACACGCGCATACGCACACATGCACTGTTCCGATGTTCAAGCTGTCTCAAGCTGGTGACAGACAGAGATGACAGTGTGGTCGCTTTCAAACACTTCTTTATGAAAATCATTCAGCCGGCAAAAGGTGTGGCGAAGTGTCTCAGTGGGTCGACCAAGTTTGTTTTTTCTGTCTCCTTCCGTCTGCCTCACTCCGCGGCTGTTCACCTAATTAACACAGTCACACAGCCAAGAGTGGTTTTGGCGGGAAACAAAAATAACGGTTGCACTTTGAATATGACGGTTTGTGAATGATATTCTGTGGTAACAGTGTGTGTGTGTGTGTGTGTGTGTGTGTGTGTGTGTGTGTGTGTGTCTGTGTGTGTGTGTGTGTGTGTGTGTGTGTGTGTGTGTACATATGAAGCGCCCCCCGAAGCAGTTCTGTCATTTGCAGGTGCAGAGAAAGTAAATCTAGCACTTGTTCTGCTATAATTTACTGTTTCCATCACTTACATTCCAGCATTTATTTAAATATTCCAAAGTTTTACTCATAATCAATACATTAAAGGATAAAGCTGTTCAATTGCTCAAATGGCAAAATGTCATTTTTTGGTGTGTTTTCTGGTATTTTTATGGGACATATAAAAGTTGAGACAGAGCACAATGAGACATTTCATCATCTAAGTGCTCTTTAGTTTGATTACTAGTCTGGGATTTTTTCTTTTTTAATTAATGTAAAAGCACACAGTCTTTATCATTACTCTATGTTTGATCAACATTTCCGTGAACCCAGATCTGCGTTTTTCTTATTTTCACAAACAAAAAACTAATTAAGTCAAAAAGTATATGTATATCAACAGAATGTCTCTTTTCATCAAACATAATTATGTAATTCCATTTAAATTAGCTATTTATTGAACCAAGTCTAGACGCGGCTAATTACGACACACGTTATGTGCATTTGCAATTACACGCACTTTTGTTCCATTATCTGACATCCACCCCCAGCCCCGCTTTTAATTGCCACGACCAGCCTCGATTGAGGCTATTAGACGGTCAAATTGAATCTTTATTCTTTCTTTATGAAAAACTCTGTTATTTTTTTAATAAAGCCCTAAGTCATGTGCAGAAAAGGGGTCTGGCTTTATCTGCAGAGGTGCATCTTATGCTCACCATATTACTATATTAATAATAGATCAGCACTGTCTGGCTCCTGACAGGCGCTAAATAGCTTCTGAACAT
>CAAE01014723.1:1619993-1647408 GCA_000180735.1 Tetraodon nigroviridis
AGCAGAATAACTAAGAATATTACTCATCTCTATTTCTAATTTGAAGTTATTACTTTAAATTCTTTCTTTTTTTGCAGACATTGTTATGTAACATCTCATTTGCATATCAAGGCAAAGGGTTGATTTTTTGTGTGAAGCGAACCAGATCAAATCCATTGTTTTGGTGAAAGCTAGGGTTGAGGTTGAGGGTTAAAGTTAGTTTTGGTTTGTGTGTGGTGTTTCAGATCGTGAGGAACAGGAAGAAATGCAATTACACGCAGATATTTTGACATTTTTTTCATTGCTGGGAATCGTCATCGTTTCACCTTTTTGCTCTGGCCCCATCACCATGGTTGTGAGTCCAGACTGACACCGTCTCGCGGAGCTCTCTCGCCATCCCCACCATCTCCACCACTCTGTTACACAGTTACTTCTGGATAAGATAACCACCCTTAGTTACACACCCAGTCCTCCCCCTACCTCCCTTGTCCCACCCACCTCAACCAACCATGACCCTCCCATGGGGGGGTCATACAATGACTGTCATGCATCTCATTATTGGTGGGGGCCCCCCTTCCCTCTGGGGGTCCGCTCATTGACCTCCTGACAAAGGATGAAAGTGTCCCGTCAGAGGGCGGGGGTTGGCCTGGCCGACGCTGGGGTGAAGAGACCTGCGTCCTCCTCTGGGTTGGGATAAAGACCCAGCGGGGCTTTCTTCACGCTAATAGGCACGACCCCTGAACCCCACACAAAGAGCATCACTTCAGGAGTTGTGGGCACTCAGTGTGGGAGAGCTAGTAGGAACCAATAGAAGCGGGCTGGGGGCTCAGGGTTCCTTTGAGAGAGTTGGACCACTGACTTTCCAGAGTGAAGAAACAAGAGGGGAGGAAAAAAGACCAGGAGGAGATAAGGGCAAGATTTTGTGTTTTTGTTTAGGGGAAAGGACTGGTCACAGAAGTTCACAAGGGCTTCTCCTTTAGTGCAAGGGTCTTCTTTCCCTGCTTTCCTTTATTTACCTCAAATGACTGACGGTGCAGGGAGCATTGTGCCTTTCAGTCGCCTGCTTAATTACTTGTTGCCACTGTGTTGAAAGTGTTTAGAGTAAATTGTCTACAGTATCTCAATTTGTGTGCAAGCATCTCTGCACATGCACTGTGCCATTGTTATTGTTATTCAAACCTATTTGAAAAGGCAAACGGCCTTGTCTTTAAGATGCTTTGAATGACCCACAGTCCAGTGCAAAAGCAATCAGATATATTTAAATAACGGATATGAAAGATGTAAATGACATTACTCAGAATCTTGACAGTCAAAGCGGTTACAGTGATTAAAAACATGTTTTACATATTCAAAATTCCCATTCATTTCAGCAACCATGTGTTTGGGTTTAATATGCCCCCTTATTCTAAGGTTCCTTTAAGAAGTAGCAGACGTATATTTTGTCATGATGCTGTGCTGGATATCAGGTTTGGAGTCCAGTAAAATATAGGCCTCAAGGTTGAGCAGACACGGCTCCGGTGGGGTCGAATACGGGAACCGAAGGCCCCTCCCGGCCTCCCTGTTTCAGCTCCATTGATCAGAGGGGAGGAGTGAGAGGGGGCAGGAGGTTACTGTACCTGCAGGGTGCTGGTGTGTGTGAGAAAAAGAGAGAGGTCCCATTCTTGGTTTGGCCGTAATCCACCGACAATACCCCTGCTCTCCCACTCAACCTTCGGTCCACTGTGGATAGAAGGAATGCGATAAAATAAAAGCAGAATTTAAAAGATTTATGTCTATGTGCAGGGGCCTAAACGTAGCATAAAACCAAAATTGTCAGCATAACGGCTAATTGTATTAATATGAGCTTCACCTTTTTATATTTGTTGCAGCAGACTGATTCTAGTTCCCAAGGGAACTGTATCCCGTTTTGGGCTTTCACCTGTGGAGCTAATCCCACTCATCATTACAGTAACTAATGAGACTAATGAAGGCCTTTCAAACTGGGCTGCAGGTCAGCAGCTGCAGGTGAGGATGCTTCTGTTGCTGCTTTGCTCCCAGCTGTTACATACCATGTAGTCCTGGAAGTCACTGGAATTTTAAAGCTGAGGGGGAATAAGAGGTTAAAAACAACTCTGCACAAGAGCATCAGTTGCAAGTTCAGTTGTCAGATGTGCTTCATAAGAAATACTTCAAAATAAAAGATTTAAACTTGCATTGTTTATGTAAACGAAAGCACAAACCCCTTTTATAAAAATGTAGAAAATCTACGCTAGTCTAGAGATAGTGCAGAGATGACAGAACAAAGCATATGCTAAATTTTATCTTCGTCTCTCATTTCACACACATTCTTACACACACCTACATGGCCTGGAAGAGTGTTATGTCAAGTACCTCCCATCATGCTTTGTTCCTGTGTAGTGAAGTGAGTGAAGCGAATGGCAATTCCTCTTTCCCACCCTCCACTCCCACCCGAACTTTCATCCTCTCCTTCCTCCTCTCCTTCTCACCCCATCATCATCCTCTCTACTGTGGAGCTGCTCTAAACTATATTGAGAGGAGAGAGGCCCCTAAGTTTCCTACCTTCTTCCTTTCTCTGCACCTTAACAACCTTCTCATTTCACTCCTGTTAGATTTCACTCCTTTTAGCTCTCACCATTTATTTTCTGCCTCATTTAATCCATATTTTACAATTTTAAACTAGTTATTCTTTTATTTTGCCAGTGACTTGCAGCTAAATGTTGACATCCTTTTCATCTTCCCTTCCTACTCCCTCCCATCTGTCACTGCTAGCCACTGTACCGATCAATCAATCTCCATTTCTTGCATTCCATCGCTCTTCTCCCGCATCCTATCGTGGATCAGCAACAAAGCGGGCTCCCATTATCCCTCCTCGCTACAACCCACCCACCCAGCTACCCCTTCAGCTTCCGACTGGGCCTGGCTGGTTAATCTTCCTGAGGCGTTCAGTGTCTAACTGACCCCCCTGATGCTAACAGACAAAGAGAGGCCTCCCTAATTCTCCTTTTCTCTCCTTTTCCCCCACCCCTTCACCGCACCCACCACTTACATTCTTCGTTCACAAGGCCCCAAAAACCAGCGGAAAGGATTTAAAGTGAAGAAACACCCCCTCCTAGCTTCTGCCTTCCATCCCTGAGGTACCCCCACACCCATCTACAAAAAAAAAGTGTACCACCAAGGCTGACAGGGTGGCCCTTCCTTCTCCTGTGCTTCCTTTGTGGAGCCCTGCTTACCCTGCTTTTACATACCCACGAACCTTAGCATCTGCCCCATCACGCCCCCACCCTAGCCCGCTCATGAAAGACCAACCTGCTCAAGAATGTTGTTTTTAGCTCCTTCCCTTTCTCATTGAGCGGGTGATTGGTGATGTGCCCGGTTTTGTTGCCTGTATCAATGGTGCCACTTGATGACAATTTGGCGAGCGAGACGGCCATTTTTAATCAGACGTTAATTTATTGCGCCGCAGCCTCGCAGGGGTGACTTTGGTTAAGGCAGTGGGTAGGGTGCTGTGTAGCTTTTTGTTCCTTGTTTTGTTGGGGAGTGTGGCTAACATTAAGAGCATGTAGCTATAGTCCTTACCAAAGAGGCCTCCAATGACACTAAGCCTTCCCTGGAGTAAAAGTTCCCAAAAGACATCTGAGAGCACACACACACCAGGGCCGCCATCATTAGACCCTCTATCTTGTACTCCCAGACAATATGCAGCAGCTGACAGCAATGTTTGACACGGAAAAAAGAAGCCTTTGTTTCCGTTTTATATTGTCACCAAAACTTACTAAATTTCAGAACATAGTGACTTCTACAGTCTTAGCTTTCCTAATGACAGAACTGCAACATAGGCTGCACAAAGACATTGGGTTTTCGTAAAGAAAACCAGGCATGTCAGTCTGACTTCTCATCTCTGTTTAGTGCCGTTATCTGATAAATCATACCACATTAAGCTGTTTGCACAATCACTTGATTAAGCTGATTACTGCAGAAATCAGATAGTGATTAGATTTTTATGCTCACGTAAACAGGTTGACAGTTTGGGACAGTCAAGGAGTGAAATGCAAGAGAACCCAAATTTAGATGCAAAAGACCAGCTGCTTTCCCTGTTTGGTGTCTTTTTTGAACCAGTGGAGGCATAGTCCCTGGCTTTCTCACACTCACAGCTTTTTTGAGGATAGCTCAGAATGCCAGTGCATGTGTGATTAACCCTCTCTTAAGATGTTTAAATACACTCTGTCAGCAGATAAACTAGTTCCTACAGCATGTCACCCAACCACGTCAGAGGACAAAGGAACCTACGGTTGTTAAGAATGTGATCCTCATAGGTGGGGCAAAAATCCAGCTTCGGAACAGGGTCAGATTTGTTGAAGGCTTCAGTTGGGTAAAATTGTACTTTTCAGAGCTTTGCGAAGCCATCTCTTCTTAATGACATTCAGAAGTTGCAACAGTGCCTAAATGGGTGAGGAGTAAAAAGTATGGCTTCAGGGAGAAGCAGCTTCAACCAAACACACCTGCAACAGTTTCACAAAGGTGAAACCTTGCACTTTTTTATTGATTTGCCAAGAAGCATGCTGGGAAGCTGCCATCTGCTCCCTGTATCTTTGCCTTACACGTCTACAATTTTACATTTCTTCATAACATAAGAGTTTTTATCCACTCCCCCTTTTATAGCCTTCCTCCATGAGTGCAAACTTGATCCTGTTCAGGTGCCAGAGAAGCACCTACCTGTGGGTGGAAAACCTGGACAGATTGGCCAGTGAAAATGATCCTGCTTAAGAAGGCGGCATGAACAGTATCCCTAACACCACCCACTCAAAAGCAATAAGACAAGTGCAGGGGAGGGTGTGTACATGTGTGTTTTACGAGATGTGAAAGAAAAGAATCAAGCAAAGGTCTCTTTAGTGGAATGCTAACAGAGCAGAATCTCTGCCGTAGATTTATGAAACATTTCCGCTGTCCTTATCAGACAATGAAAACTGGACCTTTTTCTCACCTCATCTGATTGCTGAGTATGTAATCGACATGCTTTGGTGTGCTGCTGAGGTATGTTTAAGGGATTTACATAGATTTGGGTGCATGCTCCATGGGGGCCTCATTCAAGTGAGACAAAAAAAGAGGGTCGAGTATGTCAGGGCTGAAATCTACCGCCTTTCTGAACTGATCGCCCTCGGGCAATCACTGGATGCAAAGCGGGCGTATGAACCCTTTCAAGAAGATTTCTGTGAAGTTGAGACTCTACGCTTCGAAGTCCAGTTGTTGGAGATGCAGTTTTTATTTACAGAGATGACTGCCAGCTACACTTAAAAATAATTAAGTCGCTTCAAAGGATCTCGGCCTTAGTGACACTCTCATTCCGGTCGTATCTTATCACAAACGTTTGAGCGGTGCAGAAAGTTCAAGTGTAATTTACACAGCTTATTATCTGCAAGTAAAAAGAAAAGCAAAGTGACCTTGCATTCACTGCTTAAGCTAGGCAGTGTCACCAAATAGGAAAGTCTGGAGTCACCTTTCAACGTGTCCGTGTTCAAAATTCAGCAAAGAACAATTTTTGTTTAGGCGATACCTGCATTCAGAGAAAGAACTGAAGCAAATTCAAGCTTCAGCTGTTGGTGAACTCTTTCTCTGGATTCTCTAGAGCCAGCAAACTCGTGCCATAATTACTGAGACGGAGAAAATAATTGCACGTTTAACACCGCTTAAAACAACAGGCAGATCAGGTGTGAGAAAGAGGATGCAAAGTTTAACACCAGCACCTGTTCCTTTTTTTTTTTTTTTTTAGTGTGTTGGTGGCATTACCTAATGACAGTGTTATTGATTTATTTATTTATTTTTTAAAAAGCAGGTTTGACTGTTGCCAGTTGTTTTTGAAAATAAAGCAAAAAACAAAAAAACAAAGGCTGCAGGAAATCACCTTCATGGCTGCATCCTGGATGTGGATTAGGTAACACTAATGGTCATAGGTTTACTGATTGTTTTTTTAATTATGATATGATGATATTATTATTATTTTTTAAATATGAGTAGCTGTTCAACGGTTCAACCTTTTTTCTTTAGCTATTTAATTTTTAAAAAGACTTTCAGTTTTATAGCCCCATTTTCCCCTACACTATACATTTATCCAGGCTTGTCAAGCTTCTCTTCTCGATGTTTGAACCATGCAAATTAGGATTTTCCTCAGTATTTCATAGCTATATAGGTGTGCGCCCCCAATAATGAAACCGTAGCTTTAATTTGTCCATACCTTCATTCTTTGATTTCATCATCCCTCTTTAATATTTCTATACCATTTGTTCTGCTCCAGAACTTAGCAAGGCATATCGGACACTCGTTAAACCTGATTTTAGGGCTAATAAAAACCTGTTATGTACATAAAATCAGCATTTAATGCCTGCCCACAACTGATACTAGGGATTTGCTTTGAGAAGTGGAATAATTTTGGGCTTTGAGTACGATAAAAGGATGATGGTGGGAACTGTATGGAGAAGCAAGCATGCGTTTCCCATATCAATCAAGGTCTATGTATGGCAAGGGTAGTTAGCGGCTCCTGATTGTTCGGAGGCCCTTGGCTGGGGTTCCAGTGTATCCCCGAGCTCTGTCCCTTTTGCTTGGCCCAGTGGGGGGCGAGGTGGCGCCTCTGCAGCCCCAAATCCAGCCCACGTTCATGCGTCCGTTCGGATCCATCACTGGAGTGCGAAGTGGTGGGGCAAGGGCCGGCCTTTGTCCGGTTCTGCATTCTTTGGTCTATTGTGTGCAGACCACAACGATTTAGGGTTTTAAAGGCTCGTTTGCACAATTCCTTTTGTCAGAAACTCTTAACATAAAAAAGCAACAGTGCAGTGGCCTGTTATGGATTTTTTTAAAGTCTAATTTGTTTGGTGTTAGTTTTTTTTCAGTGGATTCTTCCACATATTCCTCTAACACATCTCACATTAAAATCTTTTTTGTATGCTTACTTTTCCCATGGCACTGAGACACATGTCGTAATGGGAATGAAGATACTGGCTCAGACACATCACATGTTCTCATCGAGTAAAACAAATGCAAACCATAACAAGATATGACGGACCTCTCCCAGCTGCCTGTAAGAAAACAGCTTCTTATCGGGAATATTTTCCTTTTTCTTTACATTCCAGTTCCTGAGCTGCAAGGGGTCCTTGGTGGGACCACTTGTTTTGACTGTGATAAATTTGATGGGCACATTCTCTTACATAATCCAGATCCCTCGGCAGCCTTGGTGACATCATAAAGAGTGATTGGGACTCTTCCGTTCATTTTACTTTAAACTTAACATCCTTTGTGTCCTATTATAAACCCCGTAACGCTAAATGGCTCATACTACACTTGGTGCCTTCTCACATTGGAACTTTTGTCATTGTGACTCTTTTTAGGAGTAACATGCATGTAATGTCTTTTCCCACCTAAAATATTAATATATAGTTGTGATTTAATCGAACAACTTCCCATCCTATGCAGCATGTTGCATGTTATTTTTACATTCATTAGCTTGTGCCAAGCTCTCAAACACCTCCCAAAAATTTCAGAAAGTTCGGACAAATAGTCAATATTAGAGAAAAATTCACATATCTAATCTCATATTTCAAACGACCTCATCTTCAAAGCTTGTTTTTTCAGTTTAATGTAAATTTCCTCACATGTCTGTGTGACTAAGGAATATCCCAAAATCTAGCCAGATTTGTTCAAAGGTTTGTAATCAGGTGACTGACTGACTGCAGAGCAACAATTACATGCAAATTCAGGTTTTTGTGTCGGTGTAGCTGCTTTGTTGTAGTTGTTGTGGCTGTTTAACCTGGTGCAGTATGCATGAATAGCTAGCCGCAGGGAGTACTAGATGATAGCACACTAATCTGATGGTGCGGAGGGCAGTTGAAGAGTCTCCCACTCTTTAAAAGCACATTGTTATCATCCTCATTGGGTTTAGCACCGAAGCAGAAACCAATGCATTCCTTGCCATTGTGTTCCATTCAGCAGAAAAGCCATAGAAAAACAAAAGGGACAGTGCATCGCAATATGGACCCATTGTTGGTCATACAGTTACCAGCTGAGTCTGTTAGAAACATTTATTGACTGATTTAACACTTGGCTGCGGGGAATGTTGAGAATCAAGTAGCATTTATTCATATTCAAGAGACTTTTTTGGGGTGGGGGTGTATTTCTGGATCCTTGAGCCACTTCAGAGAAATCAGGAAGACAATGGGTGAGTTTCTTGACTTCTGGCTGCAGAGGTCAAAGTTGAAATGATGTGCAACAGTGGTGATTAGGCAGGTTGAAAACAACAAGGGTTGCTATGGAACAACTAAATGGTATTTGAGTTAAGACTGGGATTTTGAGGTTGTCTTTAAAAAGTTGCCTTCAAAGTTTCAAAGCACAGACTTTGACAGAAGATTATTCCACACTGTTTGAAATCACATGTCAAGGCAAATGTGAGCAGGTTTGTTTTTCTAAATCTATACAGACACGCGTTTCTGTGTTTGATCAGCTCCTTTACTTCTGCCGCTTCGTTCTGGTAGCTCACATTGCCAAGCTTGCAGATGAGTTCTGAGCTGCTAACTTGCACAGACGTGTTCCAGTGTGAGTCAAAGGGTGGTATGCGAGGTGGGAGAAGCCTAAAGCTGATTCCACCAGTGCATTGACTGCCTCTGGCTTTGAATGCTACCGAATTCAGACAAACACAAAACAAAGGGTCAAACACATCAGCATGCAAAGTCAGAGGCGGTACTGCACCCTGTGGAGAACCTGAACTGGAACAACCACTCGCCTCATCGCTGAAGAGGGGAAGACCTCCACTCGCATCTTCTTTCTCAGCTGTTTCCTCCTGTTTTTCCCATCCTTTTTTGTTTATTATGGCATGAGCTGTCTTTCCAGCACATACCCACAGGAAGCTCTTCACTCGCTAATTATCTGCACATCAAACCAGGGTCGCCACAGAGACGCAGACTATAAATCCAGGCCCCCTCCCCACCACTGTGGTGTGATAGTGCTACAACAGCTGCCTCTAATTGGGGCTGTAGGTTTAAACTGCTAACATATGACTTCCCTCTCATTCACCAACACTGTGTCTACCTCTACCAAGTTCACAACACACAGACCCCAGGTCAGACACAGGAATATACCCACTGATTACAGCCTGGTGTGGTTTGGAGATTTGGCTCTGAAGTGGTCCATCGTGGCCCACTCTTACCACACAGACGCCCTGGTCAACAGGAGCTCACCCATTCTGTCAGAGAGAAAGAAAGGGATGTGGAGAAACAAAGTGACAGTTTGCAATAACAAGGACAACCACAGTGAAGTTAGATGATGGCCCCCTGGGTGAAAAACCAAAGAGTTATCAGACCCGGCAGGGCCAGATGTTGCGTGGTTTGTACCGCTTGTGACTCAAATGTGCAGCACTCCTGAATGTTTCTACATATTTTATAACAAATGGTTTTCCTGGATAGGCTCGCCCCCACCAGCAGATTACAGGTCAGGGTCATTTGCTGGTTCCAATTAAGGACACTTTAGTAGATACACAGCTAAAATGATGCTCATGTGTTTAACTGCTGGAAATAATGAGGAACGGGTAACACATGACCAACAAAGTGGTGTCAGAAGAGCCTGAAGAGACCGTAGGACCAAAATGGCTCTTGGACCTGCCACTGCCGTGCAAATTGGACCCTTGGAAAGTGAATAAGCCTACCTATTGTCTGTAATAGCCTCTTGTTAAAGAAGCAGCCACAATGTGAATTTGAGTTTGCATTAAAGCTCCAGGGGAAGGGCATGTGCACTTCCTAGCTCCCCCTAAATTTACTGCATTCAGCAGGAAACACAATTAGCCCTATCAAAGTGAAAGCAGGGGGTTCTGAGAGGGAGGGGAGGAGAGGACTGTGTTTTTATGAACATAGCAGCATTGTGACAGCAGAGGATATTAGGTGCTGGGCGGCAGCTTTTTGATGTAGAGGAGTCTTTAGAATGCATCCGACTCCTGTTAAAATGAACCGACGTACAATTAAAGATATATGGCCCGGGACAGGCGTGTGATTTAGATACATTAGCGGATTAGATTTTAAAGGGAGCTCTTTAGAGGATGGCCAGTAAATAGTATTTAGCGCTAATGTGTCCCGTTATGTATGCAGTGAATTGGGTTTGGTTTAAAGGCATGGTTTGAAGTGCATGTTAAAGGATGCCTATTAAAGTGAAAAACACTAGGGAGATAAATTATGGGTCCGCAAACTGCCAACTGTGCAAATCTAATTATAAATAAAAGGTCATATTTCCAGACTGTTCTGTTTGTTTTAATTTTTAATTGGTCTTTTTAACCTTTACTTGTTGCATGCTTCTTTAGTCTTTACAGGTATAAACAGCCGTCTCAAGCAAGTCGAGATGGTTTAAAAGGTTTCACACATACTGATATTGAGTTTTCTAAAAGATTTGAGTGAAATGGTAAATTATTGTTTTTGTTCTGTTTTAAATTAACCAGAATCAATTTAGTTTTTTAATTAGCAGCGGATCCCAGTATGGATCTGCTCTGACCAGTTTCATCTGCTGGCTGGGAAGGGGAGTGTTGGCTGATAGGCCAGTAGAAAGCAAAGGGGGGGCATCTATTTAAAAAGTTATTGAATCAGGAAATTCCTCACACTCTGTGTGTGTGTATGTGTGTGAGTGTGTATGTGTGTGTGTGTGTTTGTGTGTGTGAGAGTGATTGCAAGGCTTAGCTGACTCTATCTCATACCCATGGATGGACTCAAAAGTGAGCTCACTGGATGTCCCTTAGTCAGCACATTCAGGATATGTGGACAAAAGCTCCATTCTACCGACAATAGGGCGCATTTAGACCATCACATACCCTGGTTGACTCCAAGAGAGAGGGGGAGGTAGGTGAACAGAAAGATATAATAGGGAAAATAGAGGACCTCAAAGCTTTAATGGGGGGGAAAATAACCCTGTTTGTAAAAAAGAAAGAGTTTGGTTTGTCATAAAGTGAAGCTTACCTGGGTCGGGTCAAAGGTCAGGGTCTAGACACACAGAGGAATCCCTGCAGTAGAGCACAAGATAAGCGGAGGTGGGACAGGCTGAACTCATTCACACAGAGAATATTCAACATGGCTCTGAGACAGATAGCCAAAACCACCTCTATTTCTTGGTGTCACTCATACCGATGTCCTGCAAAATACAAGAAAAGTAAATAAAACAAACTGGGTAATCTGGTAAAACTGACACGATCTGTAGCTCTCACTGCCATCTTGTCCTGGCCCAGTGTGCACACTATACCTTTTTCAACTCCTAAACATGACACAGTTATGAAAAAGATCTTGTCATATCCATGATATATCACCTGTTCATCATCATCATCATCATAGTGTTAAGTGCGTTTAATAATTCTCATATCTTCATCCTTCTGCATGTGTTGTTGACTTTCTGCAGCACCAGTGAATCTCAGATCAGCTAACTTTTACATAAATAAACACCAGCTTCTAGGCAATGAATGGACGCCACTTTCATCCGTCTCTACTTGACTGTTTTTTTCCTTGCATCTCAGATTCCTCCACCCTTTCCTTTTCTCTCGTCCAAATCAAAGGCTGATACTCTAAACTCGATGAATGACATTGATCTTAATCTGCGAAGAGTAAGGGTAATTTGGGTGGGTGGGTGTGTGTGTGTGTGTGTGTAAGTAGAACAGAGAGGAGGTCAGGGGGTCTGGGGAGAGGGGGAAGATGATCTCTGCGCTTCAGTAGGGCACAAAGCGAGGACACAGGCTTCAGGTAAGCGCCCTACCTTACAATGCGCCCTGAGGATCGATAAGTGATTGTATTACAGAGAACAGGTGAACTGCGTCTCTCTGTCCTCTCTCTTCCTCTCTTTCTCTCTATCTCTATCTATGATTTACAGGGTTATTTTTCTTCCCTGCCTCCCTCCCACCATAACCTGTGCTGTTCTTTTAAAGGTGGCGTGCTCGTTGCCATTGTACCTGGGCCGCTTTGAAGTACCTAAGTCTTAAATGATGAAGAGACAAGGGGAGCGCTTTTCTTTAACAGCCAGGCTAAAGTAGGCTCTTGTTTCTGACAGGTGTCTTTTATAGAAGGGAGTGTGCTAGACTTGTGTTTTGTTGGGGATCGGGTTCCGCCCCTCCCCATCACCTGCTAATTGAAAAACATTGCTTGCCATCTGTGGAGATTTACTGGAACTGACCTCAGTGGGCTGTTTGGATTACAGAAAAAAAGATGACATGAAAATGAGTCATGTAAATAAAGAATCGCACGATAAAAATGACTTCTTTATGACTCAACGTTGACAAACTGGGCTGCTATGACCAGCACTTTAAAGTTTTGAATTCCCCAGAAGCAGGTCCTAAGGCATTTTAAGTTGTTGCTAGTCTTTTATATGAAATCTAACATCTTAACTTTAATATTTAACATAATATTTTTTTAAAACTCCTCCAGAATCTCTGTTATTACTCTTTTTTTCTAACACATTTTTACATTAGACATCTTGTGTCCCCTAAAAATAACTTATGTATTTTTTTTTTTTTTCACAAAGCTCACAAAGCAAACTGAATCAGAGGAACACGGGGGGGTATTTTATCTCTTCACATCTTCTATCAATTTGCTTCTAGTGGTTCAACCTTGTTTTAAAAGGTGGTTCGTGGGGAGTGTATCAGTGAGAGCCCATTGCCAGTCTCCCACTCATGAACAGCAAGTCAGGGTGAAGATCTGACGGCCTCCTTTCATGCAGAAATGAATCAGATCAGCTGTTATCTCTTCATTAACTCCAGTCTAAACAGAACATCCCACCTCCGTGTGTGTGTGTGTGTGTGTGTGATTGCAAGGCTTGTGTCCAACCCTGGACTATATTAGATGCAGATATTAGCAGCAGACAGACGACTGGGGTCACACCATCTGGGTATGACCTGAGGTACAAATCCACACACACTGAGTGGGGGCTGTGGGGTCGGGGACTGCTGTGGGTGACGCGGGTAAGATGTTGCCGAACTATTGCAGGATGATGGCTGGGACTTGGCGGCCGGGCAAAATAAATACTTGTCCTCCATTCGTCCGCCTGGAGCTTGTGGTATGATGGAGGGATGTGAGGACTGAACACACAGCTGTCCACAGCCATTATCGGTGATGGATTAAGCCGCAGCAGAGCATCAATGGCATACCTGGTGCTCACTCATTTGAATACGTCAGTGTGTTTGTGTGTGTCCTATTTATCCTCATGTGTGTATAGACAGAATGCGAACACAGCGGTGTGTGTGGAATATCCAGAATAGATGATGCAGATTAATCACTTTTAGAGGTTTAGACAACAGATTGAGTGGAACAAAAGAGGAAATATGTTTCCTGTGGCTGTTCCATTGGGGTGTGTGTGGGCGAGGTCTTATCAGTGCAGCTGTTCCAACTGCCAGGCCGTTTTAGCTTTCTCCGATAGCGCAACCTGTAATGCGGTAACACAACGGTGACTTCCTGCACGACTAATAAACATTTCCCAGTAAAATAAATGACTGTCACAGTAAAACAGGTCAGATTAGGATGGGTTCAACCGTTGAAAACTTCCGACATGCAAATCACCAATGTTGACCAGGTGTGTTCCTGCTGTCATGCTGGGTTCAACTGTTGCAGTTATCTAAAAAAAAAAAAAAAAAACTTTCCAGAAATCCTTCTGTTCTGAACTAAGTTCTGAAAAACACAATGAACTTTGTGTCCTATTATTAAACTAATGATGTCAAGCAGCCTGTTTCCTTTTCACATGAGTTTGTTGAATAAAACAATGTACAATCCTGGGAACAGTATGGTCACAATTTTGGGAACAAATAACACTGGCATTGGAATACATTGATTAATTTTTCTGTCAAATATTGGTAATGGTTCTAACGTTGATGTAAATTATAGTTTATTCGTTTTTTTTATTGGTAGGTAAAATCTTTTTTCTTCTGGATACTGAAAAAAACCCCCAAAATAAATAAGTGAAGGATGTATTTGAGAATGGTTGTTGAAAGAAAACCACATTGATAATATTATTGTGGAGGTAAAAATTTAATAATTTCATGAATGCCCCGGTGGGAGTTAAATAATAATTGCCCTCAGAGAACAGCAAGTAACACAGCCGATGTTTTCTACGCACGTCAGCGCGCAGGTTGTTTCTCCTGCAGAGCAATCTGGAAACCCCTGACTTAACTGCTTTCCTCTTTCTGAATCAGGGTCCTCCAAGGTTGTACCGGAGGACAGTGAAATGTGCTGGCGTGGCGTGGGAGGTGGAGGTGGAGGAGGAGGTGTTGAGTAAGGTTTGTTTGATGCCAAAGCCCAGATGGAGGTTGAATGCTGCAGATAGTGCACACAACAATGACCAGTGCACCGATGGATTGAATTAGAAGTGTGTGTTTGTGTGCTGGGGTCAAATCAAATTCAGTAATGTGCTCTACTCCCAGTCTACCAATTAAAGTAATCGATGCCACGCCTGAGTTACCACAGCGTCGCGGCTTCAAGCTGGGGTCACATCAGCCTGCCCATTCTGAACACTATTACCTTCCCCTTACAAGCGATAAACCATCTAATTCTGCCATAATTAACCCTGCGTGTAATCCTCGAAACGTGCTGACGGATGTCCGAAGCGCTAACTCAATCCACCAGCCGAGGTTTTACTGATTAGATTAGTGCGCACTGACTCGTAGTCGCACAATACCATTGTCTGAGTCAACAGCTGTCAAACAGAAGAGATGCACTTAAGCTTCTAATTACATATGTTAATGGTTTCATCCTCGGAGATCGGCGAATTATGTATGAAGAGACTTATTTTAGTTGTCCTAATTGTGCCTAATTGAGGCAGGAAGGCGTGAAAGGGTTTCAGGGTAGACCTATGATAATAGATTTCACACACTAGCATTTTTGACACAATTTCTAGTTCATTTGACTACTTCTTGGCTGCAAGGATGTTCTCCAGTAGAGAAGTTGCCTTTAACTGAACACCGGTGCTGGTTCACGCTGTGTACTTTTTATAAATTCAACAGAAAGGTTTCTGTAATTTTCTAGGTTTCTCTTCAGTAAAAGAAATTGGAAAAAAAATTGTTTAAAAAAAGGCTTAATGTTTTTTTTTTCTTCTAAATGACCCCGCATGCCATGATGACGTTGATCTGTCTGAGTCTCATATTTCAAAAGGTGACCTCTCAAGTACAGTTGCACTTGGGGCAAAATTGGTGATGTTGTTTTAGCAGGTGTTAAAAGATCTGGACCCAGAGTGTGCTAACCTTTTGACATTCTGATAATTGGCTTTCTTTTACACATTCTCTACACATTGCCAGATTGAAACTGAGACTGGTTCGTCTGAAGCGCAGCGATCTATCAAAGAGAAGCGAGAGTCAGCCAGACCAGCTCGGAATGTCATGGACCAGAGACACACCAGGGGAGGCGCTCTATCACAGCCCTGTGTGGAAAGCTGCATACAGAGAGATTAAAAACATTCCCAGTGACGGGTATATCCCCAATCTGCCATCAGAAACCAGCCTCGACAGTTCAGCAGCAGGTGATTTGTCTCTGGAATCTCTTTCACTGCTTCTGAGATGCCCCCTCTGACCTCTCCATCTCTTCCTCGGCCAGACGACTGATGCTTTGACTGATAATGACGGGTAATATTGAAAGATGAACAACCCCGTCCCTTCGCTCGCTTTCCACGATTCATTAACCCGATTTCCACTGAGCTTTGTCCCACATGTGTCAGCGAGGCGCCTGCTGAGGACTCTGTCGCCCTGCCTTGCCCCATCGCACTTCCAGCTCAACATCAAACCGACAGATAACTGTCATGCAACCCGATCGGCCCTCAAATACCAATACCTGCTTTGTTCAGGCGTTTTTGGTTTTTTTTTTTTGCAATAGAATTGCAAGCTGATGTTGAAACATATCCTGATTGGTCTTTTAGCTACCGTACTTGTAACATTACGTTTTGTTTTTTTTTTTTTCACTCATTCTGCACAGACATCAGTTCGTCAGTAGGACGGCGGTAGAAAAGTGCCAGAGCACGGTATCTTCGTTAGGAGGCAGACTGTTGCTGAACAGGCAGAATGTGCCTCAGCCGCGTCCACTACCTCATTACACCCTGCCGCTACCCCCCAATTCAGGCCTTGTGCAAACTCCCTCAGGGCATGCAAAGAGGGATTTGCAGTGTATACAATCCTCAATGAGGCTTCAGCAGTGCATGAGAGGGTCAGTGCATGAATGAATGGACCGGTTGGGCCTGCCGGAGTCAAACGAGTCATTTGTGAACCGTTTATTTTTATTTTGATGACACGGCTCTACGTGGGTCCGGCGCTTGTAGTCCTATATAGTCGTTGGAAAGGGAAATATGTTTTTTTTTCCCCTTTCCCCTTGGAGAGGATTTTTGCTGGTGTGGCCCTTTTTCAGAGATTCATCCCAACCTTCTTTTTCATCTTCTTTCAGCTACTTTAACATTTAGCCACATCTGACATCATCATCTGTCCAGGTCGGTCAGGTCACAAGTTCAAAGCTCTAAATCAGATCAGCTTGTCACCTGCGTTGCTTTGGGGCTGTCAAACACATTGCAAAGTCTTGGTCTCCCGCCCACAGACAGTAAGCAGCGTAAATTAAAGCTTAGACGATTTAAACTTGAGCTATCTGAGTTTCTGCTCAGTTTGCTAATCTGAAAACCAGATTAGATGTGTCTGATTTAATCCTTAAAATTGGATATTTCTCTAATGGCACACCTAAAATAGTAACTGTGGTCTGGCAGTTCTGAACAGACCAGTTAAGATACATTTCCCCAAAGCAGTACAGTTTAGTTTAGTTAAACACTACAATCATTGGCAAAAGTTGGGAATTAGAGAAAGCTCTTTCCTTATTTATTGGTCATTAGGGACCAACTTCAATGTGTGACAGGTTCCTTAAACATGATCACTCCTCATGCTGCTGTTTTTGTGAATAACAGCATAGCATATTCTGTTGCATGCATGAATCAGGAGGTCCAGATCTCCCTTGGTATTTTATCCTTAATTTATCGATGAGTCACACATGCTTTTACATGTAGAGTCCAGTGAAGTGAACCGCTCTAAACCATGCATGACCATCAAGAGACTTGGCCTTACTTGAACACAGACTCAGCTATCAGGTGGATCAAGCCATACGGGAGCCTGTAAAGTTTGCGTTAACCCTCAATAAAAATGTTTTTTGTCGGGTTTAACAGCAGACAGCCTAGGGCTCATCATCAGTCAGCCTCGCTCTGAGCGTGCATGCTTGATGAGGCTGGTTCGTTTATACCAGTTTGGTGACAGACAATGTTTACTGGACCTGAAAAGCATTTGTTATCCCGTTTGTCTGGAGGGTACACATTAATCAATCTCGATTCAAATGTACAAACACAGAAGCGCACTGATGATTATTGCAAATAAACATACTGTAAGCATACAGACACAGACATGCTTAGAGCTTACAATAAAGCTTGTTTGGCAGCACACTAGCATAGCTGTTGTACACAAACCAGTGCTAAACTCACACTCACTCCCCAACACATAAACAGACACGCGTAGAAAAGTAATGAGGACGTTAAACCCGCAGGAAATGTTTTTGAACGGTACACATGGCTTACAGTCTCCAAGTACGAGTCCCAATATTTACAATAGGCTAGGTTGTTTATATCGACTGTTATAAATGCTTTATCTCCAGCGGGTTGTTTCATGGTGGTGATGAAATGCTGATAACATATGTAGTCGGAAATGTACATGTGGCTCGGAGGTTAAAGTTTCACTCTGTAGATAAGGAAGCTTTTTTACACTGATCAAAAGAAATGTGGCAAACTGTGTCTGAGTCAAACACACGCCTTTGACATCTGATCTTCACCAGCTCCACTGTAAGACCTGTCAGCGACACTGGGTAGTGTTTGATGTCAGTTATCATTTGCTAACCTACATACCTTTGACTTGGTTAGCTGTCAGCATTGTTACGAGATCTCTGTAACAGAATATGTTCACATTTACTTTAATTCAGAGTATCAATACAGTCGAATCTTCATATTCATTTTTAACTGTTACATTTTGTATTTAGTCGATCTCTGGGCTCGGACGGACAAATCACGAGACATTTTTCGCAGCGGTCTAATTGCCACAAATTGGTCCTGAAACAATAGCTTCAAGGCAGGGCGCTCGTGATCAATGCCCACACAAAAATGGTATTCAGGATCGGTATCGCCCGAGGACGTGCCAAGCTGTGAGAAGGAAATGAATGGACATCAGTGGATTATTTAATGACTGCTATTTAATGACTACTAGTTCATCATCCCTCTTTCTGTTCTTACACTCATATCTTCATCATTCTGTTCTATGTTTTAATTGGAAAACCTCATTTTGCTGTTTCTTTCTTTTTCCCTGGTGCTGTGTTGTATGGCCAAAGCCGACTCTTCCTCAGAACACGTATTTGAAAGGCTATTCATGGATTCCTCAATGAAACCCAATAACATTACTCTGTGTGGGTGTGTGTGTGTGTGTGAGTGTGTGTGCGTGCATGTGAATGACTAAGAGAGAAGAAAAAAAGAACAAGAAATAAAGAGAGGGAAAAGTATTCTGGGGGCCAGGCTACAGTACCATCTGTATGCGAATCTCCTCAGACTTTGGTAAACTTTGATCAAACACTCAGGCCTCCTTTTCTCCCTCTTCGCTCCCTCTCTACCCCCTCCCTTTTCTTTCTTTTCCTCCTTGTCCACCCTCCACTGCGATTACTGTAGCGTCGCTGCTCTCTGCCTCCGCTGTGTATTACTCTGACGGGGCGACGGCTGCCCTCAAGGAACTGGCCCTTCATCACGCAGTACAGACGCACATCGATGTTTTCTGCCCCAATACTCAACTCGCATTGGGCTCAGCCCCTCCTACTCACCGCCACCCTGACTAGCACCATTACCGAGCACCTGCGACCCCACAACAGATAGTGACACACACACACACACACACACACACACACACCCTGTAATAGCGAGGCTCTTGGCAATCTGAGGCTAGCATGGCGTATGGGTGATGGGCATGCCTTTGTGCAGAGGTTGGGCACATTGCAGGCCGCACACACTTGTGTGTGGATACACACAGCAGCCATTGTTTGTTCCATATGGAGAGGTTAACCTTTTGAATAAAGAGCTGGTGTCCAACAGGACGACAGAAATGTTGTAACAAGTGTCTGTCAATTATTTGCCAGTAGTAATTAAAATCATCACTCAGATGATTGGAAGCGGACACGGAGAACAACTTTAGCACATTAGCTCTGTGAAGCTTTAAAGTACAGCCGCCAGTAGGGTGTAAGCCCATTAGGAGTTGTGTGTCATGTGTGTGTCTGAGCAGCTCAAGCCTGGCAGCCAGTGGGCAGGAGGATAATGGGTATTAATCAAGGAAAAGCCACAGCCATATGTCTGTTTAACATGGACAATGGTTCCCTCGCTGAAGCCCAGCTCAGCTCCAAAATAATTAGCTTCATTTCAGTTGGTAGCCTCACTGTGGGTGAAGATTGTGGGCATGTTAGCGCTCGGTGGCAGAGGAAGTGTTTGTGTGTGTGTGTGTGTGTGTGTGTGTGTGTGTGTGTGACATTAAAACCTTCTTGTTTGTTCAGGGAGTGAAAAGAGGAAATGTAAAACTGGCCTTGATGTCCATGTCTGAGCTGTTCGCATGTTTTGTTTCTTCTGAAAATATCATTTTTCCTCCCATCTGAAGCCACCGCCGTCTGCTCGCTGCTCTACAGTACTTTCTTCCAGCCGTTGTTTTTGTCTCTGAACTTGTTTTTATCCTATAACTAAGGAATATAAGCCATTCGGCAGATGGCAAGGGGATGTCCCGTGAGAGGATATGCGCACATGCACACACTCTACTGTGCACAGTAAGTGCATAGAAAGACACCAGACCCACCAGGCCGCTGTTATGTAATCCACCAGTTCCACCCCCCCCCACCGAGAGGCTCAGTCTTAGGCCATCTCAGCTCCACAACAAAGTCGTCCGTCTTCGTACAGCTCTGTCCATTACATAGTGCACATACCTCTGGCTCATTTTGGCTCTGTTTGTATGGCTGACTGGGGGTCAGTTTGCACTGGAAGCGTAAAAAATGAAAGGTTTGATGGTTCTGTCCTGGGTGATCAACTTTTTTTTTCCCCCCAAATAAAGGGGCGCTCTGTTGTACGGTGTGATGCAACCACTGGGCTCGTGGCTGAACAAGGATTAATCAAAGTCATCCACAATGTGTGGTTTTATGTCTCGTTAATTCTTTTTCTCTGTCCTTCTGTGGACACAGACTGTGTGGCTACTCCAGCCGTGGCAACAGATTTTTCTTTCAACCATCTCCAGAGAACGCCTGGCCAGACTCCTGAGTGGCACATATTTGGGCTCAGGCCCGGCACTGGAGGCACAGGGAGCGAGAGGAGGGGGAGGAGGAGTAGGCCAGAGCCATGTGGCTGATGTTGGTAAACAGTATCCACCCTTGTCCTGGCACCAGTGCAGCCAGCGCGGATATCAGGCGCCCGGGCCACACACAGACCGGGACAAAAGGTAGACTCGCATGCAGACATTTGCATTCATACACGTGCACTCACGCGCACGCATGCAGGCATGGAATACGCGGACAAATAAAAGACTCACTCGCGGTGTCTGCCACTTAGCAGCTGCTCCAGTTTCCATGGCAACGGCTGGAACAATGTAGTAGGAAGGGCCGAGTCGGTGTAAGAGGGAAATCGAAAGAAGCGAGAAGAGGGAGAGTGTGTGTAGGTGTGTGTGGGTGGGTGTTAGAGGCTACCAGGGGGAGGCAGCTGCGGGGGTTGAGCAGACAGAGAGAACACAGAGAACGCTCTCTTTATTTCTTTGTCGGGATGAGGCTTCGGGAAGCAGCAAAACAAACAGGGAAATGTAGAGGGAGACAGAAAAATAAACAGAGAGGAGAGCCCGACGCGCGGCGAAGGGGGCAAAGTGTGAAAAATTCCACCAGGGCCACGAGGAACGTTTTACAGAGTCTATTTATTTGTTTCAAAATGAGGTATTTCAAAAGTGCTATGAGTTGCAGCACTAAATGTACATTTTAAAAGTGGAAAACAAACCCATCTCATATCGTTTACCCAGTTCTATGCACCCGATAGTTACAAATATAATCAAAAGAGGAGGAAAGACCAAAGTTCAGGTACATGATGATAGAACACATTTGCTGTACAAAAGAATTGAGATATAGAAGAAAAAAAATTGTCGAGATAAAGTGATATCTACCAAGAACTCATTTTCATACGAAAATATAAGTATCAAATTTAGTATGTATCAGGTTCACACTAAAAGCATAAAGGTGTGTAGAATTAGTAATATGATACAATATAAGAAAAAAGGAGGAGACAAAAAACCCAATATATTGTTATATTACAAAGTTTCACAACTCTCAAAAATCGAGGCTTTACAGTACTTTAAAGGTATATAAACTTCCAGTCTAGTTATTGGCAGCTTCCTGACATGTATATATATATAAAAAAACAAGGACAAAATTGTATTACAAAACAAGGCAGATCTGAGTGTATTTTTGTCTGTACGCTATTGTTATATACAAAAGTGTCGGCTAGCAAGGTGCACAGGTATACATCCACTGACTTGGCTGGAGCACCAGTGTGAGGGAGGAGTGAGAGAAGGGAAACCTGTAGTGGCATTGTTTTTACGTGACCCATAACGCCTCGGCTGTCACAGTCTCTTCAGTTTTTGCAGTGGTAAAGGCAAAGTAAGTGTGCACTGCTTTCTTGTACGTGAACTCTCCAAGCAAAGTGCCCTCTGACACCCTGTCCCTGATTCCAGGCTGGTGTCACAGTGAGTACAATAAAAAGAACACAACAAGGTACAAATAGAAATGATATCATTAAAAAAAACCAAACTGGAGGGAGGAACGCGAGGAACATCCTCGTTCCTTCCTCCTTATTCTCTCTCTCTTTTTTCATCTTTCCTAAATGCAACTGGATTGAAAAAGTAAACCCTAAACATTCTTAACGTCAACAAATGTGCAAAAAGTGGCGGCAGTGAAAGTCCGAGCATCGTCTCCTGCACCCTTCTTGGGCCGGGTGTGGGAGAGAGTGTGAGCGCGTGTGTGTCTCCTTCTGGTGGTACCTGTCCTCTGAGATGTTTGTGTGCTTGTGTGCAACAGGTACGGAGGCCCGTGTGCCTCTGCTTGGGCGTGTGAACCTGCGTTGGCGGGGTCGTCCAGGGTCTGGTTGTGTGTTTCTGTGTGTAGTGGTTGTCTGTTAGCGAGTCCTTGCCTGCTCCAGCCTGCGCATCAGCTGCTGCCTGCGCGCCTGCAGCCTGTCCTTCTCCTGCTGTAGCCTCATCTCCTCTGTCTCCAGCGAGCTCACGTACTCGGTGGCCTTCTTCAGGATCAGTACCTTTGCCGCCTTGTCGTTGTGCGCCAGTTCGGGCACGTGGTCGCGCAGCGTCAGGAAACTGGAGCGCAGGTCGTTGCGACGCTGGCGCTCCAGGATGTTGTGGTTTCGCCGCCGCTCGCTGTCCTCTGAGTCGGAGCTCCCACGAGGGCTGCTATCTCCGCTGGCGCTGCGCCTGCCGCGCATGCCTGACGTGCCGTTCAGCGAACTGCAGGACGTGGAGGAAGAGAAAGAGGAGGAGGAGGAGGAGGAGGATGAAACGGTCCTGGTGGAAGGCCGTGAGACGTCTGATGTCTTTTGCCTCTTCGGAGGCGGGGCGGGGTCATCGTCCGAGGTGTACGGAGACGGGGCTGCATAGTTGTGCTGCTGCTGGTGCACCGAGCTCCTCCTCAGGATCAGCTCCTGAGGGCCTCGGCTGGCCAACCTGCTCGTCACGCCGGATCCGGACGCGCTGCCTCTGCTGTCTTGGCTCTTGGTGTGCACAGATATGGTGGCAGTACCGGCGGCCATGGGCGATGCCTTGATTGTAGCACGCCTCTTTTCTACTGTTACCACATCAATCTCCTCTTCTTCCTCTTCCTCCTCCTCCTCTTCATCATTGTCCTCTTCTTCTTCTTCTTCTTCTTCCTCTTCTTCTTCTTCACCCTCTGCATCGTTTTCTTCCTCGTCTTCTGGAAAGAGAAAACGGAATGTGAGTGACTCAGTGCCTACAGCACATGAAGCATTCCCACAATGTTGCCAATGTACAAGTGACGGGTGGGTGTGTGTGAGGACATAGAAGCAATCATCCATAGGAGTGTTGCCCAACGCTGTTTGCAAAAGTAGAAACCACTTAATGCTTAGTGTCAGTCATTTCTCAGCTAATCTACTCTACAGGCGTTGACATGTTCGGTCCCAGCGCTAGCAGACAGACAGGATTTCTTTCATTCTCCATCCCACGTTCATCATTCCTGCTAATCTCCCTCCGGTGAGAAGACGCTTTCAGTCTGCTGGCACCCAGATGACAGTGTGCAAGTTCACTTTCATATTATGAGAATTAAGGATTTTAATTTTCCTGACCTTCTGGTATGAGGAGAAAAAAAAACTGATGGGATGAGCTATTTATCTTAATACCTGTGCCGGGACTTATCTCAGACTGGCACATTTGAGGATGAGAACAGTTGGCCAATGGTGGGACAGAGAGCATGTGAGGCCCAGTTAAAAAGTCTTGTGCGATAATGGCTCACATTATCAGCTCAGGAGCATCTGAAGAGTGTGGAATTTTACAGCTGACAGCTGAGATCTCACACACACACACACACACACACACACACACACACACACATGCAGAGTCTGGCTGGCACTGCCACCAAAACAAAGCTGGCTCAGCTGGGGCCTGAGGAGGGGGCGTGGCCAGCTAAAGGCCATTTGATGTTTCACCTACAGCCTGCTCGCTGGAGCTGGGTGATAAATAGAAGTGAGTCGAGATAAAGCAAAACTTATCTAGCAACGCACATCTGAATAGCTTGTTCCCCGTCAGCCGCTTGCACCTTCACCCTGTGTGGAATATATGGCAGCGGAAGTGCGCGCCAGAGGGATATTGTGCGCAGGGGGTCAGTGCGGCAGGCGATCGGATCACCACCCTTTTAAGCCTCGGAGCTGGAGTGGCGCCAAGGAGACAGCTGTCGAGATGGAGCACTTGTTCAAAGCTGTCACCCCTAACAGAGGCAGCCGGGGCCCTCCTCTGTCTCCTATTCTTCGGTGCAGAGGAGGCGTTTGGCAAGGCCGGCGGAGTCTACCCCGTGTGCCAAGCCGGGAGCCTTTTGTACTACTGTTTCGCAGCAAAAACACGCTGATAAGGACCCGTGAGTGTTTGTTTAGGAAACTCAAAGGCAGTAATAGATCGGACATAAAGTCTTAGAGCCATTAAATACACACGCGATCATTTCCAAATCTTTAGAGTCTTTTGGAACAAGTGCCAATTCCTCAGGCACAGCGCGCAAATTGTCTCCTAATCCATGCAGAATGGAAGCAGAGAAGGCACCAGAACCGGCAATTTAGCCACTCTGGCATTGAGGGAGACTTCCATTCTCGACTTCTTGTGTCTTGAGTCTGCTCCGTCAGCCCGGGATGCCCGGGGAGAGCGCAGACGCGCAGGCCCATTTTACTGCCATCTGCTGGATGCAGATCTCCGCCTGATTACATAAACCGTTCACTGTGTCACTACTCCAGTGTGCGTGTACGTGCGTGTGTGTGCGCGCCTGCCTGCGTGCGTGTGATGTCTGTGTAAGGTCACATGAACCAGTACCAGTCATGACTCGTAACAATAATAATAATAATAATAATAATAATAATAATAATAATAATAATAATAATAATATGTCATTTAATCATTTTCCTGTCTTTTTGTTAATTTTGAAGAAAAATACAACACAAAGGCTGTTTTGCCAGGTAACACTTCTTACCGGAGTCAGAGGGAGCGCTGGTGTGGGTTTTGGATGCGTTCACTGTTCCGGATAAGTCCCTGCTGCCGTTCTTTTTGTGTACCGGGAAGGGGAAGACTACTGTGGGGTCCACGCACTCTGACACCGAACTGCGGGTCACAACCTCGGTCGTCTTGACGCACACATTCTTGGCACCTCCGGTGGCAGTGGAAATAGCTTTGCCTAGTTTCTCCGTGACCACCCGTTCCAGCTTTTCTCTGGCGGAGAAGCCACTCCACATACAGTCCTGGAGAATGATACTGTTGGGGTTAGTATCCAAGCCGGAGCCGAACAGATCCCCGTCATCAGACGCCCCCCAGATATCGTCCTCGGGAAGGAAGGTGAGTTCTGAAGCCCAGTCCAGTGGGTCCCCTAAGCCGAAGTCCAGACAGTCTGCTTCCGGGGAGGCAGTCGCCGGCTCCCCCGGTAACGCTGCGCGGCTCGGGGAGAGGGGCGGAGTGGGCAACAACTCGAATTTCTTCCAGATGTCCTCTCCCGGTGGCGCAGAGTCAGGACCACAGAGGTAGAAGTCGTCCTCATCCGGATAGAAACACGGTTGCAAGGAGTCAAACTCCAGATCGGAGTTTTTACTGATGATCGCCGGCATTTTATCCCACAATCAGACAAACCTGGAAAGGAACAAAGAACATTTCAGTCAAATAGGAAAAGCGTCTTGAGCAATTTCACTCCCTCGTGTGATCTATAAATACTCAGTAAATGAGTCAAAGCCCACACACAGATATGCTCTGCTTCACACTCATTTTCGTTTATCGTTGTTATTATTCCAAATTTCTGAGCGTGCGTAAATGTCACCGTGACGCACAGCCTGTGCATAAACCTCCACGTGGATTATTGCCAGGAAAAATAAAACAAGGGATATAAAATACATTTTTAGAACAAAAACCATAAATGACAGCTTGTAATGCACCACTTGTCGGTAGGAGCGAATATTATTAGACTATTTTGAGGTCAGAACTCGGAAGATGCTCACCTCGTTTTGAGTCGGGGTGGTAACGCGCGAATCAAATGATCTCGTGTATCTCGTCAGCAACACAGACACCAGATTTGGAACAGTCATCCACTTTCGGAGCACGGACGGTCCTCTGACACACATTGTGGCTGCTCTGCGGTGTTATACGCTTAGTTCCACGGCAGGAAGCTAGACTCCTCCTCCAGGCTGAGGGGGTGGTCCAGACGGGCTTGGGGTTTGTTGCTTCGCGGGAGTCAGGCTGGCTGGAAGCCTTTCTTCCAAGGTGAAGAGAAAATTGTTTAAACACGATTGGGAAAGGGGGGGAAATGCAAGCAGTTAAATAAATAAATACACGTTCGCATTTTTTAAAATTTTTTTCACGTTTTTGGATTTGAATTAGCTCAAAGAAAGCCCAAATGACTCATAGTCTTTTTCACCGGAAACAGCCTGAAACCACTGCTGAGTTGTGAATCACATAACCTGGAATGAAACATTATCTACACGATTGGATGTTTTTAGTGCAGAAATGGGATGTATTTCTGAGCAAGAGAGTCTAATGTCACAATACTGGGACAAACATTGTCAAGCATTCGTTTTAGTTTTTTCCCAACAGAGTGTTTGTGTCTGTTACGCACAAGCACATCAGTTCGGGCGCGCTCCGCCGGCTCTGAACATCAGCCTGTCTTTGTTTGGGGACCAGCAGCATCCCTGATGAAAGGCTCGCTGCGCCCCCGCATGGAGACTCTGGGAACTGCAAGTGTGCGCACCGCTGATGAGCCGAGCGCGCCTCACAACAAAGACTTCCACAGAGAAAGACCCCCACCTTCACCGCTCCATCAGAATAATATAGTTTTTAATATCAGTCAAAATTATACATGCCCGTATGAAGCAACAATTCCGCAAACAATGGGTAATTCAGAATGGGAAAAAATGCAGCCGTTTTTTTGGTGGACGAATGGAGCGTGTTACGTAACCGCAAGCGGTGGTTGTAGCCTGGAGTCACTCCCATTCCCTTTTATAATGACAGCATAGAAAGAACTGCACATCTGTAATCATGCAGTTAGGCACAGACGAATACTCACTCCGCGATATCGAAAATTCAAGAAAACGTTTACAGAGCGGATTCCTGCCAGCTGTAAACAAGGGAACATTTCAGTTTCCAGATTTTGCTTCAAACAAGAGATACTAATAAATGTTAAAAAAATGTAAGGGATTTTACAATAAAGAAAGAAATTGTTTTTCGGGGAGAGATTCATTATTATTATTATTATTATTATTATTATTATTATTATTATTATTATTATTATTACTACTATTATTGCTGTTTTTGTTATTATTATTATTATTATTATTATTATTATTATTTTTTACTACTATTACTACATTTAGAGGCAGAAACCTTTCTTGAAGTTTAATTTAAATAACCACATCAAGTGAAAAGTGAGAAAGTGCAGCTGCTTTGTCCTTGGTTTTGGAAGAGTGGGGAGTTTCCTGTAGCTGCTCCCAGGAAACAAGGGACATGATCTGGGAATAAAGAAAAAAAGGAAACTGTTTTACTTTTTCTCAAACTGCGGCTCACTCCTGACTCTGGCAGCAGCAGCAGCAGCAGCAGCAGCAGCAGCAGCAGCAGCAGTTTCCTCCAGAGTGGGAGTGATTACAC
>CAAE01014723.1:1647746-1660496 GCA_000180735.1 Tetraodon nigroviridis
GTCTGCGTGTGTATTAATGCATTAGGGATGTCAGCCCCCCTCCACATTAACTGTGACTGGCCCATGAAGGTTAGCAATTAGCCAGTTAGATAAAAGATTATAAGTAACCCCTGGGATGGTACAACACAGGCATGTTGAAGCACAACTGGATGCAGTGACATCAGGACTGGCGCGATAGGTCACGGAAGCCACACATATTATTGACACATGTGTGTTGGTGCAAGTGATGTCCCTGTTGTGTTCGATCAGCCCTCACCTTAACTTCACTATCTAATTTTATTTTTTAGAATGAACTCATTTGTCTGAAGTTGGGTAAACCTTACCAAAGCTCTGGCAACTGAAGGTTTACTCAACGGCATCTATGTTGCGTAAATGAGGATTGCAACACCTCTGAAATGCTTCTCAATGTGGCCCTGGAGAGCAGCCACTTTCACTTCTATCATTTACGGATTAAATACTGTAGTTTAGTTAATTTTGCTCATATTTTATTTACATAAGGTGCAGTTTCAGGACTGAGCACTGATTTAATTATGGCTCCCACACACTTTTATACTAACAATAGAGTTTGTTTTTTCCCCTATCATCTATGCAAACACACCTTAACCAGCCAGTGGTCTCTTTCAGCAGATGATGTGTGTAAACCATCAAATTCCCACTTTTCTTTTTAATGTCATCTGAGTCTTCCAGGTTTCTGGTGATGAATGGGCACACTCAAGGGTTTCCGTTTCGACCTCAAAACTTGGTGTCAAATGAATTTGAGGTGATGACTCAGGCAAAAAGAAGCTCCCACTTGCGAAGCCGCTGCCAGAGATTACTTCATTTTGCAAGAGGTTTTGCCACACAGAATAAAGCTGGAGCGAGTTGCAACAAAGCACTCAGGAATTTGGATGAGAACTAATGATTCCTGAGCTGAGCAGCTGTTATAACACACATCCCAATGACAAACATGCTCCAGAGAGAAAAATCACGCTCCCACCTGTTTTCCCATCAGCTGTTTGGGAAGAATAAAGTGCTAAGAGAAAGTATTTTTATCCTTTGAGAGTGCCAGAAGTGTGCCTGTGGGACAGATGTGCTTACACCCTTGTTAGATGTTGCCCTCTGAACTCCGCTCAAGTACCTAGAGGTCTACCTGTGCAACTACATCCACACGAGATGATTCACCCAGCATACAAACATCCCTTTTTCCACTTGCGCAATGTTTTTATCTTAATAATGCCAGGATCTCGTCTCTAAAGCTTTCCACCCAGGTTAATCCTTCAATTATCACAAGTTTGCACTGAGACAAAGAAAATAAGTGCACAGTTCTGGTAGAGATATGCCACACGCATATAGGTAGAATAAACAATCTGCTATTGGTCAACAGATGCCGTGGATGTCAATCTCAAGCTAATGGTAAACAGCCTCATGTTAGCCTCTCAATTATTTTTTTTCCAAATCCTTAACCTACTTTTTTTACTATTATACACCTCATATTTAACATACAACAAAACCGGCTGGATTGGTGGGGGCACCTGCTGACCCCTAATGCAGCAGTAGGGCGTTCATGCCTTTAAACCATCCAACCATCAAAAGCTCAGCCTTGGACTTGGGCTATGAGCTAGTGAGAGTTGGCTATGCAGACATGAGACTGGTTTTATAAGCAGAGGTGGAAGTGTCGAACAGCCCTCTCATCACTCTGAATGAATGAGCACATTCATTCAGAGGTTGGAGGTATGGGTGACGCCGATTTGAGAAGAATAGTATGTATGCTTTGTCATTCATTTCCGGCACAACAGATAAACTTCTACTATGGTAACACCTGCGTGAATACAGCTCAACCTTAACTTAAGGTGAGCCGGGATACAGGTTTGCAGCGCCTTGGAACAGTTGTAGTGGAGGAAGTACCAGGCCCCCACCTTGGAAGGGAAAAAAATGCTTTAACTTGTCAGAGCAGCAGGTGGAGAATGCATTTAGAGATTTCACGCAGACGGTAACCAGGCATCCACGGTGCATGGGAATTATTTTAGATGTGAAGATATAGGCACACCTTCCTCCTAATGCGAAAGTCTAGATCTGAGAAATGGTCATTTTGAAGGCAGCATGAATTTGTTGTTGGCTTTATAAGGTCCTGGTATGTGGATTTGTGTTTATTTAGTTAGTTTCATAGTTGCAACCTTCACTAATCACCACTGGAAGGCGGAATGAGAGATAAATGTGTGTCAGTGTTGTTGCATGAATTACATGACCTATTTTGGTTCGAGTGACCACGAATTGATGAACTGGACCCTTGAAGGTGAACATAAGGAGGCGTGGTGATCAAATGGAAATCAATAGGACTGATAGATTCAGCACCAGCAACAAGAGCTGGATCGGCTGGCCTCTCGCTGAAAAAAGGAGAACACCCACCGGCTAACCGGGAGCCAGTTACGCACTGGGACAAAATGAGAAACGCAGCCCAATTGTCAACTGTCAAGACTTACATGTAAATTTTCTTTTATCCTGACAGCTTTAAGGACCGATTGTTTTGCTTCCCCCCCCCCCTTTTTCCTCTTAAAGAGGAAGTTAGAGTTGTGGTGAAGTGAAGCACGGGCTGATCTAACCGAGGTTGAAGGAGTCAGTCAGACACGAGAGTGCTTGTCTTATGGTCAGAGGTGCAGTAAGCTGTCCTAACCTGAGGTCGCAGAAATCTGCATGAGGTATTGTCTTTTCACTGACAGATCACCAAGAGTTTGAGCACCCCGCAGCTGTTGGAGCGGTTGTTTGGTATGGTTGATAATAGTACAGATAGCACATAACACAGTTTGTATTATCATAACATTAGCAGCTGAGATAAAGCCAATGTGGGTTTTAGGGGAAGAAAACCGCTGAGATAGTGTCAGCCTAAGAGACTTGTTTATTGTGATAAACACCGATGAAACCTCTGATATCGTAAGCTTTTGTTAGGATTCTTCTTCAACCCACGCAGACTCATGAGAACGCATGCAAGCACTCTGCTCCTAAACAGCAGCTGCACGTGCACAAACTGCTATTTAACTTATGTCATTTGCTTGTACTTTAATCTGCATGTGGGCATGTTTTACACATAACAGGCGGCCAGAGAAGTGTTCGGCCCTGCTGAACTCCGCTGAGTCCTCCTGGAGGTCAATGAGCTCTTTTTAGCTTTCCCCTCCTCCTTCCTCTGCCCGGCTTTATCTCCCTGCATTTGTTTTGATCCTCAGGGGTCATTAGCCAGATTAAATGTTTGTCTGCTCACAAAGGGAGATGGTTAATATGTTTCAACGCTTCCATTTGTCAGCTCTCTTGTCTCTCGGCTTCGTAGTGTGTGAAAGGGGAGTTCAGCATCTCAACTGGCATTTCAAGACTTACAAGCATTTCAACACCTCAGGCAGGAGAGGGAGGCCGTCTGTTTGTGTGTGCGTGCGTGTGTGTAAAGCATTCTTTCTTGAGGGTTGGTTTCCCAGCCGCCTCGTCGATATATCACTCCTGACATCATCAATGTGCAGTTTGGAGAAAGAAAATGGAACGTTTCACTTCCTACAAACATGCTCCGTCCTGTCAGTCCGCCACCGTCAGATTAGCATGAGTTACGAGAATTAGGAAGGGGTCAAAAGGAGAAGAGCGGCGAGATCCATTCAATCCAGCCACAATAATGACTGGCCTGCGAAGCGAGAAGGAAACCGGGGCCATAAATTTGAGCGGTGCATTTGTGGTGACAGGAAGTGGTGCTGTTGGTACTGGTTTAGTGATATCGCTGCTGGTTTGCTGGAGTCTGGTCGAAACAGGAAGACGGTTGTCCAGAAACATGGCTGCTGAGATCTGCGGGCAAACGATCCATTTGTCTGGGTGATGAGTGATTCTTTCCTGCTGTGCTGGGTGCTCATGAGCCAGGTTCCCCCTTTGGATGTGTCACAAGTTGCAGGTCTTTCTCTGCTGTGTGTAAGAAACATGTTTTTATATGTTTTAGAGTTAAAGGTACAGTGAACTAAAAACCATTTGATAAGCAGTTTCCCAAGGCACAGTTCGTCACAATAGTTCATTAGATGTGCAGAAAGTTTTAATTAAAGTTAGGGTACCTTTCCTGTCCTGTGCACAGGCACAAACCAGCGTTTGTGTGTGTGTGTGTGTGTGTTTAAACACCCTGTTTAAAAACCTTAATGAGATGTAAATGACTGTAGTAGGTGGTTTTCCACTCTGTCAATGGAACACCTCCCCACGTTTGAAGTCCAGACTTTCAGGGTTCGGGGGTTGTCATAGTGATGCTCCTTTGTCCCCCTGACTGTCTCTAGAGAATTGTCTTTGATGGGAGTATTGACAAGCATGTGGCAGCCTTCTTCTTTATCCCTCCCACATCATTCTCCCCCGAGGCTTTCCTCAAGAAGGTTCTAGGAAATCAGACTGCCTGCCACGCCGAGCCCCACTGAGGAAATCTTGTATTCTGAGCAGGAGGCACTTCTTAGCAGCATCCAACACATCTCCTGTATGAACACGTATGCAAAGCATTTTATATACACACACTTTTATTTTAGAGACACATTTTGATGTTTTTTGAGGTCGAGCGAACTGAAATCCGGAGATATAAATAACTCATGCATGTCGCACAGTTGACCTACATCCGAGTGTGTGTATGCATATGCATGTGAACGGGCCACCAAGGACAGTCGGTGGCATTGAAGGGAGAGCAACAGCGGGCATCGATGTCAGTCAGACCACCAACAAGGTAATCTGCCAGACAGAGCGTTCGGCTCCATCTGTCCAGGCTGTGTGTTTGTGACGGCCAAATTAAAAACAGTTTAAAAAAGGGACAGAGGAGATGAGAACAAGGGTAGGCCAGGAGCAATAATCACAGGGGGACAAAGTGCTCCTGCAGGGACCTCTTGGCCCAGCAGATCAGCCGGTCCTGTCATCATTGATCATGCTTAGCATCCAATTGATGTGGATCTGTGAGAATGGAGGGCCTTTGTGGGTGAATTCCTGTTAGGCAGCAGTAGCCTACAGGCTCGTGACCTTTGTGCACTGTGCAAGGTCAACACCCCCCGCCCCCCTTTTTTAAAAAAAAAAACTGGCCACTACCCCTCCCAGTTGCTACTACTCCCAAGACCTCCATAATATGGTCTTCTAATCAATTAAGCTGCATTTTACATTCCTCTTGGTTGAAGTCATGCCAACATTTCCTCTTGGGAGGTTCTTCTACACTGCTGCCTTAATCTCTCTTCCTCACAAGAAAATGTCTGTCATTCCCCTCCAAATAATAGCATGCGTAGAATATTTGATCAAAAAGATCTGATTTACTGTTTGACTCATGCAGAGAATCATTTATGAGGTAGGAAATGAGCAGTGGCAGACACACACCTGGTGTGGAGTCAGCGGAGCTGCGCAGCAGATCAGCAGAAATGCAACAGTTGGCACTGAAAACAGAGCCAGCAACTGTGACCAAAATGACTTGGTTGACGATCAGGCCTGATGGTTTTATGGCAGTGTGCTTGTTCATGTACACATACAAAATATATAAATCTTTACAGTACAGATGTATTTATCATTACTTTGTACATAGAATTAATCATTGTCAGTGAAGGGCCAAAAAAAGAACTTTATTCAGTCGGTATATTTACTAAAACAAAACTGCAAAATTAGCTGACCTAAAATCAAAAAGTTTATTCTGACTGCGCTGGAGCATGACTGGCCGCTCCAGGTGCATTTCAGGCCACCTGAAAAGTACAAATTCAGATACCAATGAAAGTTTAAATTAATATCAAACCAGGCTTTTGAACTTACAGTAATGTCTGAGGACTGGCTGGTACAAATTGTAACAGTTGAAATGGTCTGTGGAGTAAAACAATAGCTGCAGGCCTGGTTACAGCTTGACTTTGACATAAATCATATACCTTTGAGGGGGAAAACCAACCTTCTCAATTTCCCAGAAAGTCCACCCACATTGTATGATATCAGACAGGAAATACTGGTACAGCTGGACAGCCTGACACTGAGATACATGCTGAGGATCAGCCTCGATTGAAAGATATTCATGCTGCTTTGACAGCTGCCTGAGATGTTCTTAGATGAAGATGACTGCAGTGTAAAGCAAGGCGTTACAGATATCAAGCATGCGTGTTCAGCAGATTCTCCCTGGGTAATACACCTTAATCCTAAAATGCATTCCTCTGGTTACAAGCAGACAGGGCCTTTATTATACCCTTCATTCATTCATTTAGTTTACCAAATGCTGAGAAAAGTTAAAATCAAGGTGTCTGTGAAGGCTTGTGCAGTCCCCAGAATCCAGGATTGAGCAGATTATGGTTTGATATATGCTTTCCTTTCATACAGGATCACTATATTGTGTTTTTTTTTCTCCACTACTGCAGTATGTTTAGCTTCACCGAGGTTGTACTCGACTAGTGTTCTCTGTATCCCACCTTATCTTACTAAACTGAATGCAGAATTTAACGTCTGGTCCTGAGATTGGCTGGGGCTGGCACTGATCTGTCTGGATATTCAGCATCCTATCATTTTAAATAAATCTACCTCTTAAGTTGCATCTTTGAGGACTTCACACATTACAGACAAAAACATCATCAACATGGGTCTGTGCTGAGCTACAGGGACATGTCCTTCATAAAAAATAATCCTCCAGCTGCTATTAATATGAACCAGGAGCACTGTAAAGAAAAGGGAAAGAAACGCATCTCTGACAGCGTTTTCTAGTATTAGTTCCTGTAAGTTCCAGGTGAACCATGGTTGCAGCCAAGTATTTGTGCATTGGCTCTGATAGGCTCACCCTGGTGTCTGGGTCCCTTATGATTCACAGAGACCCTAATCACACTCAGTAAGCACACTGCTAAGTTTAGTGTGGGCGATAACGGAAATCAGACACAAATCAAAGGGTTTCTCATCTGCTTATATTTTAGATTGGGGAACACCACGAGGATCTGATAAACCTATGGATAAGCAGCAGGTTGAAAACATCTGCATGCCCACTGGCCACACAGTAGCAGGGAAGACTTGAAAGAAGTGAAAGCCAGTTAAAAAGGAAATGTAGACAGAAAATTTGTATGTGTGTGTGTGTGTGTGTGTGTGTGTGTGTGTTCATGTGTGCGCGTGCGTGCACGTTTCCAGTAATCGCTTGAAAATGGGATAAAACAGTCCAAGTTACTTTAGGGACCAATTGTGTTTGGAAGGGATGGAGGAGAACAGGAAGTCAGATTGCCCGTGGCAGCCAGGACTTTCGTCCGATCCAGGTTGGTAGGTTGCAGTGGGAAGGTCTGTAATCGCAATAATCAACGTGATTAACGCAAGCAGTCTTGCAGCCACACAGGCTTCAGGCTGCCACCCAGGCTCCGGCTCTGTGTGCGAGTATCGTGCCTGAAGAGATGGCTAAAAACACCAGCATTGGACTGTGACCTTATTTAGTATATTTGACTCCAACTTGTGGGAAAAAAGAGAGTCACTTCCTTTTCTGCTGGGACAGAAAATCAACCATTAGTTTGCAACAAACAAACATTTCCCCCGGGAAACAAATTTAGATGATGCAAAAACATGTTGAAGCCTCCCCTAGATGTCAGTATTAACTTTAGCCAGATAAAAAATGGATTTGCATGCTTGTTTTGACCTCCACATCCAAATATAAAAAAATGCAAAAATAAGCAGGAGGAGGGAAACCTAGCCCTCCTCATGGCCTGCAGGACCTATATTCCAAATCCGGTCAGTGAGTGGTGATTTGTCAATGAGTTGGCCTTTCCAAGTATCCATCTCTTTGTGTCCAAACAGGCTGTCACTCACCGTGCTGGCACTTCCTGTTTACCTGTCCCGTTGACCTCCCCTTTTGGAGAGCCGCTGGTGCTGAGTGCTCGGAGCAGCCCCCAGGACAAGCACTGACATGGCCAGCTTCAAAGTTAAGGCAAAGTTTACCCCAGAGTTGAGCTTCACCAGGCTGCTCTGCTGTCCGCCGCGTTTGTGTGTTCAGATAAGAAGGCTGCTTCCTGGTCCAAACATACCCACACAAAAGGAAAAAGAAGGGCAGAAGGACAGAAAAAAAAAGGGACGGTGGGGAGGTAAATAGTGAAGTGCTATCACAGGTATCATTGTTTAAAAAGTGACTCAGTGGTTTAAAAATGCTGGCGGTTGTGCGAAAGTTTGTGCTGGGATTTGCTTTAATGGATACCGTGTGTCGTTCATTCATTGCCAATGAATACAATAGGCTTCAGTGGGATTAAATTATTAATTCCATGTTGTAGTCATGGTGGTTTTATATAATGACCCAGTAATTCAGCGTGGAGGTGGACAAAAATGGCGCAAGTAAAGCCATTGCCGCTGAGGTGTTCAAGAAGTAATCTTAAGCATGTCTCAGCGAAGAAGAGCCAGGTCCTTATGGTGTTACAATCGCCGGTCCAGATTAAAACTGCTTGAAATCAAGTTTGAAAACAGCGTAAAACAATCAAACCCCATCTTCAATCCAATGAGATTTGTTTGAAAGTGGAGTTATTTTTAATGTAATTTAGTTTAGACCGGGTCAGAGCCAGGGCTGGTAGAGTCAGCAACTTTCCTGCCCCTGACTTCTGCCATAGGGAACCCAACTGCGGTTACTTGCAAAGAAAGACTCCAAATGGTGCAGTTACAAGTCAAAACCAGTACATGTTGCGCCCCAGTATGCGACCAGCTTCAGATAGTAGTCCGGCAATGACCGCCTTGTGAACTAAGAACATAATGGCTGTTCTGTTCCTGCCATCTCTCAATGTAATGGTACTGTAAACCAACAGACCAGCAGCCCCTTGAGCCACATTGCCTCGTTGCCTTGGTATTTCTACAACAAATTAGTGAGCCAAACTTATATATTGGCTCGTCCGTCAACGTGATGGGTGAAAGGAAAAAAAAGAGGCAATTTAAGCCTAATGTATTTCAATTAATGGCTAACTTTTGAAGGAAAAATGGACTTCCGCACTCAGAAACATGTCCAGACCCAGGTCATCTGTGAGGGGGGTCTGCGGTGGGTGTTTGGGGTTACAGGGGACCGTAAGAATAAATAGGGCCTTGTGGCTATTAGCAAATGAGCAGTAATGTCTGCTGAACGGTGCTGATAATGATGCAGTGGACAGGACATTGGGTTTTGATTGGACAAGCGGGCCTCAGTACACACAGGAATTGCTTGTTTGTTCCATGCAGCGGCGTTTCCCGTCGGGCCGGCTGTGTGGGTGGGTGTGTGTATGTTTTCCACTGTGATAATCAGGACAGGCGGACGTGTGTGTGTGTGTGTGTGTGTGTGTGTGTGTGTGTGCACGCCTCGCTCCTTCATTTTCCTCGGGCTGCCAGTTCAAAGCGCATGGCAGAAGCCTCTCACTACTGAGGGTGAGATCACCGCGCGCGCAGGAAGCGGAGGCGCAGCTGAGAGGGAAAGGGCTCTTCCTCGTTCACCCCCCACTCCTCCCACCCCTGCTCTTCCTGCGCCCTCCTCCGTGATCCGTGTTTCGTCTCAAGAACACAGAAACACATCGTTCGTTCGCTCGCTCGCCCCAGCTCCACTCGAGCGCTCTCTCCCTCTGGCCAAGCAGGAAACGTGGCCTGCTTTGTTTACGTAACGGAGGTCCTGTCTCCAGCAAAAGTCACATAAAGAGCTCTGAGAAAGGGGATTCCCCAGACTTCATATCCTCACTTGTGTGAATTGCACATCCATCACGTAGAAACAAATGTGTTGGAAGAGAGACCTCGGACGGAAGAGGAGAGAGGGAACAGGGCACATCTGTGCCCACGTTGATTACCCTTTCCTGAGATGGGTTTTTTTTTCCCATTCCATTTGCAGGGACCAAAAAGGGACTCGACGTGAAAAAAAGCTCTTGCCTTTTGGACATTGTGTCTTTTGACTTTAACACAGTCTGTTCACACATGATTCCAATCGTCCTAATTTGTTGATTCGGAACTGGAAAACATAAATGCCACTGGTTGTGATTTTACACTGTGACTGTTTGTGCCATGTCCTGGGGGGAAAAGATGTGTATTTGTGATGTTCATGTGACTGTGTGAGGGTCAGCAGACCACCCCACCCCAGAAAGTTTGAGACTCCCCAGTTCCCATTTTGGCACAACTGGAAGCTTGTGAGTTTGTGGAAAGTTGGTATTTATCCGTGCTTGAAGCGGGAAACATGGCCGGAGCACTGGCTTCCACTGCTGTCCCAAATAATCACCAAATAATGACCAAATTTGGAAAATCTTTTGGGATATTAGTTTCTTTTTCTATTTGCCATACAGATTTTGCTCCCTGTTTCTTTCTTTCCTTTATTTTCCAACCAATGTCAGTAAGTTATTCAGATTTAATTGCTAGTGTGACTGGTTATTGAAATGCATCAGCTGATCCTATTCTTTCAAATTCAGCACTGTTCTGGTTTACGCTTAAGTTACGAATGAACTAATTTGGACTAAAACAAGTGACGGCTGTAAAGAGTTTAACTGTCTGTCCACTGGAATGGTCACACATAAATCTTTCCTTGCATCCCTGCTGGGTCTGTGAAATGTTTGCATGCAGCACGCGCGTCCTCTTAGTTAGCTAGGGAGCCTGTCCTGGTTTCTCTGGTGCTGTGACTTCGCAGCCCCGCTTATACAGTGGTGGGTTTGAGTGGCTGCCATAAGGACTGATGGCCTCAGGACCTGTTGTTGGAGGTCAGTGAGTACAAGAGGCGACAGCTGTAGAAATGTTGGGAGCCTGGTGCAGCATGAATACTGGTGATTATAGCCAGCATCACATGCACACACTGATCCTTATCTAAAGGATACATTGTTTAGAGGTCACTGGAGCACCGCCTCACAGGATATAGACTACTGTTAGTACGTGTGTCTGTGTCAGCGTGCCTGCTATACGATTGTATAACGCCCCATCAGAAGGCTAAAGACTTGCGTTCCACTTCTCAGTTTCAGAACACTTGTTGACACGTGTGTGCACTCTTTCATGCATCTGCGGTGTTGTAACTGAAGAATTTACTTTAGGTTTATACTTTAAGACACTGTCACTATGTGAGTAATGCTGTTGCAGCCACAAACGATGACTGCTCTCGCATGAACTACACAAATGCACAGAGTGACTCATCTGTTTGTCTTTACACAGACCAAATTATCGAAATTAAAGATTAATTATATACTTTTTTTAATTGACCAGACAGCATTCCAGGTTAAACTAGAGAAGGTTTATGATTAATAAGAATGCTACCATTCTGGGAAGTATAAAACAAGTTGATGTTCTTATCAGATGCTGTGGAGAAATACAATAAAAAAACTTGAATTCTGGTCTAAAGACAGACCAAACTCAGCATATGGCCTGTCTCCACGTGCTAAAAGGGTATTTTAGTCTCTTAAATGTGAGACTTTGGGCCTCTGGGGAGGATCTGGAGGCTCTGACCTGGATGCCCAGCAAGAGGTGTTGCAGCTGGAGGGATGTTCTGGTGCTGGAGGAAGCAGCTGTTGTGTGTTAGACTATCAACACAGCGCTGAAGGAGGAGTCAGGTCTGGTACGCAGCACCCTGGTTAAATTCTGCATTTTGGACGACGCAATGTTTTATTTGGCGACAGATTTGATGCAATTTGGAAATATTGGGGACTGCAAGTCTGTCAAAACTTTTAACCACTAGTATCATCCGGGTCTTAGATATTAGTTTTCCTGGTTTTCACTCTCATGGGAACTTCACCGCCTTTCAGTGAGCCGCCTGGTTCACCTCTCAGCGCTGGATGCTCTGGGGTTAACTCCAGAGGTCAAAGGTGACAGGATCACAGGCTCCACAATGCCTCAGATTGTTGATTGTTGATGCTAAAGTGGGTGTTAAGAGGAGGGGTAGACTTCTCTTTTTGTTAGTATTTTCCTGATTGCGCTTATATTTAGAGTTGTGTTTGCAGTTGTGTTTGTGAGCTTGAGTGCGTGCATGCATCTCTTATTTTTTCCCTCATGCATCCTGACATGTTTACGTGTGTGCTCATGCATACTGACACATTGTGTGTAGAAGGTGGAACCTGATTGGCCAGACCACCGTGGCAGAAGAAACTTGATGGAGTGCAGGCTCTCTAAGCTCCTGTTGATGGGGATTTGGAGGCCTGTCTTTGAGGGGGGGGGAATTCAATTTCCTCCCCTTGCTCGCTGTGCTGTTTGGATAGCTTGGTTTGGGATTGGAGGGAGGTTGTGTGACACTCCCAGATTACCCAGTCACTGAGTCTCTTGAGAAAGTGGTGTCTGATCTTTGGCGCACCATGACTCGGCACAGGAAGAATGTGGCACAGCAGAAAGCTGTCAGGGCGTCTGTCAGCCAAGATTTACCTCTGTCGCTCAGCACTGCAGTTCATATGACAGTCTTTGACAATGAGCTGCAGCGACTTCTTTTGGTGGCACAGCCAGTCTGACTACAGATACAGCTTCATCGACATGTATTACGAGTCAATCGAGCATGATCGGTACCAGCTTGTGTAACCAGGGTCTTTTAACGGGAACGTCAGACTGTTTACTGCTGGTAGTGGTAGGAGTTGTGATTGTTAGGCCACTTAGGATGTGCAGCACAGCAAGCCGTTCTTTTCCTGTCTAGAGAGTGAGTCAGAGAGAAAACATTAGCTAGGTAATTTGTATGAAGGCACACGTAGCTGATCTGAGCAGACCCTTGAATCAGAGATAAGGGACCAGAAGACCAAACCACATCTCTTTGTAGTCAAAACGAGTCTCATGCAGCTTAGAAGAGGTGACCTGGTTTTACTGTGAATCGAGCACCTTCAGAAGTCTCTCCCTTTTCAGAACCAGTTTCCAATACCTCCGTCATAC
>CAAE01014723.1:1683771-1714825 GCA_000180735.1 Tetraodon nigroviridis
TGGACTCCGCTAACATGTGTACGTGTGTTGAGGTGGGTTTTTAAAACGAGCTGCTCCCAGTTCAAAGGAGGCCACAGATTGCTGGCAAAGCCCGATGCCTGCTGCGCCTGTAAAGACGGGAGAATAAAGTGAGTCAAGTGAAATGAACGCGGGCCGCCGCCACACAGAGCAGGCTGCGGATATTACTGAGAGAAAGGGGGCTGTCGGCTGAAGGGGTGGGGGTGGGTGTCAGTAGCTAAAATGGTGAGAAAGGTAGAGGGAGGTTTTGATGTTTGGGAAGGGAGTGCAGCAGGGGAGCCCGTCGTAATGTATCTATTGAAGTTCAGGCCTCTGTTTGATACACAACATCTGTAGTCCATTTCCCCTCTTTTCCCCCAACTGTGCACCCTCACGTGTACATGCACAATGAGATGCGGGACCGTAAATTCCCTCGCTCCCTCTCCATCCATCTCCCTTAAAGTCTGCGCTTCTCTCTTTTAATCTCTTTCTCTTTACTGTGTTCTCTCAGCCACCTCAATGCCGCCCTTCCTCCCTCCCTCCCCACTGCATCTCCCTCTCTGATTTTGATAGACTGCGGTGGCCTTGTGCACGCCTCCGACTGCTGGGTCGGCTGCAGAAGCCGCGTCATAAAAAGCTTGAATGAATTGATTTCCTTTTTCTAAGAGGGGTCATGTCTCCTGTTTTCTGACATCCTTCCACCCACCCCACACCGCCTTTTCCCATCCCTTCTCAGTGTGGCCTGCTACCCAGTCCCTCTCTCGCCACTTCACGTATTGCAGGAGTATCAGTTGGCCCTGGTTGGGTCCACTGGGGTTCTGGGAGCAGAGCAAATGAAATATGGTAGCTGTCGCATTAGGAAATCCATTGAAGTTAATTAGGACCGGTGTACTCTGCGGAGCCACATCTGCTGCTGTTTAGGCGCCAACACCCCCCCCCCTTCCCCACGCTGCCGCCGCTACAGCACACACACACACATGCACACACATATGGGGAACAAGAGGATGGGGGTTGATGCTGATGGGGAAACTGGACCTGGTGTATTGAGTGGTACTGGCCACCAGTTGGCTACAGAGAGTGGTAGGGAAGCTGAGCGGCCCAGAGGTCGTGACCTCTAGGTAATTCGCGGTGGTGGCTGCGCGGACATTCGAGTAATGGACACCGCGTTGTTATCAGAGCTATCAGCCGGCTAAGCTGTTGTAAAACCACAGAAACTCGGCTACTCCACACCCACACGCCACAACATACGATACTGACCGGTCATCTGAGGTTTCTTTCAAATATTACATTTCAGTACCCACATTTATATTACGGAAATAGGAATTATGATGTCTGAGGTGGTTATAATGCGCTGCAAAGCAGATCTTAGCGATTTAGTCACTCAAGCCCCTGCTCAGTAATAGAGTATAGTTTTGTAATGGCAGCTGAGATAGAACATTCGGACTCAGGGGGTCACTTGAGGATTTGTGGTTCAGGCAGCTGAGTTGCATCATCAGGTGTGTGGGCTGGAGATTGATAATAACAACCAAACAATGAAGACAAGACAAGTAAACTCAGCGTGAAAGAGCCGACCGCTACGCCTTCGGTAGTCGCGCGACTCAAAGGAGAGTGTTTTTTCAAGGAGTGACAGACGTGGCAGGGTCAAAAGTTTAATGGTTGTGTGTGTGTGTGTGTGTGTGTGTGTGTGTGTGTGTGTGTGGAGCACAGCGACTGGCAGGGTATTGGCATGCAGACAAACGTCTTAGAGCTGCCCCGAACAGCCGGTCACAGCTCTTTAATCGATAGGTCTGACTGGTTAGTGGATCGTCGTGGGGCAGCATCTTCTGGGCCTAAATGTGGAGTCTGCAGTCAGATATTTTAAATTAGTTTACCTTTTCCGTTTTGAGCCACTGGAAGTTCCAGATGGAAAGGTTTACTGTAGCAAAGAGTGTTTAGCAAGCTGTCAGTCACAGGTTAGAGTTGATATTACACTCACACCGCAAAGAAAACCTCCTTTATTTTGATTTCTTTGTTCTTTTTTTCCCCTTTTTTCTTTTTTTTTTAAACTAGCAAGGATTTCTTGGCAGCTCTGTATTTTCTTGGCAGTTTGAAAAAATTACCCTATTTTGGCCAAGTTTTGAAGTTTTCAACAGTGTGATGTGCTGCTCATTCACCTTAATTGTGTTTGCTTAGAGTTCCATAATGTTTTAGGGTCTTTTTGTAGGTCTTGAAGCAAATGTGTGACTTCAAATTGACTTAACTTCATTGCCTTGAGCCTAAAGACAGCTTTTGCATAGAAGCCAACACTTTGTTTTAACTATTTATCTACAAATCAGCAGGAGAAAAACGATTTAAGTGTGTGTGTGTGTGTGGGGGGGGTCTCCAAACCTTTTGTTGTACAACAAAATAAGCCACCCTTGGTCAGCCACAGCAGGGGGTCGGTGCACTCGCTGAGATGGCTGATCATTTGTCACCTACAGTTCAGCTCAGGAGCATGTTCGCTGCTCCATCCATCTTCACTTTGAATTCTAAGTGTGTATGTGTGTGTCTCACACCATTTGTCAATAGTTCAGAGTGCATCTTCGCTCATTCGTCTTAGGTGAGCAACTAAAGTGTGCATTCTTTGTGTCCACCGCAGGTCATTTGTGGTCAGCGGGTGTAATGGATGTGTAAGGTGGGCGGGGGTGGACGGTGTGAAGAACTCTCTCCTGCGCGGACCTACACCTCCGTGAAAGAACACACTCATCAGGTAAGGAGGGCAGCGGATCCTCCATCACGGACCAGCTCGGAGGGGGGGATCGTTTGTATGTTTTATTAGTCGCTGGAAGTGTGGAGGCCAACGGCAGAAGGTCGCTTTCACTTTCATCTGCCTAAGGTGGAAAGTTTATCAGCTGGCCTTTGTTCTACGCTCGGGAGTGTGTGCTCAAGCGTGATTTGTGGCATCCCCCCCGCCAGCTGCAGATCAATATGCAACTGACAGGAGTGTGAGTTCAAACACAACTTTATTAATTGATGCTAATTCCCCCCACAGTTCAAATCCAAGCATGAAAGCCCAAAAAAGCCTAAATGTACCATAAACATGAACGCCTCCCGGTCTGTTTTAGTTCCACATGACAAAATACACACTCTGGGTTGTCAGGCCTTTTGAACCCAGGTGAGTTTCTCAGCCTTCATCCTCTAAGCTGTAGTCTGATATGAGCTGAATAAAAATGAATGTTAGCAGAAGAAAGAATGTAGCCGGCAGTGCCCGGTCCAGAGTGTGTGTTCTGCCTGCATACTTGGCATTAGATCAAGGCGATTAAAAAGTGTGACAGTGTGTGTGACTAAGTGTGTGTGTGTGTGTGTATGTGTGTGTGGATTTTCAGCCGCTCATTAGTAAAACTGCAGCCTTGCATTCACAGTATGAACGCAGCTCTCCTCCTCTTTCCTACACTTAACTAAATGAGGTTAATAAAGTGTAGCTTTTACTACCATCACCAACACCATTCCACCAGCCTCCTTCATCTATACCTCCTCCACCCTGCCTTGCCCTGCTAAGCCTCTCTCTGTCTTTCTTCTTCTTTTCCTCACCTGTTTTTTTTTTTTTTTTTTTTGGTTTTTTTTTTTAATAATTGGCATTGTTGCTCGGGGAAAGCTCTGGGATTTCCTCTCTCTATTTCTCAGGACAGAGCTGCAATTACAGCTCAGGAGAGAAGAAGACCACCTGTGCGGAGAGGAGGAAAAGGAGCAGAGGAGGCAAAGGGGAAGAGCGCCCCCTGAAGGTAAGAAATTGATTCACACATTACTGCCGCATTCCTTCTCAACGTCTTTGACCGCAGGCCTGCATCAACCTGGGTCATCATGACCAGACTGGAATCATAAGAAATAATGCGCCGTGTTATGACCTGGCTCTCCTGTCAGCGCCTTCAGAGCACAAATAAACCTGCGAGGGTTGCAGGAACAGGGAGTGATTCCAGGGAAATGCAAAGAATGCATCAGACAGCCTTGGCTGCTCTTATCTTGGGCCACACGTGGACAGGGACATCCTTAAGCACTGAAACACACACATATTTTTGCAGAGGACATCTGAACATCAAGGGCAAAATCAGACAGCTGTGGCCTGAATATGTGCTTGAATGCTGTGGAGGCCGTGCGGAACTTTCCCATGGCACCGTGAGAAACGTGTGAGTTGGCAAAGTCCGGGCTTAAGAGACCCGGACTGATCAATACGAGTCATTCATCGATCATCCGATAGCCGATACAGTGGAAAGAGATTATAAGCACAAGCAGATCTGTGTGGCAGTGGCAGTTCTGTGTGGAATATGAGAGAACTTTCAGTCTGCTTTGGTTTTTTTGACATCTGAATGGATTACCTTCAAACAAAAGACTTCTTTTCGCTGCAGGTCTGGTCTCAGCGCTCCTCGTGATCAGATGACTGAGGTTCCAACCTTCTAACCTTCTTCAGTTAGTTAAAGCTCAGGACTGCGGTTATTTAAAAGAGAGTGTGGTGTAGAACCCGTCGTAAGCTGAACTCAGTCCCCAGGCCCGAGCCCCTGCCATCAGGGCCGCGGTATGTCTCGCTGAAGCCACGGTTGGCCTCATCTGGAAAAGCGCTTGTGACGTCGGTGTCGCTGTCGGAGCCGCGCACAGAGCCGGCGTTGTTAGAGAAGACTCCTGACGTGCACGTCGGCTCCGGCGCGTCAGCTGCTCGCTCCGTAACGAGCCCCAGCAGCTGTTCGGCCGCCAGGTCCCCCCCTCCCTCCTTCCCCGGCCCCTTCCTGCACCTTCAGGCCTGTGGGACAGTCGGTCAGGAGCAGACGGTCCTGTCATTTCCCTGCAAACATATGGTGAAACTCAAGTGTGTAATTTACCTAGGACTACGGGTGGCCCAGCAGTGCGTACGCGCGTGTGTGCGTGTACACACACACACACACACTGACAGGGTGTAATTTACCTGGGGCCTACGGGTGGCCCGGTATCCCGTTGCACTTGTCACACACACAGACGGCTCAAAGGCCGCTCGCTCTTTCTCGCGGAGTCAGAGAGTGAAACTAATTTCCTCAGGTCTGCACGCTAAAGAGTAAGAAATCACACACTGACAGAGATGGTGGAGAGCAACAGGCTGGATGGATGAGAGAGTGAAACTGCGTTTACAGTCCCGGCCTGACAAGCCCACTCATGTGGGAGTCGCTGCACAACCTGGATCACATCCTCGCCAATTCATCAACCTGGCTGCTTTTCAAAGCCGGCGCGATCCTCCCTTTGGAGAGGACAGGAAAGAGAGGAGGGTCACGGGAGCGCAGGCGAAGGGGAGGAGGACGGATTGGAGGAGCGTGTCCCTCCCTTCGTTCCTGCTGACCTTCGTAGTAGCGCGGCAGCAGAGCCACCGTGGTGTGCAGTCGGATGTCCCAGATGGGCTGGATCCAGGACTCCCGGCACGGTCATCCCAGATTCCACAACACTGAATGTAGCGTGGCTGGTTTCTCAGGAGGAGCGACAGGGAGGCCCTTCCAGGCGTTTTCGGTTGATACTGTTTGCCTTGCCCCAGTCAGGGGCGGCATGGGAGCCCGTCAGCGCGCTCCTCGGCGTGAGTCTGAACTGGTGTTTGATCTCGGCTCACGGCCCAGGGGCTTTAACTCCACTCCAGATGCAAACGAGTCAACCTGAGGCCACGAAAGGCACATCCAGTTTAGATTTAATAGTAAAGTACTTACACGCATGCAAACACGGACAGGAAGCCTCCGTGGAGCAGACGCTCCGCTTGTAACTGGGTTAAACTGGTTTTCCAGTCGGCGGTGTTGCCGCGGAACGCTTCCAAAGACCCGGCCAGCGGGCTGCAGGGTAAACCTCTGGGGTGGTGCCTCGACACGTGAACGTCAACCAGCCCCAAACGTCTTTAACAGAAATGCTGAGGGGCGGCTCTAGATATATTTGTTGCTGAACAGGTGCAGAAGTGCTGCGGAAACAGTCGGGTTTGGTTGATTCGAGCCACTGGTGTAAGTGTCTTTCTGCCATCTGTACCAGGAATCACGTTCTTCATTCTGCTGCGTCTCAGGACCGAAAATCTGTGTGGTCCGTAATGAGCTCAGTAAACATCTGCTGCGCTTGTATTAGAGGCCGTTTTCTCTACGTCTCATCCTGTAATATGGAGAAATTAGAGTGCAGGGGCTCGTTCTACGTGTTTATACACACAGACACACACACACACACATCCACAGAGAGCAGACATAACACAAGAAGTCCAAGTGTTTTTATACTACCCAACTGACGTTCTAACATACCATCTCAGCACCACAATTTTCCATCCACAACAGTAAAATACTGCCGGGTGTCCTTGGCGAACGGTCTCCCAGTGGTCCAGGGTTGTTTTGCAAGCGCAGCGTGCAGCATTTAGCAGCAGTAAAAATAAGATGCAAGTTTCAAAATGTAAAGCTAAAAATTCTTCCTCTATAACACCAAACTTAAAAACATTTAACTTAGTAAACAGGACAGCGGTTTCTTCTAGAACACAGGATGACGAAGGCCGCCAGACGGGTAATATGTTGGTAAATGGCGCCATCTAGCGTCGATAGCTGGTGTTTCATAGTAAATACGGGTTTGGAACTGAAAAATAAATCCTGGGTAAAATAAAGATAGTCTTAAAAAGCTTAGAAGTTTGAGTAGGTTTTATTAGGCATTTACCTTCATCTGCACTTGTGTAACTGCTACAAATAACCAACCAAACACAGCCCAGGCAGACTAGACTCCATGCTAGAGGCTTCTTAGACGCTCTGTGGAAACTTTAACTGATCACAGTTCCAGTCTTTAATTCTGCTGATGGTCCCTCACTTGTTCATCTCCTGCTGAACCTCAGCGTAGATCTGCTGCTCCAGTTTTGAGGTGTCGTACTCCTTCAGCATGTCATACTCCAGCCAAGGCTGTGCCCACTTCTGAGCGTGTTCCATTTTCTCTGGGCTCAAAGCGAGGTCAAAACGGATGCCCTGGATGTTGAACTTGGGTCGCTCCCAGCGTTTTGACCATGGCTTTGGACGCATCTTCACTTTTAACTGGTAAAGACACAGAATTTTGATCTGAGCACCACAACTTTTACATAACTAACAACAGATATTCCATGACGCATCACCCAGATGTATTCTATCATAAAGACAATGATGTAAGTATCATCTGTAAGCTAAGTAGCTAGGTGTTCTAGGTTTACAAGCTGCTTTTAGACGTGCTCACCTTGTTGACAGGCACCTCATCTGTAGCAGAAATGGGCACAGGCTTCATGTCTGGGTCAACTGTGCTGTACTCGGGCAATGCGTCTCTCAGGTACATCAGGTTGTCGTCCAGCCTCTTCTCCAGCTTCAGCACCTCGATCTTCTGAATACGAGGGTTGTACAGTTCGTAGCAGATCTCCACGCCTGTGTCAGCCACAAACAGAAATCATGAACAGCTCCAGTAGTACAGCCAAAGGTCAAATGTAGCACATGACCCTCACCTTGGTTATCAATGATGTTCCTCAGGACAAAAGTAGCCCCCAGCCCCTTTCCTCCCCTCTGGATACAGATGCCAACAAATCGGTTTGTTTTCCCACTGGCATTTGGGTCAGCCATGGTCACCGCAAGGACACTCCCTTTAAACAATCAGAACTTCTTAATCCCATTCACAGGAACACATTTGTTTCACGTAGTAACAAGTCCCAGAAGACACACTTGCAGGGACACAAGGAAAACCTTTAAATATCAAATTAGAATACAGAAAGTTTGCCCTTGTCTCCTACCTGCGTAGAATTCGGGGATATTGAGCACTTTCCTCCTGCGAATCATATCTTTCCTCTCAACAAAAAACTTTAGAGGGTCTGTTCTCTGTCTGGGCGGGATAAATTCCGGGCTCAGGAACCTTTTTAAATGAGAGACATCGGCATAATTAACATTTTTGGGGCCGTTTAAATAGGGCGTGTGTCAATATTAGACTGGTAATAGAATCATACTTCCGCATCGACGCTACGGTCTGTGTTTTATCTACAATAACAGGCTTGGATGGAGGGACAAATTTTGGTGGCTGCTCGATGCTGTCACGATGGCACATGGACGTAGACAGAAGCCCTGAAGATGAACGACGAGAGTCATCACTGTTTTTCACCTCGCCCCTCTGCTGTCAGCACGCTACTGCCATACTTTGAGTCCAATCATCATTATCTTTTGAAATTGACATTAGACACATTCCTGTAATGATTTGGTTTACTCACGTTCATTTTGAAGCTTGGTGTGTCGTAATAACCTCAGTGAAAGACGAAGTTTGTCGAGCTCTTTCGCGCAGACTGCCATGATTGACCTTTCGTGTCGTCTTTTGATGACGTATTCAAACCGCGACGACGTTCGATGTGCAATACACTCTTTTTCCACTAGGTGGGGCAAACGCTCTGTTTCATTCATAAAAGAGACCAACAGAGAAGTACCCTCATAATACCTGAATAATTATTGAACTGTATCTAATAATAGATGTATGCGTTTTGAATGTTTTTAGAGGTGTGGCCATATCATAAAATTAGAAATTAAGACAAGCCTTTAACTTAAGTGCAAATAAAAGTAACAGTTTAGAAACTGGAATCCAAATTTTGAATTTCGAACATCTAGATTATGTATCTCCCTAAACTCTAAAAGTAAAAATGATTTCATCTGTGATTGACAGGGGTGCGCGTATTTCCTTGTTGGGTACCGTTGGGATCGTTTGGCGCGCCTGCTGCGGAACTCTGGGTCTTTGAGACCCTGCAGGGGAGCGGCAGGCCTCCAGGTGGACCGCTTCCACCGCCACAAACTGCCGCTCGCAGTTTAAAACCCGGCCGGAGAGCAGAGACGCGCAGCAGCGGCGTCAGTCCTGTTGTCACGGTGGCGCGGAAGGAGTATGAGGGGAGACAACGCAGACGTGGGAGCGCACATCTCGTTTCTGCCACGGAGAATTTAAAACCCCAATGCTGCTGCTGCACTTCCGAACGCCGCGGAGAAACTCAGACACGCTGAGGCTTCAATGATGTTCGTCTCAGATGGGACTCTGTCAGCCGTCACTCATGCGCTCCTGTTGGGAATAACGTGTCTGACTGCCCTCTGCGATCTCACCAAGGGCTCCGCGGACTTTTCAGGTTTGGGACTGATTATTTATTGACACGAGCAGCTTGAATATGAGTTTCAGTTTCACAAAAAGCACACGCAGGTCGTTCATCGTGCAGTTCCTTAACTTTTACGCACAGTTTTGCACCGAAATGCGATGATATGCCTCAGACATCGTGTGTGGTTGAAAAATCTCAGTTTGGAAAAGTTTGAGTGGCACATCAACTTTTCCTCTCACGTCGACCTGTGCCTCTGGCGTGCTGCAGCATGTACGCTCAAATGTTTTTTTTAAAAAAGACGCGCATCGTTTGTTCTCTGGCTGGTTCTCTAACCGCAGAGTCTCCCTGAGCCGAAGCCAGAAGATTTGGTATTATTAGCCCCTCGCTTACCTGCCAAGATCTATGATCTCACCTGCGTCATGTGCCACCGCTGGAGGTAAACTCAAATATGTGTCTAATACTCGGCCAAAAAGAAGTACTGATGCAGCCATGGATGACTGTCTTTTTGCGGATCCTTGACTCTTGCCAAACCAGTGACTTCTCCCGTGTTACCTTCTGCCCTCTGAGCTCTGCTCAGCCCAAAGGCAGGGCTGCGGCTTTGTTTACAGCGCTATAAAACAGGAAAGGTGCTTTGTGTCTGTGTTAATTGGCCTCTAATGCTCCTAATAGCTGGAAACACACTGTAGGGAAAGGTGCTAAAGAGATGCATGCAAGGGGCCGTGTGTGTGTGTGTGTGTGTGTGTGTGTGTGTGTGAGTGAGATGGTGGGGCTCGTCCCTAATGAGCTGCTAGAGATCATGGTGGTGACGCCGTTAACAAGGCTGCATTGCTGTAATTGGCTCAGATGTGTTGGTGGTGGCTGGTTTTGTCATAAATGCAGCAGCTCGCTGCCTCTAATGGTTCATTAAGCTGGAGGACATTTAAACACCTGCTGATGCAAAAGCTCTCGCAGGCTGCCCAGGATCGACTTCGTCATACTCTTTCTTGGTGATGCTCGCTGGTGCAACATCTTCGGCTCTGCCCACTCTTTACTGTTTTATTGCTTTCTTAAAAAAAAATCAGTTTTCCAAAGAAACTCGTTGAATGCAGTTGATTGAACCGGATCACACGTGGCTCGTAGTTCATGCTTGACTGCGTGTTTTTGGCTGTGTGTTGTTTGGAACTGGTAGAATGGCAGCTTCAGAGCGTCTTTAGGCCCGCTGCTGTCAGATATGGAAACAAACAAGAGTACGTCAATGGTGAGGCTACTTTAATTCCATCTCTTTCCCTGTTATCATCCTCTGGATAATTAGAGGTGTGGAGTGTGCTGCCCTGCACTCAAAGTCCTCAGGCTAAGTAGGGAATGCACCGAGTTTAACCATTTCTATAGGTTTTTAAAAGGGTTTGACCATCTTTGTTTGTTTGGATCTCGTGCATGCACCATGAGGTTTATCAGACACAGTAAAAAACGTCACATTAAAGCAGCGTTTCTTCTTTTCTCTGCCATAAAACCCCATGGGCCCACCCTATTTAACCCTGGTCAATAGGATGTGAGGCTGCTGAGGGGCTGAAGGGTCAACTGAGGTCAACTCATAGTCAGTGTGAGTGTGTGCTGGGGGGTCATCATCCATCTTGCTCTTTGTGTCCTCCTTGTCGAAGCTCATCGCACAAGTTGACCGTGTTTAAGAAGTTGGTGGAAAAAAAAAAGAGAAGTCAACTTTGCACACTTTTAAGCACTATATTTGTAATTTGTAAGGCAGTTTTCTTATTTTTGTAGTCAGATCTCTTTTGTAGTCTTCATTTAGTGATTCTATTTTATAGTTTAGATGGTTTCCTCACTGATGCACCTAGCCATCTCGCTGCGGGACCGTCCCAGATTACCCGGCCTTTGGCCACCCACCCCCACACACACACACACACACACACACACACACACACACACACACACACACACACACACACACACACACACACACACACACACAAACTCACGTTTTTTTTTTTTTTGTTTGTTTGTTACATATTTTTTTTCTTTTTTTGTTTTGTTGTGGTCATTTCTAACCCCACACAAAACACCCAACAAAAAAATTTTTTATTGTGTACACACACACACACACACACACACACACACACACACAAACTCACGGCTTCAGAGATTACTGAGGACCGCCAGAGGCCCCTCAAAGCTTTATCCACTCTGAATTTGGAGTGAGCATGGCTTGGGTAAGAGTAATGCACTGGACCCCACACTCTCTCTTCTGACTCCCTTCCCCCCACTCGTGCGCATCCTCTGGCTCTTTTCACCACTGTTTCCACACCTCCACCAGGATCACTGATTGGTATTGCTCTGTGTCTGTATGTATGTGTGTGTGTGTGTGTGTGTGTGTGTGTGTGTGTGTGCGCCAGGTGAGCTCTGTCTAAACAAATCCTGCCTCTGGCTTGTTTTGTCTACTGCGGCGGAGGTGGGCGGCGAAGGCCTTCAGGAGCGGTGCTGCAAAATTAAAGAAGGAGTGAAGGTGTTAGCACATTCTTATATGACATCCACACACAAGGAGATGGGCGTCGGCCTGTCTAAGAGCGACATGCAGTGATTTTAGTTTTTAAAAGACTTTCCTTTGAAAGTTTGAGACCGTTATATTTTAAAATGTAAGCAGTTATGGTTTTGCTTTTTTGACGCTAAGTTCAAGCAACTTTACCTGAGAAAAGCGGACAAGAATTGGTTTAACGGTAGCACATCTATGCAGTAGAGAGGTATAGGTAGCATGTCTAGCATGATGGGTAAAAAAGTAAATATCAGCTAAATAAAGATGCTGCCTTCAGGGAGATTTTGGTTTTATTTCATAGTTTCTACCTTTTATGTACAGACTCTTGAAATACGAAGCTAAAGAGCCTTTGGGTGCAGACAGAGGAGAAACTGTGTGCAAAGTGCATAGCTACATTATGAAACTCTGTGTGTGTGTGTGTGTGTGTGTGTGTGTGTGTGTGTAGAGGTGCTCTGTACCTTTTTTTAGTTTTCCCACGAGGACATTAAGTCATCCCTCATGTCCTAATTCCAGTATGTGACGCGGGTTAAGGACACATTAACCTTCATCCAGCAAACTGGAATTTCCCATCTAGTCTTTGATTGTCTCCAGAAACCTGTCAGTCAGATCTACAGCTGCTTCTGCTTCACCTGGTGCTTTCTTCAATTGTTTATCAATTTGCCTTTTTTTCTTCCTCTAATTTGGTGGAAAAACTGCATTCATATTTCACCTTTACAGTCAGATCTATATGATTTAAGTTGTGAAGCCATAATAAATACTCCTACATTAAACCCAGCCTGCATTCAGAAACCACCTACAGGAGCTCTGCACATCATTAGCTAAACTTATAATCACATATTCAGTCATCCTTTATTTATGATAATCAGTGTTTTGCATCCATGTCCGTGTTAGGTGCCCGAATCAGGCCGAGCTGCGCGGTTCTCAGCTAATAACTGTTATTGGGCAGAGAAGATGGTGACAAAGATGTATGTGCAGCCACCGCAGGTGTGTGTTAGCGCTCGCCCTCTCCTGTCCAAAGGGTTTTTAGGTGATTCCTCCGCCTCAGATTTTTGTGAAATTGAAGTTGGGTGGAGTGAGACGTCAACAAACATATGAGGGAGGATGGTGGGTGTGCACACCAGCAATTATCTCCTGTATGTCTAAACTCCTGAATTATGGGGCTTGAAACCCCCCTCGCTCACTCAAATGCACATTCAGCCAGCACACACCTTTTCTTCTCCTCTCAGAGAATTTTTACCCCTCTTTGATGTCTCCCCTTCTCCTGTCTTTTTTATGTCTTTCTGCCTGTTTCCTGCGAGCTGATTTATGTCGTTTTAGTCGCCTTGATCTGCCCTCGTTTGTAGTGGGTCTCCATCCTCACTTCCTCCTTCCAGTACACCAGGAGAAAAGAACTTTTTTTATTTGATTGTAACCCCCCAGAGGCAGAGAGAGGAGCGGGGTGGGAGAGAGAGAGAGAGAGATGGAGAGGTAGAGAGGTAGAGAGGTAGAGAGGTGGGGTGCACGGGGGCCAGTCTGAACAAGGAGGCTTTGTGTAGCCCCCCAACTGTGTCGGACTGACAGTCTGCATTACAGCACGCTACAACAGCCTGACCCAAAGCTGCGCTAATCTGTTGCTTATATGCTCCCTCCAGTGAGCTCAGGTAAAAGTGAGTGTGTGTGTTTGGCGGGGGGGGAATAGGGGGAGTGGACGGGTTACAGATTTTAGTCAAGACACAGCCAGTATGAAGGGCATCATGGGGGTTTTGTGCCAGTATTACAGAATGGTAGGGGAATAGGAACTGCAGCACCTATGCAGACCACCAAGGCTACTCTGACTTCTTGAAGTCCAGGAGTTATATATACAGTCATACCAAAATGTGATTTTTCTATCTGTGTTCTTGCCTTTGTTATGCCCCTTTTCAGAGAACAGCCTTAGATGCCTTTTCCAACACCTCTGAGTTCACCAACCTGCTCAGGCCTCGATACGTGTCTGCTGTCTTGTCCTCAAGGTATTAAAGTGAGCCACTGTGAGCTTGGTCGGATTTTCACAACAACAGTGATGGACGGGAATTAAAGAGGCAACTGGGTAACTGTGGGCATGTCAAAAAAGATTTAGAAAGTGTAATCTGGGCCTTTTGGGTGTGACGTTAAAGAAAAATATTGTTGTTATGCTCAGATTCCAAGCACAGAGGTTTTTGGAAAACAACCTGTGACACATTTGAAATATTTGAAATATTATTTGGTTTTTAATATTGGTGCCCAAAAGGACAAAAGAAGTAATTGTCATTATTTAGGGGGGGTGGTGAACCTTTTCTGCTTTATTTCATTGTTGCGATCATCAATTCATTGTCCCGTCTGACCAAACAGGAACAGAGGTGAGGTTGATTGTGCGAGAGCCTCATGCTTCTGCTGCTCCACCCACCAATCACTTAAATCCAGTCTGCTGTGGTGGGAAGAAAGATACATCTGTCGTTCACGTTGTAACAATTGAACTCTCACGTGAATCGTCTGGCTGGTTGCTGCTGGACGGTGCTTCAAAATGACCGCAGCCGAACTCTCCCAGGCCATAAAAGTGTCCATTAGACTGACAGATTTCCCCCCTTTGGGCTCCCTCGCTCTACTGCTCCTTGTCTCTGTCCAACATATTCTCTGTCTGGACGTGCAGCCGAGGGTGTTCCCGAGACCCCTGAGATCTTCCCGTCTCACCAGAGGAGACTCGAAGCTCATAGGCAGAGAGTGAAAGCGTCCTCTTGTCTGGTGCCCTTTGACCTTCCAGGGGTCATAAAGAGAAGGCACGTGCTAACAGAGGTCATGGGAGGGCCTGGTGGGACCAGTGTTTGGTTTTTTGGGGGAAATCCCCAGGGTGGACTTGCCACCTCCACCTACAGCAGATGTTCCATAGCCAATCAGGAAGAGCTGAGAGATCTGACCCACAGGTGGTCGTCCACCTATCTCCTTCAGGAGTTGCTTAATGTGGATGATAATCATTCAAAGGTTTTTGCTTTTTCAGCCTTCCCCACTTCCCAAATCCCATCAGCTGTTATTTGAACAATGCGAAGCGCTCTGATAATAAAGTCTACATCCATACAGGGATTTATCTCCATGGTAGGATGGGGGGCTTCCACAGGGTCAAATCAAGTAAATAAATTTAAAAAATCCATGTGCAAATAGGCCTCCTCTGCTGCCACCCCACCCTTCTGGCACAAAGTCTACAGGGCGTAGGCTTTAATCCTGAACAGTAGATGTAACTTCCTCTGTTAGATGTAGCCCATAAAACAAAAGAGATTTTTTTCCTGGGAAGCTGTTTGTTGCTGTTTGTGTTGGAAGCCAATTCCAACCAACAAAAGCACGCGGCTGAAAATATCTACAGCCACTGTAACTAATTTGATTGCACAGAAAGAAGCTATTAAACTGTGTAATGTTCACTCTTTCTCCTGGATTAGACTAGCTAAAGTGAAATAAAAGTGTGAAATGCTAGTTTGCACATACGCCTGTTCGTGAAGTGTTAGTCATTTTCCTTTAGTTTAGCCCCCCTTTTTCAAGTGAGCCGTCGGTAGATCCATTTTGGATTATGATAATTAGTTTGATCAAATTTCTGCATGACGTCTCAACATTTACATCGAGACTTTAAATAACCCTTCAATGGGCCAAAGATTTAGTGTTAAGCAGGTTTAAAGATAATCCCGCTTTAGTTTTTGCCAAATTGAACTACTCAGTTTATAGCCAAATATCTGTTTTTCTCTCTTTCTGCTCCATTGCACAATGAGTGAGAAAGTGGGCTAATCCAAAATGTGATTATAGTACCCAGACTTAAGCATTGTTAGTGGAGGAATGCAGTGTATTTGAGGAATGCTGATTTTTAAACCTGAATGGCCCTAAGTATTGTATCTGGCACTACAGCGCCTAGCTCTCTTTGACATCATGCTTATTGTGCAGCTGCGTGTGCGTTGTGGTGTGTGTGTGAACTTTTGCTACTTATTTACTCAACATGTCCCATTCTGAGAAACCCACTCAAGACTTTTGAGCTCCCGGTTTAGGTCTTGTAATGTGTGAGAGCATGCTGTGTTTGGGGAGCCTGCGCAGCCACCGCGGTCTGTGGGGAAAACTTAATCACTACAGCACCTAAAGCCACCAGCTCATGCCTCTGGGCTCACCATCGCCACATCCTGTAAGCTCTGCCCTGACTTTTTAGGGATCTTGCTTCCTCTTCTGGATATTGTTTTGTTTTCTCTGATGCTCTGTTTTGTACAGGCAAAACCACGGAACTCATGAGTGTGTTCCAGAATTGGCACCACCACATAATTATTGTTCAGCAGGCAGCTTTGTGCCTCTTTTTTTTTGTGCGTTTTCTTTCTCTAAATCTCTTTATCTTTTAGCTTTGAATGCCTCCCTCCACCCCTCTTCATCTTTATCTGCCTATTCTTTGAGGGAAGCCTCTGCTCTTTCCAGTAATGTGACAACTTAAAGTGAATTCTTGCTTCAACAACAGACTTGCAGAGCTCCATGTTTAGATGTTTGTTGGACTAATTTGCTTAAAATAACATCAATAAAATAATAAACAACAACAAAAACCTCTCTAAAATCCCAATATAACTGCTCTGAAAAGCCTACATTGCTTTTCCTGTCAAATGCTTTTGGGGAGGCTCTCAAACGAGCAACTGCGCCAAATACAACATGCAACGTGGGCAACTTTTGTTTCCTAACATCCAAAATTAGTTCAATTAGTCATGCAATTATAACACATTTTCTTTGTCAAAGCAAGAGGTCTGACAAACAATTACATACATACAACTTTAGACGAGAGCGGCGTGAAACCTGCTGCACATGTTCAGTCAGTGGGGCCAATGAGAGGAGGGGGCATTTTTCAAAAGCAGGGGGAGAAGCCCAGAGAGAACAGCTCCTGCAATCAGAACGCCTTCCTTCTGCACTCCTTCCCCATCCTACCACCTGCCCTCACGTCACACCACAAACAAGCTCTAGTGGGTTTTAGGCATCAGATTGTAATAAAGTCCTGGAAAAACAGGCGGAGGAATATTTGTTAACACTCTGTAAGATGGTATTTGCATGTGTTCCGCACCTCTTTTCAAATAACTGTTAGGTCCTTAAAAAGTTGGCCACTTTGAGGAAAGTTGGCCTCTTTCTTCGCGGTGTTGACACAACACAGCACTCCTTCGCTAATCTCTATCAGAGCTGACCTCCTCCCCTCTTGTTTTTTTGCTGGGTCAGCCTTTGGGGTCAGCACATGACTGCAAGGGAGTAGCTAACAATCACAAGGGATTCCGGTTTCGTCTTAACAATTGGCAGAGGCTGAAGAAGGTTAAGTCCCTTCGTGTGAGACGATCCTGTCGGGGTTGTGGAACAGGAGACAGGTGGTATTTTTCTGTCAGAACGTTTGGCCTGTGCACCTTCTTTGCTGGACAAGGGCACACACAACCACAGCATTTTCTCGATTTTAAAAGGCAAATAAAGACGAAAGCAGACCAAAAAGCTCGGCTCTTTTGTTACAGGAAAGGTTAGCAAGCTAGTTAAGGGAAGGGTCGGTCCCCTCATGAAAGGAAACAAGGAGGAGAAGCAAAAACGGCTCCACCATTGTCCAACCTTCTGCCTCTGAGGGACAGCTGTCGTTGGTTGGCCGGTTTGCACAGGTGCCCCATCCCTGCCGTTTCCTTTTTCTCTCCCTTGAAAGGAGATTTCAGTCAACAGGTAGCAAGGAGGAAACAATGGCAGCAATCCCGATAGAGAAATAGAAAAAATAGAATGAGAGGAGGTTTCTGAAGCGTAGGAGAAATGAATTCTTTGTGAAAGCACCTGAGGGTTTTGTGTGAGATAATCTGTTTGCATTTACCCACAATCCCACTTTGTAGAGTTGAAGTAGGCGTAAGGCTGTGTTCACAGTGCTCAGTGTTGCTCAACAGCACTCCTCCTCCTTCTCCTCTTTCTCCTGCAAGTGATCTGTCTAGAGACCCTCTGTAGATTTTGTCCTAGTCATAGCCCTGGTTCCCATGCCCAGGCAGCTGTACCCAGGCGTGTTCAGCCTGGAGAGCCCAGCAAAACCCGCCGTCTCTCATGGCACTGGCGTTCTGCCCAGAACCAACCAAAATAATGTGATACTGTTACACACACACACACACACACACACACACACAGGCCTTTGGAGTAGGGCAGCGAGGCTCGTTCCTGCCACAACGTTCCTGTTAATGTTGTGTGTACGTGTGTGTGTCAGTGTGTGGTCCCGCTGCCAGGGGGATTGCCAAGTTCTAGTTTAGGCTGTGTGGAATGTGGCGGGCAAAGAGGAGCATTTGAAAGCAAAATAACACCAATTCAGCCAGGAAGGCGTGAAGGCAATCTTTCCATCTCACCAGTGGCAGGTTAAACGGGGATATGCAAGATCATCACGTGGCTCATTTTTCAATGTCTGTCTGTAAATTTCGTGCTCAAATGTAAATTCCAAGACCTGATGGGTGTGGCAAGCCCCTATGCTGCAGGTCGATGGTGCGTTTAAACATTTCAAATATTAGACAGTGGGTGATGGACCTGGAATCTTAAGATGTTTAGACAGGAATTTCAGCATGGACACCAGACCTGGCACCTGGTGGAAGACTAAGTGGACGGTGATGTCAACTCACCATATCAGAGGTCAGGATCTCACCCAGCCCTGCTGTTTATTTAGGCCACATTTAAGCCACTTTGCTTGTCCTTGTGTCATAAACTCGGTCTGTGGCATGCAAACCCTCTCCACATAAACCTAAAATAGGGTTGAATGTGCACCTGTTTTCCTTCTGCATCCCGAGCCCAGGTGGGAACCTGTAAACGTGCTCCATGTTGGTTTAATAAGCTGCCCTCTTTGCTCTGGGACTGACCTTTTATTGCCTGAGCATGTGTGTGCGCATGTGTTGCTTCTCTTTTTCATCGTCACCACGGTGATAAGCAGGCAGCGCGTATGTCCGTCATGTACGACTCGCTGAGATGTTTGTAGTTTATTTCCTCTTTCTTACCAAGCATTAACCAAACAAATGCTATTGTGTCCCGGGGACACTGACGCTTCGACTGGGTGTGTAGGACAGCCTTTATCTGCTGCTTGTCTTGGTCTGGAATGTTAATGGTGGGTTTTGTGATGGGTTCAGCTCCCATGTGCAACTGACAAGCTGACTGGCAGCTTTCAGAGACTCTTAATGGAAATGGGGTGTTATCTGAGAGGCTTCTGTGTTTAAAAAAGAAAAAAAAAGACCTTTGAAATGCGTCATTGCATACGTCAAGTGTGGGGTTTTAAAAAAAAAAAAAAAAAAAAAAAATATATATATATTTTTTTATATTTTTATTTTTTTTTTTTTTTTTTAACAACACACTTTTTTTTTTTTTTATCATGTTTATTTTATTTTTTTTTTTTTTTTGTGTTTAAAAAAGAAAAAAAAAAGACCTTTGAAATGCGTCATTGCATACGTCAAGTGTGGGGTTTTTTTAAAAAAAAAAAAAAAAAAAAAAAATATATATATATATATATATATATATATATAATTTTGTGGGCTTTAAATGTACAAACAAACAAAACAGGTAATATTTGTTGCAGTAACTTCCAAACTTATCAGCCCTGGCTGGGGTTAATATCTACCTCTGGATTTGCAGTATTCTGAGCCTGAAGGCATCTTTTATATGTAAGCAGAAATCTGTCAGGGCTTGCTAATATGCAGCATTACCAAATGTAATGTAGAAGGGTTTATTGAATGAATATAGAACATCGTAAAGTGCTTCCAGTCCCCTAGGTGTGAAGCAGGCTTTAACATGCAACTCTTGAAGCTTCAGATTTCATTGTTCAACATCTCAGGGGTTAGATGTGGAAATAGGCTAACGGTGTTAATGGTCTTTCTCTCCCAGGTTACCTGTCCAAGGTGTTGAAGAACTACACAGAGAAGGCCTGTGACGGCGACCTGTTGTCCGTTCGCTGCCCAACTCGCACAACCATTACCATTCAGTCAGCGTTTTATGGAAGGGACGGTGCCTCAGACCCACACAGGTGCCACAAAGCCCTTCTGAGTTCTTACAACGCTCGTGAGGATGAGCAATATTGTTCAGTGTCAACTGCACTCCAGGTAAGTAAGCTATATTTATTCTTCTCTTTTCTCTATGTTGGGTCCCCCTGCCTCTGAGAGTCCACTCTTTTACATAAATTCAGGCTTTAATTCTGGGGAAATGATGCATAAACGATCAAATTGACCATCGGGTTATATTATGGAGAAACCCTCGATTATGTAATGCTTTGTGAGGTTGTTTTCCGGCAAATTACACCCTCAAAGAGGAAGCAGACTTGTATGTTCCTGCAGCACAAAGCGATTTCATGGGGTTCTTGCCTTTGCATCCTCTCCCAAATTGGGATGTGGCTGGACTAAACCCCTGTTTGGACGCACTAATATAAACACACACAAACACATTCTGTTCTGCATTCATCGGGTCGCGGGCTGTGTTCTAAGGCCTCCTGTCTTCCAGCATCAGACACCCTCCGATTCCATGACAGACGGGCCAGCCGTGAACGCACAGACACAGAGGGTGCATTGTGTCGAAGTGAGAGAATGACTGACTGCTGCACCACCCACTGCAGAACGACCCTGAGGAATCCCATTGTACCACCTGTTTGTGACCTTTGGTTTGCTGGTATTCTGGTGGGGTTGTGTCCTAAAACAGCTGAGGTCAAAGGTGATCTCAAATAGGGCATTTTGACGCTCTTCACTCTTGCCTCCTCTGTTGATGTGGGCCATGACTTTGGTTACATTCATCTTGATGATCCAGGTGAACTAAGAACCTGATCATGTTGGTTGTCAGGGACCACGCAGAACACGACTTTGTTGATTGGTGTCTTCCAGCTGACCTATTTGTCCCAGTAAAATGATCTCCATACCAGGAATGTGCTCACCTGCACCGGAGCCTATTTTAGATGAAACCAAAGAAGCAAAAGGGTTCCAGGAAATGAGCGAAGCTTTCCAGAGTTCTCTTTTTCCTGCTCTTCCTGTCTCCTCTCCTCACTAGTCCTATGGCCACAAACAGAGCGTTTAAAGTGGTTTTTAGGTGTGACCGCGGCTCGCCTCGCTGTCATTGGCTCATTGTTCCGCCTTCAAAACCATCTGCAGTTCTCTCCCATTCACCGTCCATCTTCTCCGTCTTTTAGAAAATGCTGGACGAGTGCCAGGACAGAAGGAACTGTCAAGTCCTCGTCAACAGCCGCGTGTTTGGGGCCGACCAGTGTCCGGGCAGCAGTAGGCACCTCGTTGTTTGGTACAAATGCAGACCAAGTAAGTCGCTTATCGACCCCTGATCCTGACAGCAACACACGTTTCTCTCATCCTAAAGAAACTATGAGTGGTTTTTTTGTGCTTTGTTTTTTTTTTTCTATATCTATGAGTAAAAACTTTGCCTTGTGTTCTGCTTCTGCCATTTATTGGCTGCATTTCTCCTCTTATCCCTCTTCTTCCTACCCTTTGTGGGCCAGGAAGCTAAGAGTATCACTCCAGAGGGGAGTACTAATCCTACCCAGATGCTGGCCTTCACTCACAGATCAGTGCCGTGCTGAGCCAGGCCACGCTGGGCTGCTCAGCATGGTGCTTCACACTGGAACAACCAGGAATGGGCACTTATCCACCCTCCTCCACCTATTCCCCACTGGAGCCTGGAGCCGACCAACTGCGTTTTTGTTCAGTGTCACTTAAGCGATGACATTTAATGCTTCTGCGCTGAGAGAAAGACCGCGTGGGGTGCCTGAGAGGTGCACCGGGCAGGTGTCAGCGCCCATGAAAAGAGAGGTGGATGGAGAGGAAGTGGAGGATAGTAAAAGGGTGGGCAAGAATGAATCTGTCGCCACCACATTCCTGCTCCAACCCCCACAGGGATGAAGAGCCGGCGTGTGTTTTTATCCACCGGCCAGTGGAGCTGTTGTGGCCGTCACAGGTCACCGTGGCTGGTGTGCGTCTAAGGAATGCTGCTGCAGGGCCCTACATGTCCTCAACACTATCTGACTTCCTACCCGGTTGTAATGAATGAAGCTTTTTGTCTAGACCTGTTTTCTTTCTTTAAAAAAAAAAAAAAATCTCCACGGTGCAAAAAAAAAACAAACCCCAAAACATTTCTGTAGAATCATTCTCTTTATTTCTGTTTGTCTTCGCTCTTTTGCAGATGAGTACAAGAGCAAAGTGGTCTGTGAGGAGGAGAGAATGAGGCTCAGCTGTAAGCAGGGAATGCAGATCGCCGTTTACTCTGCCATGTTTGGCCGGACTCAGCAGGGCACCCTGGAGTGTCCCCTGCACCACAGGAGGGCTCCGTCAGTAGGTGAGGCGCCATCTCGCTTTCAGCGTAAACCCGGCCTGTTGCGCTGCTGACTGACTCGCCGTTAGAAGTCAGTATTTAGAAGGTTTGACTGTACAAAACCAGAACCCACACAGCTACTGCCAGGAGAGCTGGGGTGGGATGTAGATCAGGTGTCTCTGTCATCCATAGCAAAGCATATGAGCCATGGAAAAGAGACAGTATGGACTAGTATTGAGTTCCCTCCAACTGTGTGTGTGTGTGTGTGTGAGAGTGAATACGTGTGTGTGTATTTGAGTGAACAGGACACCAGATTCCCCTTATAAGCAGGACCACGCTGTCACTAACCTCCTCTAGACGCTACCATTTGCCTTAGTTTTAAATGTAAATTAGGATCCAAATATTCAGGCTTGTAAATAAACAGCCCGAGTCGCTGCAAAGTAGCTAGTCTGTTTGCCTGCCGAAGTCAGAAAGGGACTTTGTAGTGTAGCGCTGCTGTCATTATGAGAGAGAAAACGGGCAAGGGTCGACGTGGTCATCTGCCAGCAGGAAATCACAGCCAGACAGAAAGAATAGAGCTGTGTGTGTGAGCAGAGACAGGGCTGCTCTAAAGAACCCGCAGGTGGACCAGGAATGTGCAACAGGTAGGTGTAACGGCCTAGACGGTGCTGGTCTGATATCTGGTTTCAGACTGGGATTTAATACAGTAGCTGGTTTCTCCCAGCGCCGGAGGCAACCTGACCCGGCTGTTACAGTCGTCCGGATTAGAGCGGGAGGAGCAGCAGCAGCGTCCTGGCGTCAGATCCAGTGTTGCTCTCACGTTTGTTTACAACAACTGGGCACTCAGATCAGATGTACTCTCTTTTTTTAATGCAGTGTCTGTTACACACACACACACACACACACACACACACACACACACTTCCTCAGGCTGTTCCAGTCAGTCTTGACACTGGACCACAGTGTTGCTTTGGGTTCAGCCGTCATTATTTTGTTCACAGAAGCCTTTTAAACGCATGGTTGTGTTTGTGCTGTCTTAAAAAGCCATCTAATCATCTCATCTCCTAGTGTTGTGCTGTCAGATCTAAGCTCACGCCACAGACTACACCTGTCCAGGTGAGACATGTTGGTATCATTTCCTTGTTCAGCAGCAGGATTTGCTTAAATACTTGCTTCTGCCTCCTTACCACTCCTTTATCCCTGCCTAGGAGTTTAAGACCGGCTCTCTGCCAATCAGAGGCTGTTTTTGCGCAGCTTTAAAGATGTGTTGTAATTTGCGCAGCCGTATTTAAAGCTCCTGAAATCTGACGTGTCTTTGTCGCTTTGTGGAACCCAGCAGCAAAAAATGTAGGAGATCAAAACATAGACATGTGCACACAAAGGTAAGCTCTCTTTGATCTGGCCTGTTTCTTGGTTTTGGGGCGGTGGAGTTGGACAGGTCCCGGCGGTGGTGAGGAATCCTCAAAGCAAAGAGGCCTGCTTTACCCCTCCTCTCTCATCTGCCCCATTATCATCACACACACCTCTTGACATCTAAATAGCCCCCCAGGTTTGGCATGCCGTTTTTCTCCTCCGTTTCTAGTGTTGGAGGCCGGCCTGCTTGCAGTTTTGAGCCCAAAAAATATGTTGTTTTTTTTTTTTTCCCCTTCAAACTCTTTGAGGCGTAGCAGCATTTCAAAACTCAGTGTGCACAGCTGTGATATAAATTTACCGCTCGACTGTAACTGGATCTACTGATTTCTCTTTGATGCACGTGTTGCTATAAACTATAAACCAGTCCAGTATAAGCGAGTGACCTCCAGCTGTATCTTTATATACCAGCATTGCTGCTTCTAAAATAACAGCTTTTAAATTTAGCTTGATTCGTGCCAGCCAAGCACGAAAGTGACGAATGATTGGATCAGATTGTCTCCAATGAAATAAAGGAAATGTCAGTGATCGCTTGTGCTCCAGGGTGAGTCTCCCAGTAATCTTTCCCTCATTTCACCGTGTTACAAGTGAAATCTTGAAATCCTGTGTGTGTGTGTGTGTGTGTGTGTGTGTGTGTGTGTGTGTGTGTGTGTGTGTTTGTGTGTGTGTGGGTGGGAGTGTGAAAGAGTGTTGTCTCAAATTTATTATCGTCAGTCACAGAAAACACTTGGCGTGTGCGGATCCCTTCAGAGCATCACGGCACCTGAAAGTCCTTTTTCTAAATCACAAAGGCGTTTAATCCCACTGCACTGTTCCTGAGAAATGATACGTGACGCTGAGTCAGAGCAGTGGAAGAGATACGAACTTTGACAAGTTTGTTTGCCCATTGTCTCAGAAATTCCAGGGAAATGGTGTGTGTCGGTGCGTGTGAGATACCTGGATACCTGGCTCGTGTGTGTGTGAGTGACGTGACCATCGTCGGCACAAACTCACCCCCTCAGATTCACATCACACTAGTGATGTCAGTTAGAGCTTTAAAACACCAACCTATAAATCTATATTTGTATTTATGCTCTGGTCCATGTTTCCTGGTGGAAATCATTGTGATTCCCCCTCTCAAGTAATCAATAATTAAATTTAGATGACTGTAGCATCTGGTGGTGAGAATACCGGATGCATAAATGAAATCACTTTCTTTAACTCGTCCCTTTAAACCAGAACCTGACTGTGGATATATGCAGCCTTCCTGGGTTTCAGCAAGCATAGAGTTTAACAGCCATGATGGGAAAAAACCAAAAATCAAGCAGCGGAGCAGAGCTGCTGGTACGTGGCAGCGCTCCGGTGCTTGACAGGGATGGAAGCGAGAGCAGAGGATGCTCTGCTGAGACGTGCTCGGAAGCACCTCTGAAACGGGATCAGCTGCAGGTCACTTTGGGGTGAAAAGCTGGGCCTTTGTGTGTTACTGTTTGTTGCTCTCTGCATGTGGCCGCTGTGATCAATCACCAGTGAGAGTGTGTGTGTGTGTGTGTGTGTGTCTGGAGGGCCTCCTCCTTTTCCCTCACTGGCTGCCTCACCTAACTGGGGACCCTCTGGTCTCAACCAGAGGTCTGGCCTTGTGACGTGTGTGGAGCCTGGATGTGATCAGGGGTTAGAGGTAGCAGGGATTCCCATTATGTTTTTCTTATAAAACATAATGGCTCAATTATATTGGAATGTTGTTACCTCTGATGCTAATTTTCATTTACATTTAAATATCATCTGCATGCCTAAGCAGCCTGATAAATCCATTAATCTCTATGTAATTTGAGCATCACTTTGAACTCTGACCTTTGAGGTGTCTGACTGCTTACCCAGTAACACATATTGGTTCCCACAGACTTTGACCTCACTGCATCCTGGTTGGGAATTCCAGTGTTGTCCACTCCAGCTGGGAAGTGTCCGGTTGCCCTACTCGGAACGACAATCCACTGACATTGATTCGGCTTCACATTCTTAAGAGGCTTTCCCGCGCAGGCTTTGATCCACGAATCCGCTCATTACCAGAAAATTAGGTGCATTTGTGTGTGCGGACTGTGATGGACTGCGAGGCTGCAGAGACCACGTCTGCTAACTCCATTGACTCCGTGGATGGCTGTTTTTACTGTCCCACTGGAACAGTGTTAATTAAACAAGAAAAAAGGAGGAAGAACAAGGCTAGATGTCTGTTAGAGAATGTGGGGCACCAGAGAGGTGGATCAGAGGAAACCTGGATCAGGAGCGTGTCAGGTGTCAGGGGTACAGGACTCATGTAGCCCTTCAGTACCTGAACTGAACCAGCTATTTAATAACTCTTTTGTTTTGTTTGTTTTGTTTTTTTTTTTACCCTAAATTAATTGATAAAGCAGAGACTTCCCACTCATCTGATCTGGAATATTTCCCTGCTTTTCCGTCAGACTGCCAGTCATCTGGGGCCCTGCAGGTTCTCACCTCCCGCTGTCAGGGGAAGAAAAGCTGCCTGGTTCGTGCCTCCACCAGAGAGTTTGGAGATCCCTGTTACTCTGGCACACGGAAATACCTCAGCGTCATCTACACCTGTGGTGAGTTCGGGCCTTCCCCCCGTGGCCACCGGAGGGCGACATTGGCTCATTTATATTGAATTCCCTCACCATTATATTTACGTTGGACGGAAAAATAGGGTAATGTCTTAAATCTGTCTGCAGAGAGTGTGCAACAAATATGGCTCACGATACTTTATGAATGCGATGCCTTTATTTCGTTATAACCCAATCAAAAACTCAACTCAATCAACCAATCAATTAACTCATGCCTGCACCCTTTGCAAGAAGCTGTACTTCTACATTTCTTTTATCTTGTGAAAAAAGCTGGGATTTTGTTTTGAACCTGTTTCATTACGGCATTTATAGTACAAAAAAATCCTCAAATTGACACATTTATTCATTCTTAAAGTTCAAACACAGGATTAATGTGAAAAGGATGCTCCAACAAACACTATAATATTGAAACGTCTATGATCTTTCACATGTGTTCTCTGCCCCTGGGCTATTCCTGACCTGTCAAGGTTGTAATTCATTAACCACACATTCAGAAGCACAAGGCACACACCACAGAAACGCTAAAAATGTGCCTCCAGCACCAGAAGCAGATCATTGTGGGAATGCCAAGATCTTGACGAAGCCTAGTTCCTTTGAATCAGACCTTTACAGGTAGATCTGATCTCTGTCGGAGGACTTCAGTCGATATTTCTGAACCATGTGATGCGCTCTTTGCTGTTTGTCTTTCCTTGCTCAAGAATGTGGCTATTATTAATGCAATCAAGACAAGAACAGGGAGACTGTTTATGGAGTCTCCAGGTTTAAATCCCTCTCTGACCTCCCTTATCTGTGCCTGATAACACAACCAGCAGCTCCATCACTGCATCGGCTCGGTTATAAATGTGTCAGTGGGTCCAAATACTCGGCAGACAAATGCTGGGAAATGTGCTGCGACGTGGGGGTTACACACTGGTTTTTGGGGGTTGCGGTGAGACTTTGGAGGCGCGATCATGAATAAATCAGCCTTGCGGCTGCAGATGTGAGGTCGTCAGTTCCTCCAGGCTCTGGTAACGTGGTAATTTGGGGCATCTTCTTTCAATGGCGCTTGAGATTCTGTGGGATTGTCCCTATTTGGGTCAGAGTAGAGGACAGAGGAGTTCTGTCTCTGTTTTTCTCAAACGTGCTGCATAATGAAAAATTTTGCCGGCTTCCTTGCTGTTACATGGTGCTGTTAGATGCTTTTGGAGCATACTAGGTGTAAAATAGTCTCACTGCCTGGACTCTCTCTCCTCACAACTAACACAGCTACAAATGGCCGGAACCCCGGCGTCACTCTTTCTGGTCACTAACATACACTCTGAGCTGCCGCCACCGACGGGCTTCGTTTACGCCGCTTCCCCCTGGACTGGCTCCTATAGTTTGTTTATTTGGATGAATAAGAGCAGGAGCCTGACTGCACATCTCTGCATGTCTGTATCTGAGCAGGATCGTGGAGTACAGTAGAAACAATGACACCAGTGTGGCCCCTCTGACGTTCCTGTCTTCTCACGCTGCGTTTGGTGTTTGGTCACATGGCTTGACCTTCTGTAGCTGCAGGAATCAAAGACTCCTTCATGCTCGACCTGTGTCAATCCGTCAGTGTCAGTTATAAAGAAGAGAAGAGTTGCAGGAGGGATCCGGTTTATGCACGTTGCCAAAACAAACAGTTTGGGGTCTTTTCTGGAGCCCCAAAGTATAATTGATTAACGTTTGTTTTCCTGCTTTAAAAGGGAGGCGACCTGGCCTGAGGCCATGCTGTTTCTGCCCGTCTGCCATGACTGTTATTATTCTCTGACCAACAACAATAATTTAAAACTAAATGAGCAAAACATGACTCATGCTAACCCACAAGCAATGTCTTTCACCTTCTCCTGGACCAATCAGACCAGACCATCTGAGGATCTGGGGTCACATGAGAGCCCAATGAACAGGTCAGATGAAGAGGACGAGGAGATGGATTTTTTGCAGCAGTTTCTGCATGCAGAACACGTGTTCTCCGATCTATATTGTGCATCCAACAGCGATTAAAGAGTGACTGCCAGAGATGTGGTCCATGTGGTCCAAACTGTGCCTTTAATTTACACGGTTTCAATCCAGGAAGTCCTGGCTGCCTCCAGTGTGGCTCGGAGAGGCTGATTTAGATGCGATGAGGGAAAACACCCAGAATGTAGGGCTGTAATTCAGAAGCCAGAGCCTCCAGACGGTCCCGTTTGGGTAGGCAGACGTGCACTCAAATATGTGCACCGATACCGGACGTGTGGCCGCGTGAGAGACGCGCACCCCTGCAGCTCCAGAGTACGCACTTATGTCAGCAGAGGAAAGCTGCCAAAGAAAACAGCCTCGGCTCCGGTGGAACAACGATCCAAGTGCAGGCAGCCGCTTCCTCGTTCCTTCTTATAGCTCAACAATTTATAGCTGCAGTAGAAAAAAGGAACAGAGTATAAAAGTAGTTGGTCGATGATGCACTCTGCTATGAAATTCAGTGATTAAGATAAAAACATACCAAGACAGGGACATTGATGTTAGCAAACATTTTTATTCACTGTGAAAATCAAGAGAAACTGAGCAAACAAGCACCAGGTGACCAAGGCAAACAGGCTGGGTGCTTCTCCAGGGTTTTTGTGGGTACCCCAGGTACTACAGTCCAAATACCAGCACATTAGATGACCGAGGCGGCTCCTGGGTGTGAGTATGTGAGTGACTGGTGTGTGTATCCTGGTGTCTTGTCCAGGGTGTGTTCCTAATTCTTGCGCAGTGACGGCCGGGATTGGAAACCAGTTCCCAATCCAGTCGTACGGCGCCGGGTGTCATTCAGCCATTCGACCTGAACTTAACCCTTCCATAGCTGACAGGTGAGGTCACAGGACACGTCATCACCGAGTAGATCACTGACCCCACCCGTGGGTGAAACATAAATGGGAAACAAATGAGCGTTTGAAACCAAGGCCCAAATGCTGTCCAAGCAATCTATGGCGTGTCTGACACAGTTGGAAAGGAATGAAGCCATCCATCTGAACGCTCCTGGCCCCCGGCGCAAAACCCGGAACAACGGCCAGCAGCTGGCACTCTCATGTGACCTCACCTGACCCGTGCATGCGTTCGCATCAGCCGATGCCCATAAAAGGCTCCGAGTCTGGCTAGAAATAAGCATCTGAAAGTTGTGGAAGAGGACCACGGCAGGAGTTTCTCTTGGCAGAAAACGCAGCGACGCCTGGGTGATTTGCTGCAGTCAGAAATGGTGGCCTGTCTAGAATATTCACACACACCCCCTGATTTACAGCCTGCACAGGCAGCACACATGAGCACATTTCTAGTCTGTTTTTACGGTAAATTTAGGAGAAATCACTTGGTGGAATCAGATGTGGTTTTATTATTCAGTCGTTTTTTACCTCGTCTCCACTTCCTTCTCTGTGGCACTTCTCTGTTTGTCTTTCGTCTCCAATCTGTCCACCCACTGCAGCGGCCGATAACCCCCCAGATAAAGGTCAAAGGTGCCCGGTTCCTGACGCTGTCTGTCTGAGACTTTTATTGCCAGTGTTTATCACAGTGTGTGTGTGTGTGTGGCTGTGTTCCACGAAGCAGACGCAGTCATCTCTGGGGTTTTTTGGGGTTTTTTTGGTGTAACTGTGTGTAGAGACGTGTGTTGTAAATCACTTGGTTTGATGGCTAAAATAGGAACTTTCTGTATCTTTAATTAGAAACTAGATGAATTGCTGAACCCACTGTTAAACGCGAGCTGCGGCAGTGTGTGATGTGGTGGGAGTGAAGTGTTAAAATGTGATTAAAACACTGAGCAAATCCCTTTTGGCAACAGAAAAAGAAAGCAGGATGATATCATCCAAAATGATAACAGTTAAAAAAAAAAAAATCTTTGCTTCACAAGCTTGCCATTTCACAAGTTCTGTTGTGATTTGACTTGTCTCCCGGACAGCAGTGCCATGTCTGTGTCCTCAACCTTTAACAGAACTTGTGTGTGTGTGTGTGTGTGTGTAACATATATGAAAGTTAAATCTCTGCGATTGTTCAGAGGGGGAACGTTTTGTGCTCACTTTCTTGGATAAAGCATGAGATGCACACATGCACATGTACAAAATGTACAAACATATCGGAGCTCCTATTAAAACAAGGACATGCACAAACATGGTGCAGACAATCAGCTCCCCCCTGTCCTGGGGGGTTGTTGTTTGCCATGCAGTCCACAATGAGCAGCTAAAGCTTTGTTGAGTTGGAAACTGCAAAATAAGCAAAGTCAACCACAGTCAGCCTTGTCTTCCTGTCCTTCTAAGTGTGGACGTTGGTGCGTTGCTGTCACTAGTGTGCATCGGTTTAGCCCAGCTCTCTTTCAGATCCATCTTGTTTTGAATTTGTAGAGTTGTAGGATGTGGGGAGGGGCAGGCTAATGCTTTCCAGTCTGTGACCGATTCCTGTTCCTCCCCTGCGGTGGACGAGGACATAGGGAGAGTGGAGAATAACACTGCGTGTGTGTGTGTGTGTGTGTGAGTGAGTAAGAGAGAAATTCCGAGCACGCCTCAGAATCATAGTTCTGCAGGCTGCATGTAAATGTGTCAGTGGTTCCATGCCAGGATGGGGGGGGGGGGGTTGGGTAAACAAATATTCCAGAGACTTGCAGAGGGGTGAGCGCACAACAGCACTGAGGTCTGTTTTTGCATCACGTGGATCACTCAGGTACACATTCCGGCTGACCGTTTTACGCTGTTCCAACATTTGTAGTGTGTGCGTGTGTGTGTGTGTGTGTTTACAGTTAAACAGCACACAGAGTCACCTCTACAAGATTAGCACAGCTTTTATCTTTTGGAGGGTTGACATTCTAAATAGGTAGATTTATATTGATTAGCTGGGAAAGCGAGGACAGCGCGACGCTGGAGCGTTGCTGCTCTACCTTCAGTGCAGCTTGGGAGGACGCTCTTTCAACCTGCAGTCTACAAAACTCCTGTCGGAGCTTATTGAACCTCTCAGGTCATTTCCTGGGGCCACACACTCCACTCGCCTGCACACGGGCATGCATACGCTGTGCTTGCTCCTCCTCTTTTTTCTGCTCCCTCCCTCCCCCTGTTCTACCTCTCTGCACACACAGCAGTGGGCTCTGTAGGTGGACAAATCTCACATGTCCCTGTCTCGCCTCATTCTCTCTCTCTCTCTCTCTCTCTCTCTCTCTCTCTCTCTACTCTCCCCCCCCTTTCCCCTCTCGCTCCCATCCTTTCCCCCCCCCCTTTTCCCCCCCCC
>CAAE01014723.1:1715404-1750341 GCA_000180735.1 Tetraodon nigroviridis
CTTTTCCTTCGGCGATGTGTGTGTAAGTGCACCTCATCCTCAGTCTGAACATGCTTTTCAGTCTGGACGCTTCTGCACGTCTTCTAGAACCCCAGATGTTTCCCTAGTTGGTTCATTTTCCTCAGTTTCTTCTGGAATCCTAAAGTCTTTTCAGCTTCAGGGACGTCAGCATGTATGAAAACCCAAAAAAACCCACCGACTCTCATGTGACCTAAATGTTATGAATGCGATTTTAGATTCAACAGCAGTAAAACTACATTCACGCGTCGTCTACTGTTCGTGTGCGTGCGTATGCGTGTGTTTTCAGATACCATCCGTGTTTTCGTCCTAATGAGCTGCTGGTAGAGAATGGGTTTTGTTGGCAACAGTGTGACCTGTTCACCGCAGGGGTAATAACAGTGTGAAAGCAACAGGAGCAACAACTGTGATGTCCTGAGTCAGAAGAGGTGAAGGCTTTTTAGAAGGGAAAATCTTACACTCATTGTTATATTTACATTCTTTGTTGATGAGTATTTTTATGATTATTATTTTTTTCCGACTTTTGCTGTTGAGATGAAACCAGCCACTTCCCAGGATTCAGCATGGCAAAAAAAATGTCTGAAATGGTTTCCAAATGCTGTTTCTGCGAGTGTTTTACCACATTTGTACATGACTGGGTTTGGCGTCACCTCTCCGTTTCCCAGCAAACCGATGTGTTGCCTTTCTCTCGTAGCACCAGCTTGCAGTGTTTGCCTCCCTCCTCTCAACCACAAGGGAGTCTTTGTTGGTAATTTATGAATTAGTTTGTGGTTTGGGTTACGAGAAGAGGGGGCGGGCTCGAGGCTAACAGCTCAGGAACACAGGAACAGGAAGAGGTGCAGGCCCACAGCTCCTTTTTGATTGGCTGGACGTTAGCGCACTTGTTTATTATTACAGATTAGCTGTCCGGGGGACCTCTGGAGGTAGTGGGAGAAATAGAGATGACAGAATGAATGATTAACGGGCATCTTTGTCTTCCCATCTGCCTTTCCTTTTCTCTCTTTCACAACCCCCCAGGCAGAGATGTAAAGTCAGGCTTTTACGATCCTGTGATAATTTGTGTAAATCTGCGTCCGGCCATCAGATAAGTCTGCCAGCTCAGTTGTAAAAACAGAAAGCGAGACCTTTCTCTTCCCCTCTGCATCTTCCCGACTTCATATACCCCCCGCCCCCCTACGCCCCCACACTTGGAATGCTCGTCCCGCCATCCTTTGGCTTCCTCTTTGCTCTTTTTCATCAAGTGGTTTTATTTACTTTGTCTAGTCTGAAAGGAACCTGGCGCAGTGCTGAGCTTTGGCCTGGTTCTCACACAAAAGCAAAAGCCCTCTTTTCTTTCCAACCACCATCTTTTCCCCCTTTTTTTTTACCCTGATCTGTTTTTTTTTCAATCATTCCATTTTAGAAACTCAGTTCTCAAAGCAGTACTATAATTTTCTCCTTTTTTTATCCTTATCTAAAAAAAGGCATTTTGATGTGCACAGGGAGGTTGAGATCTCTTGATGACCAAAGCAGATGTGGCACCCCTCAAAACACCTGGCCTTCTAAAAAAAAAGCCAACATGCGTGTGTTTTCTCACTCGTCTGTTTTGCCGGGGCTTGGGCATGCTGGCCCAAAAAACCGAAACTGGTGCAGACTGGGACGTTTCAAAGTGGGCAGACTACTTGACAGCTGCTGAAGCAATAACCAACCAGGTAGTTCTGATTGTTTTTGAAATTTCAGAACGTGTCAAGTTAAACCCCTGATCAGATTCTACCTTTAGAAGACTTGTCTGATTGCCTTTCTGTGTTTGGTTTATTCCCCAGGGACTGGCGTGGAATAGCACGGACACCCTCCCCCCTCACCCCCCACCCTCCCCACCCTCACTTTGATAAACCCAATTTGAGGCAGAGATCTGTGTGAGATCCAAAACATGAAGTGTGCAGAGATAACAAGGCTAGAGAAGTCGTTTCAAGGCAGGATTTGGTGGCCTGGTGGGAAAAGGTAATTCATGTTGACTAGAGACAACAAGTCTAAGGAGACACAGAGTCCTGAGGATCTTTGTAATGTTGAGGCTTGGCTGGCTGCTTATTGACCACCTGGAGATTTTGACGTCCAAACCCTCCTCAACGCTCACAAAAATGCTAGAAGGATTCTGTAGCAGGACTGAAAAAAGGCCCTTAAAACATAAAGATGTTTTTCCTTTTTTTTTAACTGGCCATGCAACCCAAATATGCATTAAAACGCACATCTCAGTGTTTTTACTTCAGTAGTTTTATTGCTCACTTCAGTCTTTAAGTTGTTTTTTGTTTTTTTTTTTCTTCTTCTAAATTAGCAGAGAGGCTTAATGATGTCTGTAGATTTTGCAGCTTGAGGTTTTGGAGTGAAGCTGCAGATTTTAGATGGGTTTACAGAAGTCTGCCAGCTGGTCGTTTGACAGAACGCGTTTTTCGGCAGCGGCCTGTAGCTCCGTGCTTGGCCCTGACCGGGTGGCTCTAGCATGAGCTGCGTTTCAACTTCAGCTTCTGTCTGCATTTCCACTGTCGACAGCAGCGCATGTGTATGTATGAGGTCAGCACGGACTGTAGGGTGGCAGACCGTCCCCCTCCTGCGCTGAGATAAACTGTGTCATGGCTCACATGATGACCCATTCCTGGAAGTTCTATGTTGATTAAGATCCGAGATGTAAGGCTGGAAAAACGCAGCAAACGCCGCTTGAATCAACATGCAATGGCATCGCGACCACAAACAGCCGGGGTCAGTCCACTTGTCGCCGAGCTCTCGGGACAATATTGATACATGATTGCTGTTTCTGCGGAGGTCACAAGGTTATCTCTCCTCAGCAGATGATTGGCCAGCTGCAGCAGGCAAATGTCAGGGAAGGAAGGAAACGTTTCAGCCTATCTTCCGCTGTCAAGTGGGACCTTTCTAGCGTCAGTGTTCCTTTGATGTAAACCTTCTTGCTATGGCTATCTTTTATCCATGCTAACAGCATGGCCTGCAGGTGCCTGGTACAGTACAGCCACAATGTGCTGTTTAAAAACCTCCCCAGAAAGTTTGCGGCTGTGATCTTGCGCCAGACTGAGCTATACGCTCAAAATGCCACCACGGCCTCCAGCTAACTCCTTCCTCAGAGCGGGGATAAAAGGATGACAGAAATAGAGGGAGGAGAGTAATCTTTGGCCTTATTTTGCCCTTTTCATTTGTTTCTAATTCCCCAGCGAGCCATCTGTTTCCGGTCTGTAAAATGACACCAGTGCCACTCAGCCCCAGCGACTCTCTTGGTGTGTGATTTTGGAGGTTTGCAGCTCGCCACTCAGGGCAGTTTCAGGCAACCGGTGTGTTCCATGTGATGCGTTGTGTTGTGCCCCCCGGAAAACACATCATTTTCTGTGTCAGCTCCCACCGGTTAGAGTTGGGGTTCGTTTTTTTCTTTGCACTGCTCTATGCAGTCAAATTACGAGCTTAGACTCTAAAAAAGTGTGGAAAAAAGTTTTTAAAAAGTTTTTTCATCAGCTGTTTAACTTTTAGGTTGGAATTTTGAGATTTTGAAACCAACGAACAATAAGATCATCTAAAAGTAGCCTCCTTCAGTTTGGCTGATGGGGACTTTCCACCCGTAGACCCACACGGAGCAGTCGGACGTGTGTGTTTGTGTTTTAATTGTCATGCATAGCGACGCTTGTCAGCTAAGGCAAAGCCAGACCTCCAAGTCGTGTTTGTTTAGCCTGGCGGTTCAGCTAACTTTAACCAACCCAGTCAAATGTACTTTAGAATGGAGAGAATCTAAAGTTTTCTGGGAGCCTACCAATCTTGCCAGTGGTTCAGAGGAGGTTTTTAAGAAGAAGCATGACAGATCAGTGGTTATAGTTAATACCTGGCTCTGAAGATAAATTAAACAAAGTTGGTAATTGGTGTCTGCACAGTCTCTGCCCTCAGACCCTTCAGAGGTCACCACAGTCACCTTCTGTCTTTTTATCACAAGGTCTGTGCTCTTCTGCTTGTCTAATAACATTTTGGCTGTTATTAATGTGACAGCTGCCTTGTAAAGAGTCAACACTGATGAATTCACGGGTGGTCTTCACCTGGTTTAGTGTGAGGTCCTCTCAACATTAGTCCTCTGCTCTTTTATTACTATTAAAAAAGCTCAAAAACTTCAGTGGATTGTTCGTAGTTCCATATGAAGCCAGGAGCATATTTATCACATGCATTTACTCTGTTTCTTGACAAAGGTTTGGGGTTGGAATGGCAGGTAGAAGCACTTAAGAGCAATCATCTATCTTTCTATCACTCTTTCTCTCCCTTCTTGTCATCAAAGTTGAATATATGGGCTGGAAAGGTGTTCTGGGTAATGTGTGCATGAGCTGACCTGTCAAATGTGTCATTCTTGTGTCAAGTTTGCACCAAACTCCCTGCAGGTATACATGTTTATTTTACTTTTTACTTACTTCTCATAAGATCTAGTGATATACAAATAATATTAAAGTTTTATGCAATGAACAACTCCCTATATATGTCTATAAATTTTGCATTTAACCTAACATCGCTGCATTATTGACATAAACATACATTTTTACATGAGCAGCATAAAAAAATCTGACTTTATTGACAAAATCTAAAGCAAACAGGTGCCTGCGCTCCTCCTCCTGCTATATTTAGTCCTCAGACAGACCAATAAACATTAGCATAATGAACTCATTGACTGATTGTCCTCCCGTCCCCCCAGCGCCTGGGTCCCGGCAGCAGGTGTTCACTTTAAGGGCTGCAGTAAAAGCGTCTTCAGCGCTCCTGTCCCCTCCGTGTCTGCTCCTCTCTTTACCCTCAACCCTGAGGACATGCATCTGCATCTGTGGAGGCTCAAGCTGTTTTAAGACCACGTCTGCGTTGACCCTGACAGGAGAAGACGACACACAGCGAGCTGACCCAGACCTCAAAGTCCCGTCTACACGCTCACAAGAACAACATGCTTTACTGTTGTGTATAGTTAATTTAAGCACCCAGCTTCACAGCCTGGGCTTTATTGATACTAGCTTGCTGATCCAAACAGCGATGCGTTTAATGTCTTCCTGGGATCACTACTCTGACATGGTCTCATTGTGCAACTGTGATTAAATCAGGGCGGACTGTGACATACCACCACCAGTGATCCAAAACACCGTCTCAACCCTTCTGATGTATTCCTGGATGAATGTTGGCAGGCAACGCCACTTTTTTCTTTTTCTTCTTTATTTGTTCATGATAATATTTCATCCCTGTCACACTGATCCCAGAGACATTCATTTTGCCATATGCTGATTTTATGAATTGCAGTTGTCACCTTCTGCTAAACATAGCCCCTTTGTTCAGCTCAGCTGTGTTGGAACATGCTCGTTGACTGCTGACGTTATTCTTTTTGTGATTTTGTCTAGACAGAGTCCCACCGCTATCTATCTGTTCTCCGGCCACAGCACCTGACAACATCTGCCTCGGCCGGTAGTGCGAGGTTCCAGTCAAAGCTCCTGTTTGTGGGAACGGGTTTGTGGTGGCGATTGGTGACTCAGCTTCTGGTCACATCCTTGTTGGAACATCAGATAGTGAGGGGGCCGTGCTGACTTTGGCTGCAGACGCTCATCGGCCCACGTTCAACTGATGAAGAAGTGGAAAAAAGTCTATTTAAGATTGTTTGCTCTGATAAGTCCCCCCCCCCACCTCCCCGAGTGTAATTTTGGAGCTGCTGTGGGAATCTCTGCGAACACTCCTTGTAGAAGAAGTGATTTTCTCACATTGATTTGACCTCACGCTGTCAACAAAGAGTCTATTTAGGTCTCCCTCCATGTCCACACATATGTGCATGCATGCCTGTGCTCTTCTGAGTGTTTGAAACCTCAAAATAGCCCAAACAGCTGGCATTTGTGAGTCCAGCTAATGGCTGCAGTAAGGCAGTGAATCGAGAGGGGTTACGTTAGAGCTCGTTCTGTAGCGTGTGTGTGCACGTGTGTTATGTGTGTTATCCATTAAAGTTTTAAGGAAAAAAAATCTTTCTTTGCAGCTCAATGGAGGGCAGGGGGTTCAGGCAGGCAGGATTTGGGGGTTTCCATCCAAGAATGCGTTCCTAACTTTCTGGGGCAGCTACATCTAAGTTTCCCCACCAATGTCAAACTGCAGAACAGAATTTGGATCAGAACAGGACTACAAGCTCCAGTCAAGACACGAGACAATACTGCAGGGTCAGGGTTTCTCCTCGCAGCTGGATCACGCCGGACTGTTAATTTGATTGTGCATCCTTGCGTCTAGGCCAAGAGATGGAGCTGACGCTTTGCCGGACTTGGGGCCTATTTTCTATCCCAGACGAGCCAAAGTAACACAGCCAGTCTCTGGCAGTGGTCTACGGCTTGGCTCCAAGGTGCTTCTCGGCTTAGATCTTTGCTAACCATCACCGTGAGGGCTGCTGGTCTACTATGACTGCTGGAAATGTTGTGATCTCACGGTCTTTCTGGTGTGACCCCTTGACCTTCACACAAGCTCTCAGCTAAAACCACCCCTGCAGTGATGAAGATCACACGACCTAAACCAAATTTGTGAAATCACAAAAAGAATTAGTGCATAAGGACTCACACCCCACGTGCACCACCTGAACATTACCTTCCAGCGTGATTTTATTTACAGCAAGAACAACATGATGTACAGATGGTTATGTCAAACATACACACACACGAGACCAATTAGCGAGCGTCAGCTGGATGCTGTTAAGAGCTTTACACTGAAGGTCGAAGGAATGAAAGTGAGAGGGGAGGCACAGCAGGAATGCAGTGTCAACACCTCCAGCCTCTGCCTTTATTCAACTTGTGTGTTGTTCTTCAGGAATGCTGCCAGCGAAGAACTGGCTATGTAAGTGTGTGTGTGGGTGTATGAAGTGGCAGTGGGAGCTCTTAGCATTATAGAGCTGTTGGTGCTTTCATCAGATGGATCTAAAAGATGGTATAAATGTTCATCTGAAGTAGGCATCGCTGGCGGGCTGATAGGATCCAGACACCGAGGCTCAGATATACCACATGTTGTTTCAGCGCTCCATTCTTGTCCTCCATGTGGACAAAAAAAACCTCCAATCTGCTCACATTATCAGCCCAGCTCTGATCTCATCACAGTTTTACTGCAGTTTGATATTTCTTTTTATCCCCTTTAGCTTAACAGGCTTTGTCCCAAATATGTTCTGCAGTGGTCAGCACACGGCACACAGATACACACACACACACATACACATACACACTGTGGACTATGAAGCCCAGTAAAAACAAAGCCAGGCTCTGCCAGTGTAAACACAGGCCATTGTTGTGGGCACTCTCTGTTGTCTCGTATCTTCTCTCCCTGTGGAGGTCCAGGGTTTAGGGAGGTGATGTACTGGCACTGCTCCCAATTGGTGCAGTTCTGTAAAGGACTGAGGACTCATTTCGCATATTTCTGTGAGCGAACCCTTCCAACATAGGCTGCACGGCCTATTTATGGTTTTTTTTCCTTCCACCCGCCTTTGGATTTTTACAGGCATAGTTTTACCACGCGCCGTGTGGTTTGCTGCCCCGAGCAGCAAGAGGTCGGAGCATTTTGGCATTATGTTCAGACAAGAACTCAATTCTCTGTTCCATATTGAGCCTTGCAAATAAAGTATCGTGCAGACTTTTGTGTTAAGGGTTCTGAGTGTCCAGGTTATATGGCTCTTTATTAGCTAAACATATGTGTGAGAATGTGGGTGTGTGTGTGTGTCACGGTTTCTTTCACCTGTGACCCTGGGCCACATGTGTACTCAATTAGGACCAATCAGAAGGCTGTAATCAGGGCGTGACTTTGGATGGGTGGCAGCATGGTGGTGGGAGAGTGTTTAGACCCGTGATTAGACAGGCTACCCAAGGAAGGCCTGCCCGGCCGTGTTCTAGGCCCTTTTCACCCTACGTGTGCCAAAATCAGCCTATTTAGAAGTGGAGAACGTTTTCATTACGTGACCTCTGCGACCTTCATTTGGAAATATAGGTAGTTAAAAAAGAATAGTTGGACTAAAATTGCCAGTTTCTATGTGAAAACAGGAAGATGACGTTGTTTTAGACCAGTAGTAAAGCCAGGTGGGGTCTCTCAGCTTCTTCATTGACCACGTTTTGACTGGCAGAAATCTGGAAATGGCATCATTGTCTTCTTAAAAACCAACAGACCTCTGAAACCTCCTATCACCCGTTCGCTCTCCGGGCTCCATGGAGCTGGTTAGTGCTGAAACTGCTGACAGTTTGACAGACGTGTGTCGAGGGGTTGCAGATCTGACGGAGGCACACGAGTACGCTGACCGGAGCGCAGCCTGGCCTCTGGAACCACATGTCAGCGGGCAGGAATGTGTGGTTGTGTCTGGAGTTAAGACAGCAGACTCCCTGAATCACAGGATGCCGTGAGGTTAAGGGGGGGAACGTGTTGGGTGGGTGAAGGGGTGGGGGGGGGGGGTTAACATAACTTTCAGGAATGACAGCGCAAGTTCACAAAGGAGAGTGTTAATCACCACTGTCGCCACGTTATTAGTGGTACTCGCACATTGGATACACACAAGTTCAAGGGAGAAACAGACATAAATCTGATCACTTTTTTGTCCCTTTTTTGTTTTGCATTGCTCTTTTACCACGAAGTTCCAAAGAAGTTGCTCCAGGAGCAGGGATCCAGACCTTCCGCATACTCCCCGCCACCCAGCGCCCATGACCCCAACATAGTGGGTGACGGCCCTCCAGAGGGAAGTTCAGTCCGTAACCCCACCAACGCTGTTTCAGGTAAGGACGCACACACACACACACACACACACACACACACACACGGTGTGGTGACGGTTTAATCAGAGCTTATTCAGATCATAACGGTGCATCCAGATTTTCTGCCAGGGTGAGGAATCTAAATTAAACTGCATTTATCAGATGAAAAAGGGAGGCTGACGCACCCTGAAACATCTGCAGTCGGAGCTCATGCGCTCACGAGCACGGATGACAAATATGGTCATTAATGATGGGACAGAGCTAAAGTCACTGAACTAGATGTTTTTGTTTTGTTTTAGCAGCCTTTTCCACTGATGCATCACTTCAGGCAGCCGCACAACATCAGCACTTAAAGGGTGCTGTTTTTCAGTTTTGGGGAAGATGTGAGTCAGAATGAACTGAACAGAAAGGGATGTTACGTTACCCTTTGAATAACAACATGTGTGCATCTTTGAGTCATTCTCTTAGGGTCAGCATCATGTGACTGCACTGGTGGTCATGGCCTCACATTCTCATTCTCATGTCAATGGTCAAATTTGATGATGTCAACAACGTGGATGGACACCCGTCCCAGACATGAGTCTTCCTTTTGTTACTGACCTTTGCTGCTCTATTCCAGACAGGAAGAAGATCAGAGAGACAAACCCCAACGAGGACAGGTTTTCTAAAGCCGGAGCAGAAGGAGAGGGTCCGCTGCCACCTCCCGGCATGAATCCCATAATTAACTCCACCTCCAGCTCCAGCATGGCCCTCATCAGCAACGCACTGGCTGTGTACACATATGTGTCAGGTAGGGGAACAAGTCGGAATGACAAAATGACTCCTTCAGATCTCTGTTAAAAGAGTGAGGCAGCTCTGCATCACAGGTAAAATCTAGTAGTAGAGTGTCTTTATTTTACAACTTCACTGACATCCGGTGGCTCTCTTGATTGATAACTAAAGGCCGTTACTTACAATAAATTCCTGAAAAGTTCTCTCAGGGTCCTTTATAGGTCACACACTGCCTTCATCTCTACATGCCATTCTTGCCTTCTTGGCCAGCCTTTCCTCAAAACTACCTATTTCTGTTGAATCTTCGTGGAGAAAAAACAACTTTTTCTGCTTTTGCACAACGGCCCCCGTCACCGTTTCTGTCAATAATGCACAGATACCAAGAAAAACGGTTCTTCCCAGATAAACTCTTCAGAGGACATCAGGCAGACCCCAGCACTGGTCACATGTCTCCAGTTAAATGTTTGATCTGTTTTTTGTAAAGTACCAATCAAAGACACTTTTCCTCATGCCCCCCTTCTGCCCACCTATGCAGACCACCCAGAGAGGGCAGCGCTCTTCTTCGTCTGTGGCGTGTGCTTGGGTCTCTTCCTCACACTCTTCGCCCTGGTGGTCCAGATCTCCTGTCGCACTGACTGCCAGCACCGCCAACGGCCACCCGTTAAGAAGCGAGCGCACCCTCCCAACTCCTCGTCCGACTCCAGCGACTCGGACTCGGACTGGGACAACGCCTCGGATCTCTCCGCCCGGCGGCACCGGAGATTTGAGCGCACTCTCAACATGAACGTGTTCACGTCCGCCGAAGAGCTGGAGAGGGCACAGAGGCTGGAGGAGAGGGAACGAATCATCCGGGAAATCTGGATGAACGGACAGCCCGACATTCCCGGGACTCGGAGCCTCAACCGGTATTACTGAGGATGGAGGAGCCGTGTTTGAAGCAAACACTTGACTCCAACTAAATCTGATGCACTTGAGTAGGAAAGAGGCAGCGATGATGCACTGACAAAACAGAGAAAACGATGTATGTCCCTCTGCTGGTTTGGCTAATTCTCTGGATAACATAAGCTGTAGCCCAGTACGATAAATAAGCTTCTACTCTGCGTGGTAAGCCCACCACTGTATCAGCCGGAAGAACTGGGGTGAAAGACCCTGACCTCGACAGGCCCTTTTGAAGTGAGAATTTATGGGTTGGCTCCCTTAGACACACACACTAAACACACACACACACACATACATTTACACACACACACACAAAAAGAGGCCCTGGAGGCTGTAAAGTGCATGAAGGAATGAGGCTGAACGCAGCCACGCAGCCTCCATTTACGTTTGGACTTCATCAAGTGACAGCACGAAAACAAACAATTCAAAACAATCTCTCACAGCAATAAACCACACTGCCTTTTGAACTTCTGATAACCCAAAAAAATATTTTTTTTGGGGGGGGGGGGGGGCCCCTTCTCAAAACTCTAATAAAATAAAAAAAAAATATTTAATAGTTTATTAATGTTGTGTTTCTATTGTCATTATCAAGTATGATTTATGATGAGATATTTTTATAAAAAGCGAAGGTTGTTTTTTCCAGCACCTCAGGGATGCAGTCCTAGTGTTTCTGCATTTGGTTGATGTATCGCTGCCTAAGGAGGGAATTCAAACTGCTGCGTTGGCATTTAGGAACAAATCTCTCACGTGGAGCCTCAAAGAGGTTCAGTGATTGTCCTAACTGATGATACAGCAGGGTTAATTCACATTGCAGTGCCTTCTCTAGCTATTAAGTCACTGTTCATTAGTAGAGCAGCTGGTTTATAAGAGGTCAAAGAATTCAGTAATGTGAGATTCCAAACTGAGCTTGCAGTGCATGTGTTCCCCTTCACTATTACTGTCACTTTGCAGCAGTGCAACGTGTGAAATCTGTCACAGACTGAAGTTTTACATCAGTATAAAGGCAAAACATTTTTTGTTGGTTTTTTTTTTATATATATAAACTCAGATGCTTGTAGTAATTTCAGCCCGTGCTTCTGGAGACGAAGCCAGCACCATTGCCGGTTTATTAAAATAAGCGAATATCAGTCCGTTTTTGTTCATTCTGCCCTCGGTGGGAGAATTAATTTTCATTTGAAGAAAAAAATGCCTAGTTTCATGACTGAAAGTTTAATTACACAAGACAAATTTGGCTTATTCACACAGAAACTGACGCACAATTAGAGTTCTTAAAGTCATTTTATTACAGTTGGGATATGTGTTTAAATTTAAACAGATTTACAATGTGCCAACAGCTGGTGAAGTGAGACCAAAATACGATTACTGTGCTTGGAATAAACAGTTTAAAAATACATTGAATTATTTTATTCTTCTGAAAACCTTTAAATATGTGCATTTCTTCATCTTAGTGCAGATACGTACGAGACGCACAAGCGTTAGGGAAGTTATTGGTAGTCGGTTGCCCCCTGCTGGTAACAATGGAGACCTGCAATTCTCAATATTGGAGCATTTATCAAAGTTACTGGGTAATTTTTTTTCGTCGTTATTACCAGTAGATTTACACGCAATTCATTTTAATTTGTTCTTTTTTTTCATCGATTAGACTCCTTTTGACCAGCATGTCGGTCTTTGTTTTGGTTGCATTGAATAACCGGATGTTCTGTCGGTGGGGCCGTTTCCATAGATACCGTAAACTTGCAGCGGTGAAGCCAAAGTAATCCACTCGAGTACATAAATTACAGTTTTTGTACGATTAAAAACAACAAAGAGAGAGAGGCAAAAGAGCAACGATGTCTGGAAACAGAAATACCAGCAGTTTACCATTTTTACCAGGATACACCTTTCGGGATTTGACGGTAGGTCATAAAAAACAAGAAAAAGTTAAACCTTGTATAAACTATATTCTGCAAAAGAAAATCACGCACGAGTGGCTGTACTTACCAATGGATAATGTATCATTTTATATGAAAAGGTAGAGTGAATGACCCTGCCTTAATAGTTTTAGTATTGTACTGTTCTACACTTTTGGAAGTGTCTTTTCACATCTTTATCTGCAGAAGTCAGCCTTCCATCGTCCCCAGACCCTGGAGTATAAGGACGGCTATCCTCTGCCCCGCCGCCCCTCTGCAGGCATCGGACAAGATCCTCTTTTTTCAGATGAGCTGATCCAGCAGGAGGACAGCGAGCTGACCTTCGAAACAGGAAATCTTACACACAGCGCTTATGACCGGGATTTGTACCAGCCCTTCATCCCTGCATACGTGACCCTTGACAAGAAGGTATGACACAACCGTGACGCGTGGGAACTGCTTTTCCACTTTAAGGTCTAACTGCTCCACCCTCTTCCCTTTAGGTGTTGCGCTTCTATGCATTTTTCAGTGAAGATGTTTCTTGTTGCCCTGAGGAGGACTGCCGCATACGTCCAGTGATCATTTACTATTTCCTGGAGGATGACACTATCTGCATTTATGAGCCCGTGGTGGAGAATTCTGGGATGCCACAGGGGAAGAGGCTCAAGCGCCAGCGTCTGCCAAAGAATGAATATGGAGAGTATTACACGTGGAAAGACCTGAACCTTGCCATGGACCTGGAAGCCTTTGGAGTCAAGTACCACATCATACAGTGTGATGGATTTACCAAGGTGCACAAGCTGGGCCTGACGGAAGGTGCTGCCTGACACAACCCGGATCTGTTATTCTCTGTCTGCCTCTCATCCACCATTTTTAGAAATTCCTGGAGAGTGAAGGAATAATCCTCAATGACCCTGAGCTGATGCCGCTGGATCCTCATAGAAGGCGCCTGGAGAAACCCAAACCTTGTCCTACAACCTTGGCTGATGCTGAAGAAAAGTACAAGTTTTTCACCCTGGATCGGAAGGTACATGAAATCCATAAGTTGACTTGTCTAAAATTGTCTTTTTTTACAGTCAGTACTGAAAAAGTGAAGTTTTACTTCATGCTTTGAGTTCTTCTTTTGTCCTTTTGTTGTTCAGGTGTTGCGTTTCTTTGCTTTATGGGAAGAGGCTGATTCTCTGAGAGGGAAGACCAGTCCAGTGACCATCCGCTACTTCCTAGTGGACAATACAGTGGAGGTCCGACTTGTTGGTGAACCCAACAGTGGGCGAGAGGCCTTTACAGGCCTGATGGGCAGAATCAGGCTGCCCAAGAAAATCAAGACTGGTTCTGGTGAGCAACACTGGCGCCTAATGCTCCTGTGTTCTTCTGCAATTAACAAAGCCCCTTTTTTGAAAACTGGTTTCCATATAACACTTTTGTGTTTTTTCCAGAGTCTTTTCCCAGTTGTTTTCTGGAGATTTCCCCACAGGAGGTAGAGGAGTATTATTCCCCCAAAGATTTCCAGGTGGGACAAAGAGTTAAGCTGCTTGGTCGCAGCTTCCTGCTGTGTGACTGCGATGATTTCACTAAGGAATATTACAAAAGTAAACACCCTGACATGGATATGAAGCCCATAAAAATCAAAGAAAAGGACAAAGCGCCAAAGAAACAGAAGGTGAGGAGGTTGGACGGGGCACTAAAATGTTGTTGATTACATGTTTCCCATCCTCAGTTACAGATTGCTGCTCCCTACAACGGCTTTGGTTCGCTTGAAGACTCACTCCAGAATTGTTTATCTCTGATGCCTGAACCTCCCAGGAGGAATGTGATGAAGATACTTAACAACAGCAACAAAGTGCTGCGCTATAGTGCTGTGCAGGTGAGTACATTCTGAATGGCTCTTGAATAATACATCTCAATATGCACCTCTTATCTTCAGACACCCTGTTCCAGGTGACCTAGGCTGGGTTGATTAGATCCAGACCTGTGTCCTGATAGCTAACTGCCACTCAACACCTCTCCTAATTCACTAGCCCTGGTTAGAATTTTCAGCTTGTTCCATGCTGGTCTTTGTCCCAGGACCCAGTGTAGCGATCACTCTGTAAGAGTGTGTGTATGAGCCTTCACCTAATCTTTTTCCTGGCATTGGTGTCAGACGGTGTTGGGGTGCTCTTACGCCTGACCCACAGATAGATAGATGGATCTTTTATAATTCTTCAAGATTATTTCCAGCAGTTAAAAAGAAACACAGACATGCAGGTTGTAGGAAAATACTAAAAACTAAAACTACAATGTGCCAAGACTATAACTAGAATTGTGCAGAAACTCAATGGAGGTAGGATTTCAAAAAATACATTTGCACACCTGGAATTCCAGGACTCCCAGAGATCCGAAGACGTGGGCCGACGTTTCATCCTGTCCTACTTCCTGGCCAATGACGCCATCAGCATATTTGAAAAGCCCACCAACAACTCCGGCATCATCGGTGGCAGATTTTTGTCAAAAACCCGAATCCCCAAGCCAGGCTCCACCGTGGACAACCCTGAGTACTACTCCCCTGCCGACCTGGCTATCGGAGCCACAGTGGACGGTAACACCACAGATAGACATGTCCTATTCCCTGACTAGAGCTGCCATCTTAGTGCATCTGTCTGTTATCTTTAGTTTTTGGACATCGTTTCCTGTTGACTGACGCCGACCAATATGTGCTGACCTACTTGGAGGCCAACTCCAGCGATATTCCAGAGCAGACACTGGAGTCTCTGCGCCAGAAACTGAGGCCGGGGATGGAGAAAGAGCAAGCAGCCAGAGAGAAGGGTAAAAAAACATCACCTTTATGCAACAAGGACATCGACTTAATGGCTAATTGTCTTCTGTTCTCATCAGCTCTTGCAGATGGTGATGAAGCGCAGCAAATTTCTTGACATAGGGGTGAAGTCACGACTGCAAACGCTGGCTTTTCTTGACTTTATAAATTCTAAAATATCAGTTTGCTCCAGCCTAAAATAATAACACAACACACAAAATGTGTTGACATTTATTTTTATATATTTAGCAGCTGTTACTTGATCAAAACTTTGAATAAAGTAAACAAAAAAAAAAAAATCACATTTTTTGAGAAAATTGCTTGAATAAATGTAAAACAAGAGAATGGCAGTTTTAAAACAGACCTCAACCACAGGGGGACCGCTCCAAAGGCCTTGGCACACAGTTTTATTATCAGGCAAGGTCCTTTCTTGGAATTCAGACCATCCAGCAAACAAGACCAATTTAACAGCCAGAACCCAGCAGGAAAGTCCAAAGTTCAAACACGAGAATTCGTACATGAAGAGTAAAACCACAAGGGAATGCGGGATGCATGCTAACAAGACCATCTGGCACCGGAGTAAAGGGAAGGCAAGTATGAATTCACTGGGAATGATTAGGAAAGTTGGGAGCAGATGGTGCACAGATGGACTGAGGGAGGAAGAGAAGCATGATCAGACGACTGCACATGTGCTAGACGGAACTCAACAGGCCACGCACAAAATAAAATCGAAATCTTAAGATCAAAGGATCAAAGACTCTGATGCTTGCTCTTTCAAGGTTCAAAGGTCAAAATATCTTTCATTAAATGGAATGTATAATATATGTTATGTTCTAGTGCAACTGCCCTCTTTACTACTGGTAATGAATAAATTCCACTACAGTCCACAACAATAGGAAGGAAAACAAGGTACAACACAACTGTCGTTTAGGATTAGAGTTGTAAACATATGTATGCATGTATGTATGTATATTTGTGAATATATATGCCACATTTACCAGTTTAAAGAAATTGAACCCCTATTGATGTGCCATGACCAACACCCCATCCTGACAACTCAGTGCCTACCAGTCCCTACTCAACAGATTCCAAAAATGCAGTTACCATAGCAACACTAATCTAATCTGATATACAAATTCCAAAAATATTACAGTTTCATATCACAAGGTGAGACAGTTGAAGGAGCAACAATGTCTGGAAGCAAAAAGACCAGTGGATTACCTCTTCTACCAGGTTACATCTACCGGGATGTGATGGTATGTTCAAAACAAACTTGCTGACACTCATTAAAAGCACAGATTTCTGCATGATTTCAATAAAACATCAGTTTTGTGTGACTGCATTTACCTAAGAATAATACATTTTAATCACATTTTTTATATATATTGTCTACAACTATCTTGAAGGGTAGTCTGGAAACGTCTTACAGTTCACATCATGTCCGCTCCACTTTATCTGCAGAAGTCAGCCTTCCATCGTCCCCAGACCCTGGAGTATAAGGACGGCTATCCTCTGCCCCGCCACCCCTCTGCAGGCATCGGACAAGATCCTCTTTTTTCAGATGAGCTGATCCAGCAGGAGGACAGCGAGCTGACCTTCGAAACAGGAAATCTTACACACAGCGCTTATGACCGGGATTTGTACCAGCCCTTCATCCCTGCATACGTGACCCTTGACAAGAAGGTATGACACAACCGTGACGCGTGGGAACTGCTTTTCCACTTTAAGGTCTAACTGCTCCACCCTCTTCCCTTTAGGTGTTGCGCTTCTATGCATTTTTCAGTGAAGATGTTTCTTGTTGCCCTGAGGAGGACTGCCGCATACGTCCAGTGATCATTTACTATTTCCTGGAGGATGACACTATCTGCATTTATGAGCCCGTGGTGGAGAATTCTGGGATGCCACAGGGGAAGAGGCTCAAGCGCCAGCGTCTGCCAAAGAATGAATATGGAGAGTATTACACGTGGAAAGACCTGAACCTTGCCATGGACCTGGAAGCCTTTGGAGTCAAGTACCACATCATACAGTGTGATGGATTTACCAAGGTGCACAAGCTGGGCCTGACGGAAGGTGCTGCCTGACACAACCCGGATCTGTTATTCTCTGTCTGCCTCTCATCCACCATTTTTAGAAATTCCTGGAGAGTGAAGGAATAATCCTCAATGACCCTGAGCTGATGCCGCTGGATCCTCATAGAAGGCGCCTGGAGAAACCCAAACCTTGTCCTACAACCTTGGCTGATGCTGAAGAAAAGTACAAGTTTTTCACCCTGGATCGGAAGGTACATGAAATCCATAAGTTGACTTGTCTAAAATTGTCTTTTTTTACAGTCAGTACTGAAAAAGTGAAGTTTTACTTCATGCTTTGAGTTCTTCTTTTGTCCTTTTGTTGTTCAGGTGTTGCGTTTCTTTGCTTTATGGGAAGAGGCTGATTCTCTGAGAGGGAAGACCAGTCCAGTGACCATCCGCTACTTCCTAGTGGACAATACAGTGGAGGTCCGACTTGTTGGTGAACCCAACAGTGGGCGAGAGGCCTTTACAGGCCTGATGGGCAGAATCAGGCTGCCCAAGAAAATCAAGACTGGTTCTGGTGAGCAACACTGGCGCCTAATGCTCCTGTGTTCTTCTGCAATTAACAAAGCCCCTTTTTTGAAAACTGGTTTCCATATAACACTTTTGTGTTTTTTCCAGAGTCTTTTCCCAGTTGTTTTCTGGAGATTTCCCCACAGGAGGTAGAGGAGTATTATTCCCCCAAAGATTTCCAGGTGGGACAAAGAGTTAAGCTGCTTGGTCGCAGCTTCCTGCTGTGTGATTGCGATGATTTCACTAAGGAATATTACAAAAGTAAACACCCTGACATGGAGATAAAGCCCACACAGTTCCCAGGAAGTACCAATGCTCTGGAAAAACAGAAGGTGAGGAGGTTGAACGGGCCACTAAAATGTTGTAGATTACATGTTTCCCATCCTCGGTTACAGATTGTTGCTCCCTACAACGGCTTTGGTTCGCTTGAAGACTCACTCCAGAATTGTTTATCTCTGATACCTGAACCTCCCAGGAGGAATGTGATGAAGATGCTTGACAACAGTCATAAAGTTCTGCGTTTCAGTGCTGTACTGGTAAGTACATTCTGAACTGCTCTTGGTACATAAAGAATATATTTCATCAGAATTTGCCACATTTCTCAGAGTATTTTACATTTGTCATTTTTAAATAAAGTGTATTGCAAGTGGCTACTTCTGTTGTCTATAAATATTTTAGATTTTAAAGTTTGTGAATAAAGCAGGTACAGAAATTGAATGTATGGACGAATGAATATTTTGAAGACATTTTTAAAAACACAAAGTCATCAACAATCAACATGTTCCATCTGTTTGTTTGTGCATTTGCACGCTTGGCATTCCAGGACTCCCAGAGATCCGAAGACGTGGGCCGACGTTTCATCCTGTCCTACTTCCTGGCCAATGACGCCATCAGCATATTTGAAAAGCCCACCAACAACTCCGGCATCATCGGTGGCAGATTCTTGGAAAAAACCCGAATCCCCAAGCCAGGCTCCACCGTGGACAACCCTGAGTACTACTCCCCTGCCGACCTGGCTATCGGAGCCACAGTGGACGGTAACACCACAGATAGACATGTCCTATTCCCTGACTAGAGCTGCCATCTTAGCGCATCTGTCTGTTATCTTTAGTTTTTGGACATCGTTTCCTGTTGACTGACGCCGACCAATATGTGCTGACCTACTTGGAGGCCAACTCCAGCGATATTCCAGAGCAGACACTGGAGTCTCTGCGCCAGAAACTGAGGCCGGGGATGGAGAAAGAGCAAGCAGCCAGAGAGAAGGGTAAAAAAACATCACCTTTATGCAACAAGGACATCGACTTAATGGCTAATTGTCTTCTGTTCTCATCAGCTCTTGCAGGTGGTGATGAAGCGCAGCAAATTTCTTGACATTGAAGTGGTCACAAATGTGCAAAAGCTGGCTTTTCTTACATTCTACTTAGTTCCCCCCAGCCTCAAAACACAAAAACCCCCACTAAATGTCTTAAAATTTATTTTTGTATATTTAGCAACTATTACTGTATCAAAAAGTTAAGTAAAAAAAAAAAAACAATTTTGGAGGACATTTTTAATAGAGTAAATAAACAAACTTAAAAAAAAAAGGCATGCGTATAATGCATCATACATATAGTGCCATTCTCTTAAATGACATGTGGTGAAAGTAGAATTTTTAAACAGACTTCAATCACAGGGTGACCGCTCTAAAGGTTGGCCAAAACACCATCCCTGACTCGCTGAAAGGATTACTGTTGTGTCCATTACTCAGCCATCTTGTATCAGTCTATTCTTTTTCTACAAAGGACCAGATGAGAAAACAGAAAACTGGCTCAAGGGGAACGGCTGGATGCTACAACCGATACAGTACTTACATGTGGATATGCATCCAGGCTACCTTACAGTAATGTTTTTGCCCCGTTCCTTTCAAATGATTCTGTATGCAATGGTAATCCTTCGGATAGCGGGCTGTGTGTTTGTGTGTGTACAAAAATACTGATATGCAGAGGAATGAAATGTCTTTTGGGCTCAAGTGATTTCCTCGGATTTTGTTTTCCAGCATTCAAGCCTAAGTCAGGAGATACAAAGTCTCTGGAACATCTGAGGGCAAACTCGATGAGACTCAGTGGCCAACAGCTTTCCACTGCGCTGCCGTCTAACTTCAGCCAAGGCTAATGCCACCGTTTGGCTCAGTCGCTGTCCTATGGGGATTTGAGCTTTTTGGTCCGAGGGGAGGTTCCATTCTCTGCTTTAAGAACTCCATTTTCATGGTGACCAACTAGCAGGAAAAACGGGAGGAATCAGTTGTGTTTCCTAAAGTTAACAGCAGTTGCTGCATGTTTATACGTACACGAATCTCTCTTAATCGGTCGAAGGGCTTGTTTTGGTGCGGTCTTCTTTCGGACAGCCTGTTCGTGTCTGAACTCCCTCCAGCGCCTCAGCTGGAAGCGGATGAACTTCCAGAGCAGCCACGACTGGGTCAAACACACCAGCAGTAGAACAGTCATCCTGGGGCCCAAAGAAGAATATTAGTGCCGTTCTGGCCCTGATTTGTGATCAGTGATGTAAACCAGGCACCAAAAACCTGTTCCCAGCTCAGTCTGACCTAATTAGCACTGTGTTAAAGTTGCCTGTCTCGATGTCCAGTCCCTGGTTCTCTGCACGAGCCAAACCAAAGCCCACAGCCAGGAACATCAGGGTCAGTGTAACCATCCGTGTAAACACAAAGCTGACTGCCCACATGTCAAACCTGAAACACACACCACAGTTAGGAAAACAGCACCGACAGACTCCAGAGAGCTGCCACAGGGCCACTTACATTTTCTGATGATTCTCATCAGTGAAATAAAAGAGTCTGGCAATGTGGAATCCCAGCTCTGACACATACTGGAGAAAGAGAAGTACCAAACCAAGACGACTCATGCTGCAGCGGAAACAAGACGGGTGGTTTGTGACAGACTCGAGAATTATTTTATCTATGAATGTTAACGCTCCCTCGATTACTCGTGAATCTGGAGGTGTCTTATGTCCTGGATGCTTACTTTAATAAATAGGGTGCGGCGACGTGCAGCAGATAGAGACAGATGTACTGCAGCTGACGGGTAAGCTCCTCCTGAAAAACAAAACACATTGCAGCTTTTGCCGCGTACCGAGCAGAAGAGGCACAGGCATTTGATGAGGACAAACTGCTGGCATCACTAACCTTGCGTACTTTCTGGAAGTAGAGCTCTGGCAAGGCGTGGAGCCAGTAGGCCAGCTGAGTGAGGTAGAAAAACTTCACCTGAAACCTAGTTCCCCCACCCCCCAGAGGCAGACAGGCCGAATTTCAAGAGAGGATACATTCCACCAGCTTATTATATAACCTCTTGTAACAATTCATCAAATGTTCTGAATAGAATTGGTAGGAGAAAGCTTTGAAAATCTCTTGTATCAGAACATATATTTTAATCTTTTTCTGTCCTACCTAAGGAGAACATGGGGGTAGTTCTCCCAAAGGCTGCTGGGATGTAGGATGTACCCCTCCTGCCATGAAAAAGGGGGGGGGAAATGCATAGTTATAGGGTTGAATGTACTAAAATGCATAGTTTTTTATAATTTAAATCACCTACCGTTATGAGTATGTAAAAACTCCAAACACTCGACACCAAGTGGAACACACACAGTTGACCCGATTCGTTGAACTTGGTGTTCTTGCTCTTGGAGAGGTGGAGGCGCCGGATGACTTTCTGCGACACAACAACAGATCATGTGAGCGCAGCCACAATTGCTGTCATTTCAACTCACGAGGGAGCGTCACAAACACAGTAGCACACAGACATCGGATACTATTTATGGTGACAAGGAAAAAAAATTCCTGCCAAGAAGAGACCTGAAAACTGTGACAACACGGCTAAAAAAAGCCCTTCAGAGTTCCTATTTTGTTTTTAAATATGTGTAATACTTGCTTCTCTATTTTTCTTTTTAGGCATCTCTCCTTTAGGTACTTACATCTAGAAGATACTCCTGCACGACAGCATGGAGGATGATGGCGATAAAGAAATAGAAGATAACAGTGGCCCAGTCTTTCCATCCATAGTGGTAAAGTGTCACCTCCCCATCTGAGCACACCCAGGAGAATTGAAAGACTTGCATTAAATTCATGATGCAAAATGCATTAAATATGAAATGAAAGTGAAATATGAAAGCCCCAAGTCCAGATGGGTTTCGACAGTAGCTTCGTGCTTACCTGAGGTCAGTGTGGTGATGTTGTACTGAGGCTGGATGAACAGTATGGCCGTCTTAGCTGTTGACTGGGAATCAAGGGAGAGATAGTCATTACCAAAGTTTTCAGCTTTGGAATTCTTCCTTAAGCACTTGCCAAGAGTATGGTTTTGAGGATACTCGCAGATCTCATCAGCTACTTTCACAATTCAATCAAATACATCAAAGACAGGTATGTGCCAAATTAAGAATGAAAAAACATTTTTTTTAAAACAAAAAAGAGAATGCTGACTACTTGAAAGATTCTGATCTTCACATTCTTGTTATTGCTGTACGATGATTACAAAATTATGATATATTAATCGGACTGGCGTGCACAAGGAATGATAATTCTTTAGATCCGGGTCAAAGGACCCCCTACTGCTCCCCTGGTATCTGTGTTGGGACCACATTACACGAAACCGAGGCTGCAGGTGCCCAAAGACCAGTTCCGTTGTTGTAGTTTTTTACGAAAGTGCCTTTATAAAGGAAATCCCCTGCTGGTGCTTTTTTATCAACCAGCTGTGCTATCACAGGCATGGTTCCGGATCGAAACACGTCGAATGAATAAGTCAGCTGGGAACCCAGGAGAGACGTTAAATGCAGACAGGAAACGACATAAACTGATAAGACACATTAAATTTATCATCATGCAAAACAGGGAAAAATCCCAACAAACTGCTGCATATGTTAGGTCTTCTGAAACTAGCCCACTCAACAGCAACCCCAGATTGAGACGTGGCAGTTAGCTAAAGTTGTGATGCTTAAAACGGCTACCACTTCCGTGACAGAATTTCAGAATAAAACCTTACAACGTTACACCATTAACGTTTTTTTATTTTTAAAAACCAGACACACATGACTTCCGGTATATCAAAAACTACTTGTGTTGATTGACAAATTATGGAATTCAGCAATAAATTGGCAAGAAATGCGACTTTGAAGACGATAAAACTCCCCATTCACAAGAAGAATAAAACTTGCGTTTGACTGATCACCTTTGATCACATCTTTGTGTGTCGTCTGCTGTGGATACATGTTGAGGAGTTAGGCTTTAAAACATGTACACGAAACTTAGACCGAGCCTCAAATATTTCAAATGTTTCTCCATTTACCATGGTTTTCGGTTTACTTCAACCGTAACGTCTGCAACATTTATAGCTGACTAAAGTTGTAAAGAAAAAAAAATGCAATGAGCAGTTACCAATCCACAAAACTGCTTACACTGAAAACTGGGACGTAATATTGGTCAAGTATCTGCAAATCTACCGATGGTTTGATTCATTTACTGAATTCTACGAAGAGTTCCGTCAGAGTGCAGAGAAACGTGTCTATCCTAAAATAGTGAAGTTAGACCAAAGGTAAAGAAAAGGGATAAACGGGAATGAAGCTCACCTCAAACATCAGTCCAATCAAAATGAAAATCACCAAAGTGAAGACGATGTCGGCATGGTTCTGAATAAGGAACTCCTGGCTAAAGAAAGGGTAACTCTTGTTCCTTCGGCGAAACGCCATGTTAATTCACTGGTATAATCTCCGCTATTTCCAAAAGAAAAAAAAAAAAAAATCGCAATTTTTCTGACTACGAAGTTCAGGAGTTAACTTTCTTATCGCTGTGCGCATGCGCTGTCTCTTAAAGCGCTCGTGTCATAAATACTTTTCTTGAGACGTCCTGTGACGTCACACGAGAGCCGTTTTAACCTGAAACAGCATTTTTTAAGTATTAAAAAAAGAAACAGGAACATTCAAAAAGTCGTTTCGAAATCTGTTTTTATTGCTTGTTGACAGCCACCGTTGGCCTTACACCTTAGGAGTTCAAGTAACCTGGCAGGGGGAAAATGGTGATCTTCATCTGTTATTAATATTATTGAAAAAAAAGTAATCTCTACATTAGAAAAAAAAAAAAAAAGAGAACGCACTCACTACAATACTCCAATAATGTAATTCAATTGTGTTTTTAACCTCTCACCATAATGTAAATTTGAAAACAGTCACACGGTCAACATGTACATAAAGTTAAAACACCAAACACGTGTTTTTTAAGTCAACACACCAGCCCTGTTCAACCACTCCACGCTGTTAATTAAAAGTGTTTTTTAAAAAAAGATGAAGGCTTTACCTGATATTTACATTAACTAAAATAATCACAGCAGTAAAAATGTTCACGCTTGTGCTTTGAAATGTAAATGAAAATGTTTTAGATATTTTAATCACATCTTTGGTGTGATTAAAATAACAAAACAAAAGCACTAGTATCTAATAGTTTGTGATATGTTTACTGGCAATTAAAAATAGATTCAAATTAATATATCATTTTAAATGTTTTGATACAAATTACAGTAACTTTATTATGAAACTACATTTTAGTTAAACCAGTAAAGATGTTTAATTTTGCACAGTATCATAATAGAGGGTTTTTTTAGGTAATTGCTGCAACAAAATAAGTTGGATCAGCGTATACTCAGAGGAAAAAGCTGCAGCTCAGCTAAAAACGTGTCTGAGAAGCAACTAAGATAACAATGATATTAAGCTGACAGTGTTTAAAAAAAAGATCACCTCTGTGTGCGGCAGAGCAAAATTGCTTTAGGTGATAGCTTAAGATCTAAAAGGAGATCAGAAAAACAAATGTTAGGAAAAGGAAAAAATAAACCAAAGCTAGATGCCCTGCAGACTATGTTCACACTACAGGCTTCATCCCCTTTTCCTATTTTTTCCACAACCACAGTATCTGGAAAAAAAATCCACAAATAGCAGTTCCATATGATCACACAATTCACATTACCCTAACAATGCCATCCCGCTAAAAAATAACAGATTTGGATCACAGAGTTAGGCCACTCGTAGCAGTGTGAAGGTAGCCAGACAGAAGTGAAACCCTACTGACCTTTTCAGAGCTCCTTGCATGATTCTGTCTAAAGAACGTTAGAAAATCTCATCCTCGTCTCTCTGAGACATTATGAGCTGTCGCCGGGGTCCTGTCAGATGTGGGATATTAGGAGGGTTGTCCAACGCTCCAGAGTCTAGTCTTGGTGTGGAGGTACAACGAGGCCCTACTCTGCCCATGAGCCCACGAACGTCTCTGTGAAGGGCTGGGTCACTGGGGAGTGAGTTGAGCCGTACCCCCTGTTCCAGCCCTCCGATGTCCCGATCCAGACGAGTGTTACTGGCACTGCTGGGGGACTGAGGGTCTGCACTGAAATATAAGGTTGAACTCGACTCTGTTGGGCAGAAGTAGGGTTCTGGGCTGTCTCCAAACACAGACTTACCCTCGGGTGAACTACGTTTGAAATCTGACATTGGTGACTCTAGCGGGCTCTCCATCTCTAGACTGTCGTCTTCTTCAGGATGTTCGATGGAAGTGGGCTCACTGATGGTTTGGAACTCATCTTTGCAGTCAGAGAGAGGTGCCAGGCCTTTCTCCTGCGACACGGAGTTGGAGATGCCCCCACAGCTGCCCCCCACAGTGAGTGTGTTGCTATCTTGGCCCTTGATATCTTGTGCGTACTCCTCCATATCCAGTATGGCAGCTGCACCGCCTGCCCCATATGCCCTATTGATCTTCCCCAGGTCACCCGTCTTCATCGCCAGCCGGATGAGGAGCCAGTGGTGGTGGTAACAAGGGCAGGAGTTGTTTGGTTGACCGCCGCAGGTTCCCGGGTGATCCAGAAGTGAACCAGCCACACCAGAGTAGGAGAAGCTGCCATGATTTTGAATTGAGGGAACAGGAAGGCTTTTGTCCCCCAGTGAGAAGGAAGACTCTCCACCTTCTATGCATGTGCTGCCCACGTGGTTGTGGTCAGTGCCCTGGCAGATCTCTGTTGACTTAGGGTGGAGGAAGCGATAGTACAGAATAAGAGAGGTAGCACCTTGAAAGCAAAAAGAAGAAGTACACACTTTTAGAGCCTTTCCATAGTGGTAAGATACCATTTTCCCTCACTACAACATTTAACAGGCAAAGTCTGATAAACTGCTGCTGTAGTCAGCATCTTTAGCTTTTTGTCTTGGATATACCATTAAAAACCCTTTTAATTTTGTTTTAGGTCACAGTACTGAGATGCATCTCCACCAGTCTTTTTCTAATCAGGTGAACATCAAAACGTTAGACTCATCTGCACCAATAAAAGATAAAATAAGACATCGGAGAGATAACAATGACTCACTGAGAACAAAGCTACAAAGCACAGTGGTGGGAAGGGTCATGTTGTCCCATGATGCCTCACTGAGGAAGTCAGAGGCGGCCAGCAGCAGAGTGGCATTCTCCACGAGCATAAACTGAGGGAGGAAGATAGGACATGTCAGTCATCTCCAGACAGCTTTTCGTCACGGTGATGACAGTGAAACCTAACTACCCATCCGTGCGGCTTGTGCGCATGTAATTTAAACCAACAGTTCTGTGGTTAAAACAGCCTGTACGGGAGTGAGGCAGAGCGAGGATCTGCAAACATCACCCATCAAAAGCCACCTTACTGCATAGAAGCTGGCCATGCGGAAGCGTGAGGGCCCGTCCTTGACGTTGAGAAAGAGGAAGACGTGAACTAGCCCCATGATGCCGTTGAAGGCCCGCCAACACCAGGGACCAGTGCAGATGTCTGGCTGCTGGGATATGAGCCAGAATGAAGCTGTGAGCCAGTGGAAACCTGCACATCCAGAGAAACAAATGCAGTAACTCTGTAGGTTCTACATGCATTGGCACCTAAAATGTGTCACATGATGATTCCTGCTCACCTGCTACTCCGCAAACCCACCAGTTAAAGACCCTGGCAAAGAACATGAGGCAAGCCACCCTTGCGCCCAGCATGCCAGCCCTCCAGACCAGCTGGCACAGCATGGCTGCTGGAGGCATGGCCAAGTGGCCAGGTCGTATCAGACAGCAGGCTCTGTTGTACAACACCAGGGCCCAGGAAATGGACAGCACACAGAGTCCACAGGAACAGCCCACTAGGGGAAAAAAAAAATGTAAAGAATGAACCAAATTTCAATTAGATGAAACACCAAAAGATGGGGCTAAAATCGGACCTGGTGAGACAAAGCCCACGTCTGTTGATACCATGACATATGCCTGCAGCAGGCTCTGAGGTAGGGTCAGCACTAGGGCCTCCAGCAGCCAGAGAGCAGCAACATCTGCCTGCTGCATGATGGAAGCTCCGAGCTCTGCCACCGAGTCCTGCCTACGCAGCACAACCCTCATGCAGTCCCACAATCTGCCGGAAGATGGAGACAAACACACAAACAGAGAGGTTCTCGGCTCTAACCTTGGAACGTTTCACTGATCATTGAGTGATCCTTGGTCCACTTAAATATTTAAAAACAGATCTTGCCTTTTAAAGATGCCCAGGTGCAGTATGTGTATGACAGAAAGGTAGCATCGTCTGTCGTCACCATCATCCCTGTACCATTTCATACTGAGCAGTTGAACAGCAGTTCCAGGTAGAAAGAGGCCCAGAGTCAGGCCGGCCCACTGCATCTCCTCATTCCAGAGGTAAAATCCTATACAGTAGATCACTGGGAGACACGTGCACAAAACATACAGAAGGTTTTACACAGCTTGGCCATCAAATCAAACAGCACATGAGATCTGCAGGAACATCGAATTGCAGTTGCAATTTTTTTATTTGATTCTTCTGCAAGAAGCCCTTTAGGTATCAACATAGAAGTATCCAAAACAAATAACTGCCAACTTCTACTGGAATAATAATATCCTTGTTTTGGGAATCTTACAGGCAACGTTCTCTGTTAACAGCTGACCCCTGTGTCTTTGCAGCAGCTTGGTATTTTTATCTCCTGGAACCTGCTGAACCCCATGTCTCCCAGTCACCTTGTCCCATTGTTAGACTCGGAATATCAATTACTATACCTTTGACCATTCAATACGGGTAAAATTTGTATTAGTTATAGGTAATTATTGCCCAAAATGTGACGCTAAACACTACTGAGGTCATTTGCTACACTAAATAATACTAATGCACTAAATAATACTCGGCACCGTGACCCTGAATTGCACTTTTCACATCGTTTGTGAACAAATAAAACTAGGTTTGCGGTTTCAGCGGAATGCCGTCAGTTTTTGCTCACGCAGCGCGATCCATGTCGGATAAAAAAACAAACAAACAAGCACATTTTTTCCAAGTAAATTCTCCATCTATGCAGCCTGACATTGCGCTCTTGCAACACCGTTATTCAGCCTCGGTCAGCGGAGCAGCCCCGCTTCTGCGGGCATCTCTATGCCCACTTACGAGCGCTCCGTTCGGCCACGATCACCAGCGCCGACACGCCGAGCAGCGCCGCCTGGCACCAGGCGATCCAGCACCCGCTCCGCCGGGCCGCCGACGGCATCCTGCGGGCCACCGACCCGACAGCGTTGATCATGCCACGGATCGGTGAGACCGCAAAAACCCCGGTGACATTATCGCGGGCATCCTTAACCCTCCGATTATCCGCTCCTTTCTTCTCCTGCTGCGTGGATGACGTCACCGCGCGTTTTTAAAGGGGCATCGGTTGACCGTGGACGGCTCACGTCCCTCCACCTCCTCCACCTGCTCTCCTGCTGTGACCTCTGCAAGTCACGAACGTAGTCATCATTATTTGACATTTTAGATGAGTCCGTATTCCTGTAATTGGAGGTCAAGCTCTCAGGCCCTGCATGGTTTTGTATTTTTTTTTTCCAGATGCATCAAAAAGCAGCAGAGGTAAAAGCCTTGAGGTTTTAGATCTCTGCTGCTCCTGCCGTGGTTACCAGTAATTTCATGCTTTTGCTTTTGAAAAAAATTATAGTTCATTTTATCAATGTGTGTTTTGGCTAGGACACAGGGATGTGTAGTCATTTATTACTAAAACAGTCCAGGAACCATTTTAAACTTAACCATCATGCACCTGAGCCTTTTTAAACAATTTTACTTTAGATAGCAAATGCTTCACTTAATTTTAGGTTCAAAAGTTTAGACTGTTATTTCCTCTAGTACTATAGTAAATTAGCTGGGTACTGGCAGGAGGTGCACACACCAGGTTTGAGATGCTCAGTCTTTGTAAGCAGCAAGTAATTATCAGTAAACTGCCTCATGGTGCCATGGCCACTTTCAACAATGTGCCACTTGACACCCTTTTCAAGCTGTAATCTGAGGATCAACAGGCCAGTGTAAGAGAGCACTTGGCCTTCTTCCACGATGTGCCTTAGTGTTCTTTTTTTTTTTTAGCAAAGTCTATGTAACATAATGAATAATGCATGAAATACATCATGGATAATTTTAGGATGTATTTTATTTTCTTGGTGTGCTGTTTATCATCTATTTAAGATCTGTGTTTAACTATTTACTCATTTGGTTTGTCCACTAAAAAGCAGTAGAATATCAAATATGACTCTTCTAAAATTTGAAAGAATTACATGCTTCCTTTTCTCTGGGTTCGAATTTACTGGTTTTGAAAATCCTAAAACTCATAACAGGATGTGTAATTTGCGTCACACTCTTCCCGCATCACACAAGATGCACAAAGTTTATGTATTACACAAACACCAGAGCGTTCCTCTGCATTATGTCATGGCTGTACTGTAACTGTCACTATAATTAGGACACAGACAGAAACACTCAAACTCATTTAGTCAGACTGCAAAAATAAAGGCAGACATTGTTTAAGTATAAACACATTTTGTTTTTTTTTTGTTTTTTTCACAAAGAGGTTCCAAAGGTACAAATCACATGATATGTTAAATGTCTTAGTCTAGAATACAAATAGAATAAATAAAAAAAAGAGGTATACATTGAATCAATCGAGCCGCTGGCCCCAGACCAGGTGATAAAGTCTGACTTCTATATTTGAGAAGAAGACAAAAGAAGAAGCTGCAGGCAACGAAATCTGTAATTAAGATAAGGCTTTGCTTCAAACAGGCCAGTAACAGACAGCTGCAGGGTTGACTTGAGGAGATTATATGACCGGATTAGGAAGCAGTTTTAGGGCTCTGATATGTAGCCTGACTCCAACTTGATGCTGCTTAGATGTTGAGGTAAAGGGCCGCCGAGATGCAGCTGAGAGGCGGAATAGATGCTCTGTTCATTCTCCATCCTTATGTTGCTCTTATGGCCAGAGGTGAGCGTCTCCATTTTCTTTATTAGGTCTCTAATGTTCCCTGTAAGCACCTCGGCCTCTGCAGCCATGGCCTCCAGCTGCTCTGCCGCCTCACTCATGTCAAACCTCTCAATCTCGGTGTTGACTCGATGCTGATCCTCAGGTGAGTGCCTGTTGGTGGCTGAGGGGGCGAGAGGGCAGAAGCCTTGGAGGTGCACCTGAAGGCTACAGTAGTGGATGTAGGCGCATGGGCAGTGGGGACACCTGTGAGGTCGGCCTTCAGAATGGAGACGTTTGTGAAGCTTGAGATGGACAAACTGCGTGAAGCGAGCCGGACACAGTTTGCACTGGTAAGGCCTCTCACCTGAGTGGAGCCTCTGGTGGGTCTTCAAGTTACTGGTGCTGCTGAATCGTTTATGGCAAACCTGCATAAAAAATAGAAATTGGGTTAATTTTTTTAAAAACAGATGTAAAATAATTGACTTTTCAGCAAACATTTAAGCATAAAGGGCCAGTGCCAGATCAGATTTGAGATACCTTGCATTCATGAGGTTTTTCTCCCGTGTGGACCAAGTAGTGTTTCTGCAAATGAGCCAGCTGGGTGAAGTTCTTATTGCAGGTCTGACATTGGAACGGACGCTCTCCACTATGCACTCGCAGATGGACCTGAGATTGGCATGTCTATGAGTGACCGATATACTTTTTGACCTAATCTACATTACTTAAGGTGAAAAAGAGAACTAACCTTGAGGTTGGACAGTTGTCCAAAGACCTTTCCACAGACATTGCAGTCATATCGGATCTTTCCATTCTGTCTGGTGAGGGGGTAAGCCAGAGTTTGGTGTCCATTTATCTGCCCACCTCGTTTGGACTTCCGGAGGTCCATAACATCCCCAATATTTCTCTGATTGGCAGCGGTGGGTTTGGAAGGGCAGCAATCTGAAACAGCAGCCACTCCGAAAGGTGGCGAGCATCCTCCGTGCATGAGCGGTGGCAGAGCACTGCGCAGTGAAGTCACCATGGATGAAGGCCTGGATGTGGTGGGGGAAGTAGGGGCTCCACTGACATTCATAAGAGGCAGCTGTTTGAAATGCTTCGTGTCACCTGAGGGAAGGCTGAGGTAGTTTGACCTTTTAGGCACAAGGTCACTGTTGTCTCTCGGCTGAATGGTTGTTGAAAAAGCGAGGTCCTGTTTGGTCTTGGAGAGTTCAAGTGTAAAGTTCTTTTGCGCACTGGCCAGGGGATGGAGGAAAGCTGAATAGCCATCAAAAGGCAGTAAATGGGATGACAGTGTCAACTGAGGTTTCAGTGTGTCAGTGCAGAATGGATATGAATGAGGTAGAATGCCGTTAAGGCCAAATGAGTAGTAGGGCAGCAGATAGGGAGCATGCTGCAGAGCATCTGGCACAGATGGCGGGTGGCAAGGCTTGGCTGTGCCGGCGTCCTGACAGTGCTGAAAAGTTAGGTGTAAACCAGATGAGACCGGGCAACTCCGAGCTTGCCTTTTGCCGGCTTGTGATGGCAGACCTGCATATCTGGGGTCATAGATGGGTTCTGAATGAGATTTAGCTGTGTAGACAGACAGGGGAATTACTGGAAAAGCTGAGATATTGGGTTGGGACTGGAGAGCATCCAGACATCTAGGGTGCATCATCGACGATTTGGGAGGTTCATTCCTGAGGATTTCAGAAACACTGTGACCTCGTTTTATTGCTGTCTTCTGTTGAGCTCCACTCTGTTCTGTTGGACAGAGAAAGAAATTACATCAGAAACCATTAAAGATTCACTGAAAGGTCACATTTATTGGAAAGTATATTAAATCATATCTGTAAATTGCAGTTTTAAGTGCTAAACAGTTGCATTTTCCCCACCAAATCTTGACCTACAGATTTACTCATTACATGAATGATTTCAGTAGATGTTTACAAGAAGGAAAACCTTAAATGTTGCCAAATTAACAGTCATAATAATTCCCCAGAGCTTGCTACACACTGGTCCCACCGATGGAAATTTTAACCATCTTGGGGGTTTAACCAGAACACACTTTTAGGAAGTTACAAGATTTTGCAAGTCGATGACCTTTTTGAAAGCACATATGGTCATTTGACTAAGTTTTAGACAGCATCTACCTATGCAACAACCCTTATCTAATGTGTGCTCTCCTATCCCACCCTTCTCCGTCTCGGAGAGGCTCACTCTCAGCAAACAGACGTCCGACACTCAGTCAGATATCAATCTGTCAGCGGGTCGTCTTGTCAGGAAGTTCAAGTAGTCACCAGAGTGCTTCCTACCCTTTTTCTTCCTTAAGAGCCAAATAAATGAGGGAGGCGTGCCAAAATGCTGTCAGCACCTGAGGGAGCCTCATGTGTGAGCATGAGTGTTAGCGTGCGTGTTAACACTGAAGCATTCTGGCGAGCGCATGCGGCCTCTCTGCAAGCATGCTTGCTCTTTGTCTTTGTGAATGAAAGCCAAAAGCCTGTGTTTCAATAAGAAGATCAAAAAGAGAAACTAAAACATCGCCTCAAGTCCTAAAATTGGTCTCATCTTACTGAGATATACCAGGAGACAGAGCCGCTCTGCTCTCAGGACTCTTCTGTCCTCCATTGTGTTCCTCTTTAACAATAGCGCTGTGGGTGTGACTAAGCTGCGTCTTAAACACCCACACAAAGACCGCGTCCGTCAGTCGGCTCTTTGATTCAGAGCTGGTGGCGATATGTGACACACCTCCAAGTGTTTGCTCAGTATTCCCTGTTGCTCTCAGTTGTCCAAAAATACCTCTTTGCAGTTTGCTTTTAATGGATGTTAAAGAAGATCTAAACTTACCACTGCTGTCCATGGACAGCTGTCCCAGCGGTGGGTAGTTACAGCGCTGGGCCAATTCCTGGCAGTACCAAACCAGAAGTTCCTGTCCTGGTTGAAGCGGTTTGATTGTATAAAAGTAGATCTCCAAATCATTCTGGCAGGCAACTAGGTTCTGTTCCTCGACGGTACGAGCGGGGTTGACGTAACGCATCCAGTTGCTTTGCTGCTCATTCAAGCCGTCAAGGATATGGTGCAAGCGCCCCTCTGTGAAGACCTGACAGATTCAGGCAAGAAAAAAGGAGGCAGATGCATTAGAAGACTGTGACATGCTTCTGACACATTTATGAGCAAATATCAGATGTTTCATAATGCAGCTGAAGCCTGTGTTATGAGAGTGCAAGCATGGTCTTACTCAGAACAAGTACTAGTTGTGTCTAACCGTACAAATATTCTTGAATGTTGTATTCATAGCATGTCTGTTTACTTCTAAAACCTTGTTTTATTAGCTACACCTCTTGTTTAGTTCGTTTATATATTAGGCCTCATTCTATCTGCACGTTTAGCCGAGTTATTTCTTGAGTCACAGCAGATTGCTAACTGATTGTTTGTGTTATGACTGTGGTGAATTTTGATCGGTTCCATGACTTCAGGCTTGGCGTCTTTAAACGACTGATTTGTAACACAACAGTTTGCAGAGATGTAGCCACTTCCTTGCTTAGTCAGCATGAAAGCTGTGAGTCTAAAGAAGCGCGGACATGCTTATGGCGTATTTACTGGCAGCGATACCACTGCCGAGAGATACGGAGAGGGAGAGGGAAGAACTGCTGCGTCACTGAAACCAGCTGTGTCTGACCTCAGAAAGTCATCGCACAAGCACATGTGAAACCATCTGATGTACCCAATTTTAAAGATACCCCAAAGCTGCTCAGCGAAATCATACTTTAGCAGGATGTCAGAAACTGGCCACAACTGCTAACTCGTGTCATGCAGCCACCACCGCATATTCGCCAGATGGAGATACAGGAAATGACAGGTTTTCAGATGCACACAATGTAGACTTTTTACACAAAAGCAGATTAATCTGCAATCACACGTTTGCTTACCCGCCAGAAGTATTTCCTGTTAGCATTGTTTGGTAGGGTTTCATTGGTGTATCTTTCCCCAACCAGAGGACCGAACCGTGTCCCTTTAGGAATCAGTTCTCTGCAGGTGACCCTAAGCACCTGTAAAACAAGGAGAACATGAACTTCACATGGACTTCCTAAAACTGAAGCCTAACTCAGTGGGTTCAGTTCTGATGTGTGAAGTGATGCTAACGTGAGTATTCTAATGAAGTAATTAAACAGCCCTGCAGCAAAATACTAGCAAATATCATTATAGTGTCGAGACACAAAGCTGTGACAGCAAGAGTGTTTTCTATCGCACAGTAAATATTTTATAAGTTTAGCTTGAGTGTCTTTTTCTTATTAAAATTTTAATACTACTCTTTTTTTGCACCTACAGGTGTGAAACATACACCCCTATTCTCAAGCATACTGATTGTGGAAGGGAGTATAGGGTGTCACGGACACACCTGGACCAGTCAACTCCTTGTATCCCCTCAGGCAATGATAACGTGTTCTTTCATTTAAAGCAATCGTTTTAGCTTAATTGAGACAGCTTTTTGTATCAGACCTATCTTCATTTTTCTGATGCCTGAAGTTGAGTTGGTCCCTCATCCCACATTTATGCCGCGTCTCCTCCTCTTTGGTGTTAACCATATATGACACATATGTCAGTAGAGATCAAAGTAGAAGCACAGGTTGCTGTAGACACCCAGTCCCTTGTCTCATCTGAATACCTTCTTACAATATTTAAATTGAACATTGCATAGGGAAATTCCTGCTTCCTTTTCATGTATAAGTCACCAGGTTAATCTTACATCTTGTGTTTAACATCTTGACATCCCTTTAGGCATAAGCCATCCTTCACTTTACTCCTGAAGGTTAGACAAGCTGTTATCCATACACTCTTGTGTTATTGTCCACTGGGAATTCTTAGAGGCCACTAATAGGCGAGACCCTATGCTTTGTACTGATGGAATGGCCTTTTTTGTGCCACAACACTCTGCTCAGAAGGGAAAAGCTGGAATTAGACTACAGTG
>CAAE01014723.1:1750387-1808932 GCA_000180735.1 Tetraodon nigroviridis
CAGCATGCGTTCATTGATGCTCTGGTTACATGTTAGAAATCCAACCACTCTTAACCAGTTTGTACCTCGGCAGTTTTGGGACAGCGCTGGAGGGCGAGGTTTCTGGGTAAGGATTGCTCAGCTCGTGTCCTGCTGGTGTTATCGGACTCTTTCTCCAGAGGATGATCTTTCACAACGTAAGTGCACTTCTCCTCAAAGTCTGTCTCACTCCAGGATGCCGTATCCACACTTTCTGTCTCCGGCACTGTGGATGGGAAGATTCCTGTGATCTGTGGTGACTTTTCTTTGGTCAGCATGGTGCACTTTAGGAAGGAGGCCTGGGAAATGATAAATAAATTAGAGTTTGCTATGCAAAAAGTATATCTCTTTATCACTTCATCGAGAATAGGAAAATAACACTCCGTTGGACATTCACACACACACACACACACACACACACACACACACACACACACACACACACACACACACACACACAAATAAATAAATAATCAAACAGTACCAAAGGAAGTTGGCTTTGAATGCAGCTTAAATTGGATTCCAGAGTTCTGGCTGTGACACAAAGGAGGCAGCAGCAAGTATTGGGGGATGTTGAGCAGGATAAAAAAAAAATGGTGGGGAAACCAACTTTCCCATCCATGTCACTACGGGACAAACAAACTTCAAAGTGGAAGTTTGTGCTTGTTGCTCCATTGCTCCCACTGTTGCATACATCCTGTGACTTTCCAAATCACAGCCCCTGGGCTGTGAGGGAGGTTCCTGTTCACGTCAGCCCCAGAGCAAGACCACTTTCACAAGGAAACCACTGCTCCCAGAGAATCAAGCAAACTTCCTTCAAAGTGGCTGCGACCTGGCTTCTATCCAGATCCTCTGTCCTTCTGTCTTTCTCTATTTCTTCTACTCTTTCTCTATTTCTTCTACTCATTCTGTCCACAACTTTAAAAAAAAGCTGAGAACAGTGGCAGGTGGGATGAAATGGTTACACGGTTTCATGCAAATGAAACAAAATGAAGAATCGTGTAATTTAAAGACGATACTCAAAACTTTCCTTTCAGGACTCATCAGTTCATCTCTGAGATAGTGATAGATAAGGTTGTAGGTAGATACAGTCGCATAAGTTCTCATGTGACTGGTCCCTCCCGCAGCGAAACCAAAACCTGAACCTAAATATAAACTTTAAATATGAAAGCATATTGTGTAGGGCACATGTTTGGAAGACATCTACAAAGGATCTCAAATACAGCTGCGCAGAGATGAGACAAAAAGAGAGTTTACTCGGCTTTTTTCCAAAGTGTGCTTTTTTTCCATTGTTGAGACGATATGACTGTGAGCGCTCACGCTGAAACCTCTGAAGCCAGTGACACAGCACAAAACAACTACTGAAAATCAAGACATGAGTCAACCGCACGCAGCTGCAGTTCACAGGAAGACATTAAACCAGCTGACTCCAAGAATGTCGAGACAACAATAAAGATGTACTAGTAGAAAAAAAAAGGATAATATGCAGGATACTGCAAACTTACTGTGAAGCCTTGTGAGGAGCCACACATAAGGCAGCCTGGCAGTATTCCCCCTTTCAAGCCTCTGCTTTTCTGAGCAACTAGTGGTTGATCTCTGACTTGTCCTCTCTCGCCAAAGCTCAGTGTCCTGTGTCTGTGAATGACTTTTGCACGACTGATCAGTTGTGTGTGTAACTCTTTCTTTAGCTTCTTGCATGGGAGGAGGGAAGGTGTGACAGAGAGCGAGCGAGTGAGCGAGAGAGAGAGAGAGAGAGAGAGAGAGAGAGAGAGAGAGAGAGAGAGAGAGAGAGAAAGCAATACACTCTTTTTCTTCTTGTGCTCCCTCCCCTTCTCCCCTCAGCACCATGATCCTATACGTATGTGTGTCATGCTCTTACCCCGAGGCCTGAGGCTTTCTCAGAAGTAACGGGGGCGGGGGTGAGGGGGTCTACTGGCCGTCACACAGCTATGTCCGGATCGGACATTCATTTTCTGACAGGTGCCCACTTTATCTTCAGGTGTGCCTGTGTCATGTTGTGATGTCCCGGTCCCCTCAAGAGGAAAAGAGGTCATAGGGTCCTTTTTTTTGTGTGTGTGTGTGTGTGTGTGTGTGTGTGTGTGTGTGTGTGTCTGTGTGTGCATTCTTTTTGCATGTATGAATGATTGAGACAAAGACATTTCCTCTCACGGTATTCTTGGCATTTATTTTCAGCACAAAGAGGCGCACAACATTTATGTGAGGACGAAAAAAAAGCTATTATACGCCATTTATTGACACAACTATGGCAACAATTTCCTTCGTCATTTTGTGTTTTTTATTGTTTCACAGCAGCAACTTTGTTTTATTAACTAGGTGATATTCTCCTAGGGGCCACTAAATCTCATTTTTGAAAAATTAGAAGAGGAGTGAGCCGGGGTTTTTGTTGTCGTTGTTGGGTTTTTTTGTTCGTTTTTTGGTTTTTTTTTTTGGGAGGGGGGGGGGGCGTTAAATGTTGTGTGTTTCTCTTCTGGAGACTTGTATATCCAAATGTCCCTCCTGTACTGCTCAGGGGGGTGAGCGCTATCTTACCTGAAGCCTTAGTTTGCTCTTCTCTCCAACGGAAACATTTGATTTGGCAGCCTGCCATGCCACAAAGACTTTTCATACTTGTCATTCCCATGTTTGACATGCGACACACCATGAACAACAGGCACGCTTGTTTGTCTTGGGATCTGCTTTCGTGCTAGCTTGACAAAGATCATTTTTCCCTCGCTCACTTTCTCTGCTTCAAAGAATTCATCCTGCTGCGTTTGCGCTGCTCCGCATGGACGCGGGCCTCGGCAGTGTCTGCCCAGTTGTGTCATTCTTCCAGACTTCCTGATCCGCGCATCACACCTAACCAAGCTACTAATTAGGGCTGCTGACATGAGCCAACATATAATTTTGAAAGCACTCCACTCTGATGCTTCACTCTTTCTTGGAGCCCTCAGTCATGTCATTCATCACCTTCCACTCGGCTCTATTCTTCGACCTCTTCTACCTCTGGGGTGTCTCTGTACCTGAATCTTTACACTCATTTGTGCTGTGTGACTAATTCACCTGTCAGGACTTTGGATGTAAAGGCCTGAAATTACATTCAAAACTTGCGTGGATGTTTTGTAGTGTGGGCACAAACGTCAGTGACGTTTAGCGTGACATTCTTAGAATGACAAGACAGTGAGCAGGTGTAACAACTGGCCATAAAAAGCTGCACACAACCGTAAGCCTATGACAGGATGTTGCACGGACGGCATGTGCTTGAGATTACCGGGACTGGGACAAGCGCATCAGGACTTTCTTTGTCTTCAGTCTGAGCATGAGCTCCCACAACTGAAGTTGCTTCTAACAGTGACCAGAAAAGTAGAGCAACTTCACCTCCCAGGATGCCCCCTGGGGCTCTTTACTACTGCAAAAGTATTTTATTTACGTATTTTTATTTCTTATTTTACATTGGGCTGCAGAAAAAAATGAAGCCATTATTAGGTACAAAGATGTGACGATCTGAGAATCATACCCCACAATGTTTTCTACTATCCACACCGGAAATACTTTATTCACAGGAGACCGTCAGCGTGTGTTTACACATTTAGGTAGATGGAGTAACCCAGGCTTACCATGGAGCCCACTTTTACAGTGGTCAGGAGACAGTCATGAGTAAAGAATACAAAGAGACTGACGACATTGCCTGTAGGGACTCTGTAATGGCAACATATGCAATAAGGCCTGTAATTTCCCAGCCTGAGTCTGTAGCAGCCCAGGGTCATTTCTCACTGCAGGACCACCTCCGGCCCTGTTACCTCCCCCCAGGAGAGAAGACAATGGTTTGTGAGCGAGTCTATTTTCTCAGCCATCACAGCAGAGATGTCTGACACAGCCTCCACCTCCACCTCTGCCGATGTTTTATGGTTGACTCAAGGATACATCTCACATTGTGTCAACCGTATCAACAGCCAGAGCTCCGCCCTCTTTCAACTGCCACTCGCTAGTTGCCATGCTGCCTTAAAAACTAAGAGGAACCCGTCTGATTCTAAAGTTAGAATTTCATAACTTGGCTCTCTACATGTTTGTTACATGTTCAAAATATATTACAGCAGAAATGTTGCATTTAAATCAGCTTGTGATTTTAAAAAAAAAAAAAAAAGAGAGAGAATGGGCTCCTCTAAAAGTCTGCTCTGACTGCGTAGCTGGGTTCAAATTAGCTTAACTGATACAATAGATGGAATACGAGGCCAACGAATGAAAAAAAACATGCAATTTGTCTTTCTTCGGTCTTTTCCCTCCTGTTTTTAATTTCAAGAAACAAATAGGAACAAACGTCTGCCACCTAATAGTGCTCAACCAGTGAATGATCTCCTGTTGACAGGCCAGTGGTTATTATCATGGATCTGGGGCCAGAAGGAATGCTACCGCATTTCACAAGGGACTTCTTTGCAACATCTGACAAAAAACCACCCACGTAGGCCAGGAGACCTATTACTGTAGGACCCAGAGTGTAGGTGTCTAAAACCTGCGAGTGAAAGATAGCATCTAAGATGAATGCACGCCAGCATGTGCACTCAGATATATAACAGGTGATTTCTGCAAAAGAGCTGTGGTCTTCAGATGTTTTACGGGTACTGAGACAGAAATATACAATATATGGAACCTAAGCTAATTACTGCCTTATTGTTATGTGCAAATTGAAGTGACTTTAGCTCAGTAGTGAAACGGGCTGCTGCTTAAAAGCTCCAATCACTTGCTTTTAATAAAATAATATTATTGAATACTCTACATTGCGGGAAAAACCCCTAACTAAAGGTCAACTCACCTTGTTTTGCCTTCATTTAATCATGATGACAGAGTAAAAGAATGGCAGCAGTGAGACACTTATCCGCTCATCTTTTTTGTTTTCTCCTTGAAAGGAAAGTCTGTATCTGATGGGGATTTGGTACTATTTGTATTAAGGTTCATCTAAGTGGCCATACTGACACACAGACACACACACACACTGTGTGTGTGTGTTCAGATTCCCGCCAGGTTCTGGACTAAACAAACAGAGGCAATCTGAATCCATACACACGCACGTCTACGCACACATGTGCATGCACATTCCAAATAAAAGCGGACATAATTTCTTCCTGTTGGAGTCGGTGCAATATGACTGTGCAAATGCTGCCTAGTATGTATTCCTTTGCACGGAAATTTCACAACGTGCTAAAAGGCCGGTCCTGACTGTTAGTGACAGAGGGTGGGTGTACACTGCCCACAGGGCCTCTGGTCTCCTGTCTGGGAACAATTATCAGAGCGGTATAATACAAAGCCGCGAACTCTCTTTCCGTGTGGTTAGCCTTCTGAACAAACAGAGTGGAACTGTGAGTGTTCGCTCTCAATGTTATTCCTTGAGGGCCTGAAAGATGCGTTTTTAGATCTCTCGCCAGGGTGTATTTTTCATCACCTTATTAGATTAAAAAAAACATGCTCAAAACAGGCATATAGTAATAGAAGCGAGAGCTGTACTATGATGGAATGAGGGAATAATTAACCTAGTAGTAGTCAACTAATGTTTTCTACAGTTTTGTTCCTGCTGTTTGACATCACAGTTTATACTGTTTTGGGCCAGTGTTTGTCTGTCTTTTTGCTTGTAAGCTTGGAAATTCTAAACAGATTTTAACGAAACTTTCAAGGAATGTTGAGAATAGGACACTAACAGATAATGATAGTTTAGTGATGTTCCATCTTATCATCTGGGTCCAGGAATTTTTTTAATGATCCTTCATCATTGCATGGAAACGAGCTGCTTGGAGAACGTCTGAGCTCTCTGAATGCTTTTCTAGTCAGCTTCTTCAATCATTGATCAAAACCAAGCAACCCATCGCCATCATTTGCAGTGTGACCTTCTTCACAAATATGTTTGATTTTAAATAGTAAAAAACAAACAAAAAACATCTGCACTGTGCAGAGCTGCTACTAACACACCCTCTTTCATACCTAAGCGCCCCTTTCCAGCTGCAATGTCAGTTAGTGATTTCCCGACATCCCAATACACTAAACGTGACATACATCACCTTTTGCCTCTTTGAAAGATTACATTTAGGTAGATCCTTTTTTTATTATTAGTTTGTTTATTACTAGGAACATTTAGAGCTCCGATACTGGAAATAGAAGTGGGACTTTCAAGCACAGAGTGGGAGTGGAGTGGGTGTGATTAAGAAAAAAAGGCTTATCTGATCTGAAAAAGTGTTTCAGTAACTGGACTTTGAAAACAGCCACAGTTTTCCAAAAATAAACACTCAATCCTCTCAGTCTGCAGCTATCACACTATCCTGCAGCGTGTTAAAAGAAATGTACATTCACACATGCATTCATGGCCCTACACACAAACCTTGACCAGCACAAAAGGAGCGCGACGCGTCGAACGGGTTTGAGTCCGGTGCTCAGGAATGGCGTCTGCAGAGGGAACTTTGCACAGTGACAACATCAGTGACATCACCAGGTGCCACACTGTCTGACTCTCTTGCTCTGACACATATTCTTTCTATTAAAGAACCAGTCAGACTGCACTGTCCTCCACCTGTCTCCAACATTACCTGCCCCAGTCATTACTAAGGTCCGTGATCCCCCACTGTAAGTGCACATGTCATCAGTGCGATTACAAGGCACGCATGCATATTTGTTTTTTGTATTTTCTCTCCCCGCCGCTCCTGAGTTGTTGTTTTAACAGTCGGACTTGAAGAACAAAGCCAGTGATGTTCAAAGACAAAGAAAAGGAGAAGAGACTCCTGACGGACACACATTTTCCGTGTTTTCCCCGCTAATGACAAGGAGCAGCTTGTGCGTTTGAGCCTCCTGCTCTGGTCAACAGAGATTTTTACACGCGTAATCACAAACTCCAACTTAAGTGCTCTCACAGCTTTGTTGTGCCACTTAGCTTGCTTCAGTCCAAGCAATTAAGACAAGAAAGTGTCTCCAGATGTCTGTGGTCGGGTGTCTGTGAGACAGTTGGCGTGCAGGTAAAGAGTGCACTGACAAGTTTGACAAGGGGAAAGCTGTTACAGAACAGAGGTGTAAATTGCTCCAACTGAAAGATAAAGGCAGTTTGTCTTACAGTGGATTTACGTGCACCTCCTGGTATAAAAATACCACAGAGCATGCACCAGCAACCCAAGACGTCCCACTCCTGAGGGTTGCGTCTTTTGTGTCCTTGTCTCTTTCACCACGTTAGCTTTAACTTAGCTGGAGTGCTCATTTATTTTCTTTTCAACATGATCAGTACAAACAGTGACAAACTTCCGCTCTCCTCGGGGTGACTAAACTAGTCTCATTGTCTGGTGTTTTATCTGCTGCGAGGACCCCAGGCTTGTGTGTTTGAATAGATACTGACAGAACCTTATTAGATGTGACGCCGCCGTTGGACCGCGGTGAACTTGTTTGCACAGTTCAAATAAGAGCTAATGCTTGATCTTTTGTCAGAGACAAACACCTTCAACTTAGCATTAACAGATTTGGCATGGCGTCAACGGCGGACTGACTTTTATTGCCTGATGACAAACACATTATGCATTTCCTATAATTTGTGCACCGATCACATCCGTCTTCCGTGCGAGTTGAACCCCCGTCCTCCCTCCCCCGACTGGATCCTCAGAAACATCCTGTTGTCTTAGGACATCTGACCCTCGGCCACATCACACACAGGAGGGGGACAGGACGGGGACTATTATCCTGGCCCAGGTAATGACAGCCGAATCAGAGAAACAGGCAGGAAGCTGCGTCCTGTCATCTTTGTATTTAAGAGCACCTTTATTATTGCTTGTGCATTGTTTGGTGCCACTGGGATCCCAGCGAACAGCTGTTATTAAGGACAGTGCAAACGCTGGTTTGAAGGCTGCTTTTTTTAACAGATCGGCGCTGCCTCAGAATCATCTGTATTCTTACTGTGTCTCGTTCTAACTATTGGAAAGCTTGTAATTTTTATTGCCCGATCAGTGCAAAAGTTATGGTGTGTCCAGCTTGTCACATAGATTGGGAGGATAAATAGTAAATGTGATATATTTACCATTTTCTAAATTGTATCACTGCCGCATTTATGTTATTTATGAACCTGACCTGACATGTTGCATTTATCACCTCGTCGTTTTAACTGTTTTATCTGTCACAATCCAACTTGTCACTCATCCCTCATGGTGGGGCTGAAAAATCTGTTGGCCATGCCTTTTGAAAGTACACCAAACAACAATTTTCTAATTTATACCTTCAGCTTCAGGTGAGATTTAAAAGAAAAAACAAAAAAAAGCTGTGTCTATGTGCTGGCATGAGCAGGTTTCTTACTAGTTTTGGCAAATCATCAGCCATGAGCTTCATGAGTGTGTCAACCTCATGGTAACCCCACACAGATAAACACAGCAGGTGGTCATCCTGCTTTACGTGGAGCTGCAGAGACAGGTGCTTCCGACTAGGGCAGACAGATCACTGTTGACTTAGGACAATGGAGGAAAACACTGCTGCAAATCATGCATGCAACAAGCAAGCCTCTCTGTGCCAGTAAGACAAAAAAACCTAAAAAATGCTTTAAAAATCCTCTACTAATGAGCTCAAAAAGCTGATATTTCAGAGTGTTGTTGTCCCTGGAGTTTGTTCTGTGACCCATATCGACAAACAGGAGGTGACCCCCCCTTTGCTCTAAGGGATATTCTCCATTTAAGCTGGAGCAAAAGGTGACGAGTATATGGATTTGGATCTAAAGGGGGTGACTAAAAGTGTACTTTGGCAACAAATGACTGCCTTTCAGCAGTCATCATGTATTTTTAGGTGAGGAATATTCCCTAGCATGAACTGATTCATTACTCAAGAATGTTGTTGCCTGATCTGCTCCAACGCCATTCTGAAAAAAACACTGATCTCCTGAACGTCATTACACTTTATTATTAAAAATGGTATCTGAGCAATATGTTTCCTAATAGACTACAGCACTGCGGCATATTTGGTCTTTTTTTAATAACCTTATCCCTGTGACCCATGTGTTAATAAAACAGAAGAAGACTGACTGACATTAGTCTTATTGACAGAGTTGTCTGCCAGAACTGTCTCTTGTTTTGATAATTATCAAAATTATACCTTTGAATTAGGCATCTAACTACCGTATGTCTTCATTTTATTTGTGACCTCCAATTGCCCTAACTCACACTACTCACCATGTATGCATAAGCATTATGTCACTGATAATAATGGTCAAATCAGGGGTGATTGCATTAGCAAGGGGAGGAAGGAAGGGAGGGGAAGATCGTTGACCGTAGCATAGAGAAAGACTAAGTCGAAGGGTTGGCCTATATCCTGGTCCGTACACAGAGATAAGCTTGATGATGGAGGATCCCACTGGACTCAGATAACCTTTCACTGTGGTTTATGTTTTTCTTTCTTTTTTTGTGTTGACTAACAATATCACATTATTAGGCCTGTATTATTTACTCATTCAACACAACACAGTCGGGGGTCACAGATTTGTGTAATTTTATTTAAAAAGGTCATAGTTTAGTCATTATATTATCCATCAAACTCATTTTAAGTCCTGTGGTTTTTCAGCCTTCTGCATATCCTCGGTGCTGTCAGAAGGGGGCGCAATAGGTTTTCCCGGCTCCTGCACCGGCTCCGGCCGTGTTGTCTTCGGAGCGCTCTTTGTCTGTTTGGAAGCCGATGGTCTGTTCAGACTTTGCTGCCCCCAAGTTGATGATTCCTAGTATCTCGAGGGTTGTTTCAAAACCACTGTTTTATTATTTGAGGCAACCTTTTCTCTTACGCTCTTGCCGAAAACTCATCTCCAAGATGTCATTTCAGTATCCGCAGGCATACCGTGATGATGCAGTTGTAAGTAAAGACGGCTAGGGCTAAAGAACTGGGGTGCTTAATCACGCTTTTTCCACCCATTGAAACATAGGTTTGCATTGTTAGCATGCTAGTTAGCTTAGCCGGCAATGTCAGCCAGACTGTCATTTCTTTGTTTTTCTTTTATCATATTTTGCCAATTAAGTGCCACCTAGTCTTGCCAAGTTTGGTTGGGCCCAAATTCAGCTAGCCCGTCATTTAAAGGCTGTCATCATTGTTTTACCTGTCTCAGGTAGATGACTATCATGGGTGTAAAGTACCAGATCCATACAGCTGGTTGGAGGATCCGGACAGCGAGAAAACACAGGTAAGGGTTTATTTTTATATGGCTTAATTAGGTAAAATCAGAGTGGTTTTTTTGTTTTTGTTTTTTTTAAAACATTGCTTCAGTCTAAGGACACATTGTTGTGTGCCTATGTTGTGTTAGGTAAAACAATAATATTGATAAAAAATTTTGGAAACGAAAACTGGCCACTGTTTTAGTGAAATAATTATTCATAGATCACAACAAAATATTAGCAAATGTATAGGTAGCAAACCTATTAGAATAAAGTTGAAAACAAATTAATTATTTGCCACGTCAGCTAGAGAACAAGGTTAACAGCTTCACCTGTGGAATGCAGCCATGTCTGCTTAATAAACAAAGACAAAACCATTTATCGCTACCTTATGGTTACTAGCAAGTTTAGGATTTTAGCAAGTTAGGATAGCAAAAGTTATTCTACCTTTACATTAGACATCCCAAGAAGTCTGTTTTACCAGGTGATGAGGTCTGTTTGCTCAGTTTCTGTTAATTTTGTTAACGGCTGTATTTGTGTATGTCTGTTTGAAACCAGGCCTTTGTCAGTGCTCAGAATCAGCTGACACAGCCCTTTTTTAGAGCGCTGTGAAGTGAGGGACCAGTTAAGGAGCGCATGACTGAACTATACGACTACCCCAAGTACAGCTGTCCCTTTAGGAGGGGAAGCAGGTGAGGAGAGCCAACATTGAGTTGGATGGTTATGGTTTTGCAAAGGTTTGTCCCACCGTGCTGAAGGAGGAGTAACCAAGTCTCCCTCCCTCCCTTTTAGGTATTTTCACTTTTATAACACAGGCCTCCAAAACCAGAGTGTGATGTATGTGCAGGAAAGCCTGGATGCTGAACCTAGAGTCTTCCTGGATCCAAACACTTTTTCGGAGGATGGGACCGTTGCTTTACGAGGTGTGAGAGACTGTTTATTTTTGGATTTTTGACATCTTTTTTTTTTTCTGGAAATCCACTTGTCTCTAGGTTATATGTCTTATTATTCTGCATTTCAACTTTCAGTGTGTTATCTTGTCTCGTGCCTTTTTTCTGTTGTTATGGTGACATAAAGGCTATGCATTCTCTGAGGATGGCGAGTACCTGGCCTATGGAACCAGTGCCAGCGGATCAGACTGGGTAGAGATCCACTTCCTGAGGGTTGAAGATGCCCTCTTGCTTGAGGACCGATTGAAGAGGGTCAAGTTTAGCTGCATGTCGTGGACTCATGACGGAAAGGGGCTTTTTTACAATTCCTACCCTGACCAGGAGGGCAAGAGTGATGGTGAGTTTATGCAAAGACTAACTTAACCGCTTCTTTTCATGTTAAATTAAAATGTTACAGCTTTAACCTGTAATTTCCTGACAACAATAGTGCTGCTAAAATAATACCGCTCATTATCTTTTAGGCACCGAGACCTCCACCAACCTCCACCAGAAGCTCTACTTCCATGTTTTAGGGACGTCCCAGTCTGAGGACATCCTGTGTGCTGAATTCCCTGACCACCCCAAATGGATGAGCGGAGCTGAGGTCGGCACGCAGCTGGTTTCACTGCTCCTGAAACTGGAGCTGCTGAGCGATGTGCACATGTTCGATGGCTTTCTGAGAATGTAGTCATTACTGGTGTACTGCAGGTCTCAGAAGACGGGCGCTACGTGTTACTGTCCATCAGGGAGGGTTGTGATCCAGTCAACAGACTGTGGTATTGTGACCTTAAGACCATTCCTCAGGGTATAACGGGTATGTGTGTATTTCAGTAGTAGATTGCTCTCAAGCTCAGATCCCTTTATTTGAAACGTTGGAAATGTAGCTGCTGCGAAGTTCATAATTAGTTTTTTCATTATGATTTGAATGCTCTATAAAAACACTTGTATGTTAGGACTTTTGCCATGGGTGAAGCTCATCGACAATTTTGACGCCGAGTACGAATATGTCACCAACGAGGACACGCAGTTCACGTTCAAGACCAACCTGGACGCCCCACGTTATCGCCTCATCAATATCGACTTTGCTTGTCCGGATCCAAGCAGCTGGAAAGAGCTGCTCCCCCAACATGACAAGGACGTCATCGGTAAGCTCCTGCAGCAGCTGTGACCATGTGGATTGAGCAGCAACAGAAGTGCAGATTCCAACCTTCCCGTGTCTCCCTCTGCAGTGTTTGCCACCTGTACCTACTCCAGCTTTCTGTTTGTGTGCTTCCTCCACGACGTGAAAAACGTGCTGAAGATGTACCGCCTGAGCTCTGGGGAGGAGCTGCGGACCTTCCCTCTGGACGTGGGCTCGGTGGTGGGTTTCACAGGACGGAAGAGGGACTCTGAGATCTTTTAGTACTTCACTTCCTTCCTCTCACCAGGTATATCCTGTTTGTGTCCTATACCTCTTGGAAAAAGTTTGCTGTTTGTAAGAAGTATATTTAAGTAAAAATGCAATAGGAAAAATTATTTTTGAAAAATTCCTACACAGTGAATTGATTGAAGCTAAAGTGCTTGTGTATTTTTTCTCCCATCAGCCATAATTTATCACTGCGACCTGACGAAGGAGCCGCTGCAGCCCCACATCTTTCGAGAGGTCACTGTCAAAGGCTTCAACCCTTCAGACTACCAGACCACCCAGGTCAGTCCAGAACCCTTCCACCCATTCATCTTTCCATCTGTCGAGGCGCTCTGCTGCCATAGTTGGAAAAGGTCTTATGAAATCTAAGGGGAATAATGTGGGCTGATGGTTTGTTTTGCCTTGGTTTTCTTTCGCCAGATCTTCTATCCCTCCAAGGACGGAACTCAAATCCCCATGTTCATCGTCCACAAGAAGGGCATCGAACTGGATGGCTCCCACCCTGGTTTCCTCTACGGCTATGGAGGGTTTAATATTTCTATTACGCCGAGCTACAGCGTCTCCCGGCTCATCTTCGTCTGCCATCTGGGCGGAGTCTTGGCTGTTGCCAACATCCGGGGAGGAGGAGAGTACGGGGAGACGTGGCACAAAGGTGAGGGGCTTCGTGCAGCACCGACATAACTCCCCTAATGAGTGGACTCCTGCAGCCTCCTGATCTTTCTCTCTAGCTGGCATGTTGGCCAACAAGCAGAACTGCTTCACAGACTTTCAGTGTGCCGCCGAGTATCTGATCAAGGAGGGCTACACTTCACCTTCCAAACTGACCATAAATGGCGGTTCTAATGGTGGCCTGCTCGTAGGTGCGTGTGCTGCTGTTGTTTACCGGTGGCGCGCAGGGCTAAGAGCTGACAAAGTCTGTCCCCTCCCCCAGCGGCCTGTGTGAACCAGCGTCCAGAACTGTTTGGCTGCGCTGTGGCTCAGGTAGGCGTCATGGACATGCTGAAGTTCCACAAGTTCACCATCGGCCACGCCTGGACCACAGACTTTGGCTGCTCCGACATTAAGGAGCAGTTTGATTGTCTCATGAAGTAAGTGTGTGGTAACCAGAACATAGATCAACACAAATATCCAGCAGGGTGAACTTTCACTGATGCAAATGCCTCCCAGGTAAACCTTCTTTTTGCTAAGTAAGTAGCACCAGCCGACTGCTGGTCTAGTTATATGGTGGAGTACTTTTATGAGGGCTGAGGACAGATAACAGGAGAGGACATTTCAAAAGAAAAGTAACACATTGAAGACCCTGACAGTACAGTATCATGAACAGTGTGATTAAATTTGCCTTCTTTAGAGCCTTCTTTTGTTAAGGTGCTGTTTGGAAACTAACTGGTAGCCATCCCCTGCCTTCCCCATGAAGGTGCTTTTCTCTGGTGTATAAGAAGGATTTTCCTCACTTATAATGCTAAGATGCTGCTCAGTCATGTTTCTACAGTAGTCTTAGAGCTATAATATTGTCTTTAGCACATGTGCTCATCTTGGAACTGTGTACCCCCCTGCTGTCCGTCACCAGGTACTCCCCACTCCACAACATCCACGTTCCAGAAGGTAATGGGGTTCAGTACCCGGCAGTGCTCCTGCTGACTGGGGACCACGATGACCGCGTGGTACCGCTCCACTCCCTCAAGTACATCGCCACCCTGCAGCACATTGTTGGACGGAGCCCCAAGCAGACAAACCCTCTGTTTATTCTTGTGGATACAAAGTCTGGACACGGCGCCGGAAAGCCCACCAGTAAGGTCATTCAGGAGGTGGCTGACACTTACGCATTCATCGCTAAATGTCTCAACATCTCCTGGGTTGAATAGATCCGTTAGTGCTGGGTTGGTTTTGTTCCTTGTACTCAAAATCTATTTGTAGTACGCTATATAGGAGCAGCTCACACTTTTTATAACTTAAAATCCACGTTTTCAGGACGTCAAGGCACATCAACTGGTAAATTCCCATCTTGTCTTTTTCTGTAATGCTCACAAGCAGCATTCTAAGCCAACCTGTTGATCAGTTTTGTATTAACAAAATGGTAGAATAGCCAGTAAAGGCACGGGGTCAAGGGCAGAAGTGTACTTGGAGGTCGTCTTACATGTCTTGCAGGTGCTTTAGATTAATACTGTTAATTTATTTTCGTTTGTCTGGGGAGTTGGAAAAGCTTGAGGTTAAATAATTTTCCTAATAGGATAGTCTGAAAAAATAAGAAACAAATTTCAGATGCTGCCAGTAGACAGTATTGCTGTGGATGAGAGTAGACAGAAAAGAATGCGTGTCTGCCTGCATGCGCGTTTAGTGCATCTGGTCCGGTCAAACTGATTTCTACCTCTTGATGAGATTATTAACACAACACAACACAACACACAACCAGAGCTACAATAAACTTACCGAATGGTCACCCACCTCCTCTGTTCTTTAAACTGTTCCCAAAATTGCAACATGAGCTGCAAAAACAGTCTGTAATTGTTTTAAATTCATACAATTTAAATTAAAATGCACAACTTTATATAGGGGTCAAATCTTTCAAAAATAGAAAAAGGAACTAGTGGAACTTTTCAGGTGACCGACAAGTCGAACTGGTGGGGGTTGTTCGGCGTTGTCCACCAGGGGGCGCTACTCCCCTCAGCACCCGCGCCAGGCTGAGGGTGGTGAGATGGGATTTGCCCCGGCCACCTTCTCTGTACGTTTAAACGGTGTCTTACCTGGATGAGAGACCTGGTTTGAGTTACGAATCTTCCACAAATTAAATAATCAAACTAACTTTTCTAGGATTTTTTTTTAAAACCCAGGTAAATTCTAATAAATTAAACTTCTAATTATATTAAAATGACTACTTTTTAGGTTTGGTTTTGATTTACTCCCTAATTTTTTTTTTTTTTTTACTCTAAGTGGAAGTATAAAAAAAAAAATTCTGGGTCTTAACATTTTCTACACACATTTTTGTGCTTTTCAAACAAAGCTTAAAGGTTTCATAACAAAAAAAAGTAATAATTTTATCAGATTTTCGAGTAAGTCCTCAACCTTAATCTTTGGGACTCAAATTGTTAGCTAATGGAGAAGACCATCTACAGTTTTAATGTTTAAAGGTTTGGTTAATCACACTTGTTTTCTACAGATGTATAAATTTCCTGTTCAAGCATTCCAAGCCATTTTTTTTTTTTTAACTTTATCAGCGACCACTGCCTTAATTTACGTTTCATAATATTTTATATACTTGGTTTATTGACTTTTTATGCATAATATAAATATGTAATATTTGACCTTAAATCGTTTAGGTTTTTAAATGAGGTAAAAGGTGAACGTGAGGTTCTGGGAAAAAAAAAGGTTGTATTTGGCTTTTTAAGCTTTACACTTGTTTTAAATTACGGCTATTTTATTTTTTTAAGTAGTTAAAATGTGTTCTAGTGATAATAATGGCTTAGAATGTGAAAAGAATCCACGCATGTGCCGGCGCGACTCTCCTCTCCTGATAGATGGTGAACCGCTGGTGCAGGTCCGGAGTGAACCGACGGGTGGCGCTGTTTCAGCTCCTGTGACTGGAAATCGAATGGATGATCTGCAGATAAGTTTTAAAGTTAAAAAATAATAATAATAATTGTATGTTAATACAGTATCATGTGATAGTATATTGCCTGTAGGGAAGTTCTCGTACTAATGCGCATTAAATAATGTTGGCCGAAACGCTCTTGTCCTAAAAGAGCCGTTAAAGTGAACGTAAAAAGGCTGGGTGGGGGATGTGAGCTATGGATCTTTATCCCCAAGGGAGTTGAGGTGGGGGAAGGCTGTGAGAATGATGGGGGAGGCCGGGGGTGCCACATGGTTTGAAGCGCTAACATGAAGCTCAGGGAATGCAGGTTTGAATTCTTGCAGCACTTGGTTACATTTTTAGGATTTCTGACCTAAAAATCCCCTCGAAGATTTAAAAACTGCAGAATGGCGAGGAGCCCGAGGGGGCCCAGGAGCAGGAGCCAGCATAGCCTTCCCTTTTGGAGTTTTTAGCAGTCTGATGGTTTAGAAAGAGATCTTCTTGGCCCCCACGCTGGTGCGGCTTGTGTTACAGTGCCACGATAAAATATTCATTCATGGAAAGTCTCTTTGATTCTAGTCGCTGTGCCGGCTGAATTCACCAGTTTGGAATCAGCCTGAACCAGTAATTCAGCTGGAGCTTCGGGTCCACCGGACACAAGTCCCCCAGCCCCTGGAGCAGAGTTCCCGGTGATTCATCCGTCTGTGCTCCCTCGTTCTTTCCCGGACGGAGAAAAGACGCCAAGGATGTCTGCTCCCTCTCAGACAGGTGAGTCACCTTTCCCTCCGCCACCCTCCCTTTTCATTCCTTTACATTTTCATCCTCTATCAAGTGCTTCGCAGCTAGGATAAAGTACCCGCAGAGAGGCTCAGGGGTCCCAGGTGACCCCAGATCACCTATGACCGCGATAGATCCGCTTATTAACACCTGAAACAACCCCAATGTTGCGCATAATTGAGCGCAAAGCCGGACGCACCGCACACCTCCACATAAAGCAGCACAAAAGCGAGGCGGAGGAAGCGCGACTTGAGTACTTTCACACCCTTTGCTTGTGTCTGATATGATAGAAAGAAACGACTGGCAGGTTAAAACAAATCGGCGTTTAGCCGCTTCTCTGGAAAACAGCGCACGTCAACGTTCACATCGGAGCAGGTTTGAAGGCAAATGAGCTCCATTGTGCGCAGTGGTTGCGCTCCGGCTGCGGAGCTGCGTCTTCTCCGCCCGCCGCCGCTGCCTGACGTCACCGAAGGGCTATTTCATTCAGAGATTTGGCCCTGGTTTACCCCCCTCCGAACTGGAATTTCCAAGTTGAAATCAGTTTAAAACACACAATGTGGCGGTAAAGTGATTTTGAATCTTTTGTCCTAGTCGTTGCCTCCTGAAACTGGAATGGAAACCATAATTCTGGAGGCAGGGAAGTCGTTTTTTAAAGTTTTTAGGCTGGTAAAAAATATGTTGGTTAAACGTTTTTAAAGGCTTTATTGACGCCCCTGCTTACCTTTGATTTTCAACAGAGAGGTCAGTGTCTTCTGTGTTTGGTATCAACTGAGCTGCAAGTCCTGCAAAGATTTTTGCTTTAGCTTCTTTTGTCATGCAGCTTGTTTCACTTATTTTCTGTCGGATTTTTCGTTAGTTTAAAATATTTCTGAACGAAATCTGAGCAAAAAATGGGACGGAGAACTTAAATTATAACCGTTCCGTTAAAAAAAAAACAAAAACACAACTCTATAAAAGATATAACAACCAATTGATTTTTAGCCACTAGATCTGAGTTTAGAATTACAAAGAAAAAAGAACAATTAAGAGTAAGTTGTTTTCATCGTCGAATTTTTTTTTTTTTCTGTTAGCTGATTTCATAAAAATAATCAGCACCTTTGAGTTGATGGGAAGCTTTACCCACAGTAATCACACTACCTACATAAGGACTATATGGAATGAAGTGTCTGGAATGCATGAAGTGAATTACCAAAAAAAAAGAGAGAGAGAAAAAACAAGTCCTCCACCAGAAAAGAAAACTCAATGAAGCCTTTGAACTGCATTGACAGGCTAAAGGCAAATTTCCTCTGGGAGACCAGAGGGTGAGGAGTGGGGGTTGGGTGGGGTTAGCTGGGGTGAGACCCTCCAAAGTCTGCTCACAAAGTTGGCCCTCAACCAGCCCGAGAGCCTTCCTCATGTTCACGTGCTGGAATATTCAGAACTGGTTGAATTTGATGAATAAATGTGACCGGATTAGTCGATTAACATTGGTTTCCGTTTGCAACCAGGTCCTCCAGTTTTCAGGAGGAAGTGGCTGCATTTGTGGAATTTGCATTAAGTTAGGACCGATGCATGATCCTTTTGTGGAGTCTGTCATCAGCAGAGGTAGGTCAGAAATGGTTTATATGACGGGATTGGTTTAAAAAAATGTATTTTTAGAAATTAATAAAATCCTTAGCAATCTAAAAATCCTAAATTGAAGCTGCACATTTTTATTTAAAATCAGTTTCCAGCTGGCTATCTGATTTTATCATGATTGGATATAAAATCTGCTCATGGAAGTTCACAACTGTCTGCTTTTGTTCCAGATTTTTAATATTAATATTTTAGGATATCCAAGTAACCTTACAATTTAGCCCTTAATTATGTATTGATTTGTGGTATAAACTAAAACCTGCAGTATAAACTTAAAAAAGTTTACCTTTGAAACAATTTCTAAAACACACAGTTCATAATTGTGCTACTAAAAAGATCCAAAACTTTTTGTAGCCACTAATTATATTGAATGGCAGATTTTTTATTTATTTATTTTTTTTTATTAATGCAAAAACAAGTTTAGATCTATTTCTAACTTTTGATGGTGTTAATTCTCACAGAAAACGATGAACATTCAGCAGGAAAAGTTTGTTTATATAGTTGGACAAAAAAACACTCAAACTTCCAATTTTAGTAAAGTTAATATGTCAAATGAGTTTCAGAACTAAAAGTGATTTTAACATTCATGCACACATAAAGTAGGAGGAAAAATTTGTTTAAAACTTGCCTTATGAATATTTATCCGCCTATAAATACAGGGACAAGAGATGATGCTATTCTGAACATCTTTAAAATAAACAACTAATGCTGTTTACACCCTGATGTTTCCCTTCTACAAATAACAGACAAAAAAAAGACCTTTTTATTTTTAGCAACAATTGTTGTTGATGTCAAACAAAAATAGGATTAGTGGTGGACTTGTGGATCATCCTGGCTTGTATTTTCATCAGACCTCTGGTCGCCCTCATCGTTCCCTGAACCAGAGGCAGATCTGCGTGCACCCCGCGGTGAGATGCTCTGCTCCCTTCTGGTTTTATTCTTATTTCTGTGTGCTGATCAGAAAGCTCTTGTCAGGATACATGTGAGCGTATTCGATCTGACACCAGGACCCAAACTCTGTGACCCCGACGATAATTCTGTGGCCACTGCAGAGCTACAAGCATCTTCAAACCCAGGGCCCTTTTTTGTGTGTGCAGGGGCTGGGACGCAGGGTTGGGGGGTAGGAGTGAAGCTCATGAATTCCAAAGGGTGGGCTCTTTCGCTCCGGTGGGTGGAGATGGGTTTGTTGTTTCATTCCTCTGATGTGTTTTTCCTCTTTGCTTCTAGCCAGGAATAACCCCTTGAGAGAGGTCCCAGCAGAGTTTTGTAGGCTCTAACCGGGTGTACATTTTGTGACTGATTTACTCTGCGGCTCTCTGATCTACTCTCTCTGACGAGTGTTTAGCGAATGTTGTTGAGCAGAATTTGAACCTCATCGTGTACATTTCCCCCCCCCCAACAGTATTAACTCATATTCAAAATAAATTGGTTCTCATTTAGAGAAACAAAACATAGATGCACAAGTGTTTAGCTATCTGCAAACTGGATTGGCTGAATCAGCCTCCAAGAAGCTATAATATCCAGCCCTAATCAATCAGTGTCAGACAGTGGCCATCATAAGACCAAAGATATATTTTTTTAAGCTTTTTTTTAGGGTTTTGCAGCCACATTCCAAAGCTGTGAGTTCAGCTTTCCCCTGGTGCCCAGATGATGCTGGAAGGTAACTGCTCCTATAGGAAACATGAGCTGAAAACCAACACGCGTGTGCAAGGACAGCCAGGACCAGCTATTCTTTTTTTTTTTTGTGGGTGATTTATCAGTTGACGTTGAAGCTGTTTATTGCTTTAAAACGTGGATCAGCCTTAGATCTCCACATTTTATTAACGTACAGGTTTGACTTCCTGTTCATTCACATCTGCTAAGATGCTGTGCACCGGTCACATGGCATCAGTGTGGCACCAACGTCGTGAAAACACGGGCTGGGCCGATGACATAGCCTGTTAACGCACGCTTATTATCAGGTCTGTTTCCGCGTGTTTTGTTTGTCCTGCTTCCATGACTACATCAAATGGCCACAGAGGAATCATTAAAATTTAATAGAATCCCATCTAATCTCATTTCGCACTATAATAGGCCTCGTGGAGCTCCACAGCAGCTCTTTGTGGTGGACTTTTTTCCCAAACACCACCGCCATTAAAACCGTGACGAACCAACGCGATGTCTGCGGGCTCTTCACCGTGCGTGCGTCGGGAGAGGTTAGGCCTGCGTGGAAGGACCTTCCGCGGAATCACGGGGCATAAATTAGCGACGGAAAAGCGTGTAATTGACAAAGTCACGTGTTCTCACGACGGGAACGGGCTCAGCCTGCTCGCGAGAGAGAGAGAGAGAGAGAGAGAGAGAGAGAGAGAGAGAGAGAGAGAGAGAGAGAGAGAGAGAGAGAGAGAGAGAGAGAGGGGGGGGGGGGGGGCAGAGAAGAAGAAGAAGAGGAGAGAGAGAGGGGGAGAGAGAGCGCGCAGTACAGAGGTGGCGAGAGTGAGGGAAGGACGGAGGGAAAAGGAGAGACATGAGAGAAATATCCAAAGGCAGAAAGCACGCCGTACCATGCGAGCGCATTTAGGGAGCGACCGGAGCGAGGATGTCGGATTAATGGTGACCAACGCAGCCCGTTTTCGCAGAGGAAGCTTCTCTATCGCAACTTGGGCGCAGAGGGTCCGCGGGGAAACATGGCCGAAGGTTATTCTGCATTTCTTTTTCTGTTTTGTTTTCTTGCTCTCTTTTCTCGCCCGTTCGAAGGAAACGGCAGGAAGAGGTGGGGGGGAATGAGGGCGCCGGGGAGAGAGAGAAAGAGAGGGAGAGAGAGGGAGAGAGGGGGAGAGAGGGAGGGAGGCAAGGTGCAGCGTAATTGTTGTTCCAAAGCGACAATCAAAAGCAAGAAAATACAAACAAAAACGGGAAGCAGGTGTGAGAATGTCCTGCTCCTGCACGGCGAGGTGTTTGGCGCATGTTGGACGGAGTTCTCGGGGCCGGGAGGACCGCAGGCTACACCTGCAGATCCTGCAGCCCACAACTCCACGGCTCGCCGTGGATGCGCGACGGAGGGCTGGAGAAAAAGCCATCTCCCCCACAAGTTGAGCACCCATCGGCGCCGCTCATCTGGCACCGTCGCCAACAACTTTTTATTTATTTATTTATTTATTTATTTATTTCTTTGGAGGGGTTGTTTACGCAGATGCACGCCGGGTCGCCTCGCCACGCGTCCCCGCAGCTCACCAGAGCCGTGTTCGGGAAATGTGCACGTAACTTTGCGTAGACGTGCGAAGGGGTTTTCCCCCTGCTGCTGGGAGAAGTTTTCAGACACCACCACAGCATTCCCGCTTAGATATCCCTCCCTCGGTGCCCCTCTGCTCCCCTTTCACTCCCTGTCCGTGTTGCAGGAGGGCCGGGCAAAGGTGGCGGAGAAAGGGCCGCCACGTCCACCGAGCAGGAGGACCCACGCCAACCTCAGATCCTGTCGGGATCGGGCTTCTGCAAGTGGTTCAACGTCAGGATGGGCTTTGGATTTATTTCAATGACCCACAGTGAAGGAAGCCCCGTCGACCCGCCTCTGGATGTCTTCGTCCACCAAGTAAGTTCAAGCTAAAGTTCAGCAAAATGCAGATCAATAAACGTTTGTTTGAGAGGAGAAACGGGGGCTAAAATCCACGTGACTTGGTCACATAGCTATTCCCACAACACTGATGACTGTGTGTCATCCGGGTGTTTTGCATGGCCTGCAGTCAGTGGGGGGAAGGAACGCCAAGTTTCCTCTGTGGGCCACATGCGTCCAGCTTCCCCTCCCAGCCTGGATGCAAAGAAGGGGGAGACGTGTGGATGGGACACGGTGGGTTCCTTTCCTCAGCAGCTCTCTGGAGCCCACGCCAGCCCATGCTAATTCCTCTCGGGAGAGTGTGTTGGTGTGTGAACCGCCTCTGACGTGCACGTGTGTGCCTGTGGCCTGAGCTGCTCCCCACGTACATGTGGGCTTTGGTCAGGATGCAGAATGACAGCTTGGAAGGCGTTCTGGACGCGGAAATCTAGATCTGCCTCTCCACCATGTTCGCTGTCCTTTGAAATAACTTTATTATACTCGGGGAGGACGGAATATCGCTTTATTCGTTGCCCTTTGAAGCGTCTGTTGTCTCTCAGGGGTAAATTAAGCGGTTGCTTCGCGCACAGCCGATAAAGCAGAGAATGAGTTTGAATATGATGAAGCTATTCCATTTTAGACAAATCAGTGAGGATAGTCATGATTGTTTTTGTTTTAAGGCTGGAAATTGTATTGCAGCTGCAGTATAAATGGTTTGGAAAAAGACTAGAGTTTTTATATTGCAATTTATTGTTTTTTATTTCTTCCTTTTGCTCTAGGAAATATCCTTTTTTCAATTACACTTTTACATCTGACATCTGTAATACTCCTGATGAACCACGATACGCAATAATAGAAGTCAGAAATAATAGTCAGGACAACAACCTTGAGCTAAGGAAAAGTCAATAAAGGGAAAAACTGGACTGGTTGTGCTTCGTTTTTAAACGCTTTGTCTGGCTTTATTGTCATTTTTATTCTCTTAATGACGAGCTTTGATAACACCCCCTTCTGGGAACGGTCCCCACCCAGCCTCAGTTAGCTGCATTTTCTACAAACATAGTTTTTTTGTGTTTAAAAATGCCGTCTGTGGCATAAAAAACAAACCCAGCAGGTCGATGGAGGGAACAATCCTTTAGCCGTGTTTGGTTTCTCTCTTCTGCCTGGAGCCACTTGTGCATTTTTGATCTTTTTGGTCTTTCGGTCTTGTCAGAGACAGATGTACGAATCAGCTGGAATGTTTCCTCGTTTATAAAGGACCGTTGGGTCTGGGGCAAAGATCATCTGAACGTCCTCTGTTCTCTGTAGAAGAGAGGTCGTAGCGGTAGGAAAAGACTGATTTAGTCCTGAATAACACGTTGTGTTTGTACCAAAAAGAGGAAGGACCGAGGACAGGCACGAGAGGAGGAGTCTAAGAAAAGGGGGTTCGAGAAGGCATGGAGGGAAAAATAAGTGTTGGTGAAAAAGGGCGGGGGCCCTGCAGTGGGTCCCTTCGGAAGGAGGAGCGGCAGGAGGTGTGTGTGGGTTGGGGGGGTGGCATGAGTTCTCTTCCTGGGAGGCCTCTTCATCAGTCTTCCTATATCTGATCACAGGGAAGGTGAGCGTGTGTGTGTGCACACGCGCGCACGTGTGTGCATGTAAGTTTTTGTACTTGCTACATATTGAGTACCAAAATACTCTTTCTACTGGCAAGGTGAGGACATTTTGGGGATGTTTTGGCTGGTCCTCAGAGCCCTAAAGGCCTGACCGAGGGTCAGCACCTGGTTTTAAAGATGGCATTAGAATGAATTTTAGGTTAGTCGGGGGGTTAGTTGAGAAGGGTTAGGGTGATATGCCTAGGAAAGTCCTCACAAAGATAGAAGGACTGGGATTTGTAGGGTTGTGTCAGGCAGAGTAATTAAGCTGTTTTACTCACTGGACCCCTCTGCTGCGTAGTGATTTGACACATACTGCACTTTCATTTTCTGTCTATCAACTTGTATGCCTGGACTCTGTGTGTGTGTGTGTGTGTGTGTGTTGCGCTTGTGCAATTTCTGTAGGGACATTAGTGTGCTCTCTCTGTACTCTGGCACTCTTGAAAAAGAGGAATTGCTTTAAAGACAAGACGGTATGAAAGTGTGTTTGTGTGTGTGTGTGTGTGTGTGTGTGTGTGTGTGTGTGTGTGTGTGTGTTGGGGGCATGTGTCAATAATCATTCGGAAATATTGAACACATTTAGGGCCCCATACATGCACACGTGTGGTTCCTATTCTTCTCCCAGCAGACAGACTGTCTGTGTCTGCGCACGATCTGTTTTAAGACTGTAATTTTTTTTTCTTCTCCACGAGTATGAGTGTGTGTGCTCAAAGGAGAGTGTGTGTTTTGCGTAGTGAGGTTAAAGTGGGCCTCCAGTGAGATTAACCTCTGGTCCATGTCACCGTTTGGCATGCAGGCCCCACCCATCTCTGCCTTCAGATAGCCAGTTTTTGGCTTTGTCTCTCCTGCAGGAACACTTCCCCCCACCCTCCACCACCCCACCCAGAATCTCCTTCACCAGTCCCACCCATTTCTTTTGCACACTAGAAAATGCAAAAGAAGAAAGACTGGTCATGTGACTTCCTGCCGAGCTGAAAACGCACGGTGGTTGGTGATTGGTGATTGGAAAAGGAGCAGAGGGGACGGTAGCGTAGGGTTAAAACACGCTGCCACGGACCTGAAACACAAGGAAACGGACCTTACTATCAGAAATGATTCAATCAGACATTTATTCATTTCAGGAATTAAAATAAGAATTTTGCTTGCTTTTACAATTTTTTTCATTCGTTTTTACAAGACTTTCATAAAAATAAACATTTAAATTTAAGTTGTGATTACAGTTTTTGATTTTACAGGCAGAGAAGATAAAAAATGAGGTTGAAATACAATCTAAAGTACTTGTAGAATTTGGGAAAGTAAAAAATAATTTTTATGCTTAAAATTTGGATTTTTAAATAAATATCATAACCCAAATTATTATAGGCATCTGCAACAAATCTATTCTAAAAATATTTAAATTTGACTCCAAATCAGCTGCACTTACATTCGTGTGCAATAATACTACCCAAATCGAAAACATTGATTCTGATATGACATTGCAGATTATATTTTACATCCACTAAAAAAAAGAATTGCTTAGATTATTGAACATCTTGTGAATAATAGTGAATTAAAAAAAAATGAAGGCATCAAATTACAACTTTGTAAAACTGATGATTTAGGATTCAAAAACAAGTCCATCTTTGCTGTTGGAGAGGTAAACTTTGTAATAATTTATATTGCCACATTTCTTCAGGTCCTAATTCCAGGCTGTGGGATGGTCGTTTTGGGCAGATGAAACGAAAAACCTCTTTAAATGCTGACAGTTCTGGAGAGGGGAGGCGTCTTTAGCTTTAACTTTACGCTTGGGACCGCCATCTTGGTCACATTCAGCGACACACAATCACACCGGCATTCAAACCCGATGGAGCACAGGGCTCTGTGTGGGCCACCTTTGATTGAAAGCATCCCATGATTAGCTGCTGGTTGCTACGGAGAGAGGCTGTTTGGAGGACGTTGGATGTCACCCCCTCCCGCCATACTGCTTCCTGTATCGATTGTTTGTCTGGGTGATGACGTGGGACAGGCTGATGAAAAGGAGGTCTATTTCTACCTAGGATACATTATTGATCGCGAGCTCCTTCCTCCACACACGTGCGCGCGCGCACACACACACACACACACACACACACACACGCACAGAGCTATAAGAAGGTATTTATTACATATGGGAAGCTGTGGGCAGGTTTGAGCTGTTTGGCGGACGTTGGTGTCAGGTCATGCAGACTTTGGGACGACACTGGCTGTTGTTGGGCTGGGGTGGTCCTTGAAGCAGGCGGTAGGTGGGTCTGGCATAGTTCTACCAGTGACCCTCACATTTCTACTGGTGACCTGTGGGGCTCCCGATCGAATGGCTGTTTTGTTCCCGGGCCTTCCCCCCCAGGTCCAACCACTGATCAGCAGTTGCTCCTCCGTCAGAGCTGAACAGAAAGCTCAAGCCCTTTCCATGAACGCCCCTCCACCTCCCATTCCTCCTCCTCCATAATAACCTCCCCCTTTTCCACACAAGGCCACTCCTCCATTTTGTTTTCTCTCTCTCTCTCGATGTCTCTCTCTCTCATTCTGATGTTACCTCCTTCCCTTTACCCCGGCTCTACCCTTTCATGACCTCAGCGTGTAAATAGAAACGGGTCAGGCAGCCGAGGAAGAGACTCCACTGAGAGGCTGCCACCACGCTACCGGAAGAAAACCACTCAGAGGCGTAAACGCACACATTTTAGATGGGCTAAACTATTGGTGTTTTCTCTCCTTGGTGGACATTGATGGGGAGGGGGGCTGTGACAAACCACTCCGAACTGGAGAATCAGGCTACTCATAGATGAAGGAATTACAAGAACAGGAAGAGCGTGTGAGTCACATGATTGAGGGGCTCGTAAATGATTATTCATCGAGTCAGTTTACTCATTCTTACATTCTACAAATTTTTCTTTTCATTTTAAAAACCAAACATGATAATTAAAACGGACGGCAAGGACGTATTTGTTTTATTTTAAAAGGTGACTCCTTTTATTTAAACACTTTTTTTGTTTCCATGTGCTTGTACGATCAAATCTATTTTTTGTAATTATATTTTTTATACACATGGATGTAAAAGAAAAACTCAATATTTAGAAAATTAAAATATATATATATTTTTTTTTATTCTACTTTGCTGTTCAGCGATGTTTTTAATGCTGACAATTGAGTTTCACAACCTTAATCATTTGTGAAAGTGTTTTTCTTTCTTTCTTTCTTTCTTTTTACAAATTTTTGCAACTTGGTTGTATGTTGTAGATTTGTTTAAATAGTCCATTGTTTTAGATTAAATTCCTAATATTTTTATTGAAAAAAAAAAAGACTTAATGGCCTCATTGATTTGAATGAATTACAGACCAACTGTTTTTTACATTTCGTGTGACCTTTTTTTTAACACATATACAACAAGTCAATAGTATATTTAATTCCTTTCTTTTAATTCAAATTTCCCTTATTTTAAACTGGCTAAGCACTTTTTTCCTCTTTGCCTCCACATCCTTTTCCTCCGCCTGCTGCTTTCTTTTGTGTCTCCTACACGCAGGTGCAGATTTTACAGACAGCTGCTGTTATTTTTAGTCTTGGATGTATAGCAGGTTGGCCGCACGCTCGTGTGGGTGTGTTTACCTCTGCGGAGGTCTGTGGGGCTCCCTGCAACCGGCGAAGGTCGTGCATGTGGTGGGCGCCGGTTTTGTTCTGCACAGCCAACAGCTCATGAAGTAAATCGTTGTTCGTTGGTTGTGTGTTTGCAAAATCTATAACGTCAATGTTGTAGAGGAGATTGATGGTGGATTTGCAGAGAGAAAACGATTTCAGGCCACGATGACCTCCAGTTCCTGCAGGAGAACAGGAGGCGGTGACTGAAATGTAGATAAAGGCAGCACAGCGAGGATGCGCTCTGCCAGATAAGTCCCGTCTTGTATCTTGGCAGTTGGTCCGAGCTGCAGAAAACTGAGCTTTCGGAGACGTCGTCTGTGCTGCCGGATGTTGCACACGTGCATGACGAACACCCCCTCTCGTGGTTGTACTTTTGTAGAGGGGAAGAGTGTTAGAGGGTTCTTGTGCTGCGAGAGCTTCACGTCATTTTCTGAGCTTTGCTGGACAGAAACAGAATCTCAGGAAGTTAAATCAAATCTTTTTTAATTTTCAACACAACAACAGTTATTTTCAGATAATCAGTCAAGGCCCTCAGTCATTTACTTATTCAAAAACACACTCATTTTTAGGATTCTCATGTCCCCAGGAATAATCTCATATTTAGGATATCGATGTCTGTCACAATATTCCCCATGTTAATCAGCTGCATGGAAACATTGCCGTGAAACTAACTCTGCTTTAACCCCGAGGGTTAGGGTCACGTACACGTACACGTACACATACACGTACATGTACACGTACACGTACACGTACACCATACTGATGCTAACCAAACCCTGTGACTGCTGTACAACATTGGGTGCTGTCTTTCTTTTTATGGTGCTCTAGGTGCCCACTGCCGCTCAGAAATAATCTCCCTTTTTTCCCCCTTTTTCTGTCTCCAACAGAGCAAACTGGTGATGGAAGGTTTCCGTAGCTTAAAGGAGGGAGAGCAGGTGGAGTTCACGTTCAAGAAGTCCACAAAGGGCCTGGAGTCCCTGCGGGTGACTGGACCTGGTGGGGGACCATGTGCAGGCAGTGAGAGGAGACCTAAAGGGAAGATTCCACTCCAGAAACGCAAACCAAAGGGAGACCGGTGAGTTTCTGTCGTTGACGACGGTATAAAAGAAAAGGAAGACCAATACTTTTGATTTTGCTGTCATCTGAAACAATAGGACAGTGCTGCACTACAGGCCTTTGTGCATTGTGACCTGATTATGTATGGAAAATGTGTGGCTTTCATCCAGATTGTAGTTGAAGTTACAGCCTGTTGCTATGGTTATAATGGGTAATCACTGAAAAGGCATTGAATAGAGCCTTTTTTTTCCCATTAGCTGCAATTATAAACCTCTTGGTAAGCCTGCATATTAGGAATCTCTCTAACTTTGTCTTCAATGTGATTTATATTCATTTCAGTCCAGAACTACCCTTATAATTTGCTTCTAATGTAGTAACATCCTAAAGGGACCTTGTCAAAAAAGATGTCAGAGAGCAGCACACAGGTATTGAAACATGTCTTGTTCCTGAAGCGAAGGCGTCCTCTTTTACTGATAAGCAGTGAATATGTCTCCTCACGAAGCCCAAGCTACGCCGTATGTTTAACACACACGGACTCACGGGACTGAATTTCTCAATGCTCCTCTTTTCTGCTGCAGTGTAATTTCATGCTTCTCAGATGTGAAAGAAGAGCAGCTTTGGTCAGGAGAAACTGGGTACGGCTTGGTAAACGTCTCACACTGCTGAATTAAGCATTTTAAAGAGATGAATAAGCTGCATGTTGGGTCAAAGTCTGTGTGTTCAGAAGTTCAGAGGGTTTGATACAGTGAGGCAGGGTCATGACAGTGATGCCATCTATCCCTTTCAGCTGCTCTGAGAGCAGCTTATTGGATCTTTGCTGTGTGGAACAGTCCATCCCAGCTTTTTTCCTGTTTCCTGTTGAAATATTCACCTTTAGGGGAGGTCATAACACAAAAGGCTGTAAATTGTGAACCCAAGTGTTTTCCCACATTTGGCGGAGTTCTGTTTTAAGGCGATTCATTCTGGAATCACAGCGCTTTTACCTGCAAGATGTAGTAAAGCTGCTATGTTTCATCACATGGCATGAGCTATCCAAATCATGTTCTTTTTAAATAAGAGCAGACGTCTTGCGTCCGTTTGCATCCATTTAATGCAATGAGAACCTCAAGAGTGTGTGCAGTGGATTGTTGTCAGTTAAGGAACGTGGCTGTGTGGAGACTTGAGCCGTGGCCACATTTATTCCGTCGTCCAATAAAATGCCGCTGCGCTTCGGCTTCATCTGCTGCGCCATGCTGCCACCTAGCGGCGAGTTCTGCCTATAAACTCCCTGTTTTCTTCCTCCCCACATCCACAGTTGTTATAACTGTGGAGGTCTGGATCATCACGCCAAGGAGTGCGGACTGCCCCCCCAGCCAAAGAAATGCCACTACTGCCAGAGCATCACACACATGGTGGCTCAGTGTCCCCACAAGGCGCTGGCGCCCGGTTCTCAGGACCAACACGCGTCTACCTCGGCCTTCAGTCCAGGGACCGCGCCCTACCTCTACTGTCCAGAAGAGGAGGAGCACGCCGGCTCTTCTCCACTGGAGGGGTCCTCCTCCTCCCCGGAGGAGCCCCACACACGAGGGCCCCGGACCCCGAGGTGGAAGAAGTCCTAAAAATAACCTGCAGGGTCAAACCATTCACCTCTGACTCTTATTCCTCCTGTCAGTCAAGGTTACCTGAAGCCCACCCACCCACCTCATCTACCTCACACCTGAAAAGATAATTATTTTCTCTTATTTTGTTGATTGTTTATGTCTCTAACCAGCACAGCTATGACAAAGACTACAGGGGGCACCAGCATGTGTGAATGCATGTGGCTGCTTTCCAGCATGGAGAGTTGAGCCTTTACACTCACTGCTGGTTATTATGGTATGAATCTTGTAACATGATTTTTTTTTTTTGTTGGTTTTATTTGTTTTTGTGTTTTTTTTAAAACCTCTACGAACTTTGTGACAGCTGATTTGAATGCTTTACTACTTACTCTTACCGGTTCAAAGCCACAGACGTTGAACGTGAAGGTTAGCCTCGCTCTGGATTTTGCGAAGCATCTCCTCAGCACACACTCATGTCAGGAAGAGATTCTAGATACTCTGTGTCTCGAAGCTGCAGCTAGCTCTGCTCACCGGGACTTCTAGGGAATCTCTGTGGATTCCAGAGGGAATTTTACAAAAAAAAAAGCATTTAGCTGCTGAGCACTGGCTTTTATTGAAACAGGCAGTACGTACAGGCTGTCAAACTCAGCCTGAAAGCAGCCGGTAGCTACGTAGGTGTGTGTTTTAACACTTGCAGAGCTGTCAGACTTGAATCGCCTCTTCTCGGGGTGTGAATCAACACTATTAACCTCCAGTTTTGGCTGTTAGATTTAGATGACTTCTAATTGTGCTAAACCCTAGTCTTAGGCTCAAAGTAACGGCTACAGTTAAACCCCTGTTTATGGTTGCTACATATTTAGTTGAGAAATAACAGCTTGAATCATAGTTTTAAGTCATTAATATATATGTAAAGTGACAAAATTTAAGATTCTATTAACTTTAATTAATGCTTGTATGATAACTCGGACATAGGGACACAGGCCAGGGAATTACGTGGGAGATTTTGTCGGTGTTTGGAACAGCTTTTTACTTTCTCTATTTAGCCCCTTTTAATCCCAATCAAGCGTACCTAATAATCACGTTAAACATGCCTTTTTTTTCCCCCTGAGAAATGTGTCTAAATCAACTACTCCGGCACAAATTCCCCTCTTTGTTTCATTCCAAAGGGAGGCCAGACTGTACTTTTAGAGCTCCAGAGTGGATACTGTAGAACATCGCCAGGCAGGACGCGTGCGCTCCTCTTTGAGACTGAAAGAGGGAGACTTTTACAACAACTTGAATCCTGAGCGTGAGTTTTGTGGCACTTATTTCTAACTGAACACCTCTTCTCTGACCATATTGAATGTGAAAAAAACTCACCTGAAGTCGACGTCTTAACGGAAGTTAATGGAAGTTCCTGCTGCCTGGCTTCGGACTCGTACCTTAGTGTACTGACAAATCAGAAAAGAAAAACCCAACAACTTTGTGAGACAATATCAGGCTAGCCTTGCTCTTCTTGCTGGCTGTCCCTGTCAGAGCCAGGGCCCGAAACACCGCAGCCACTTGCTTTTGTTTCTTTCAACTGTACAGCTTTGTGAATGTGCACGTTTAAAAATCGGAATCTCCTGATGCGGCAGGACAGTGAAGGACCAAACCGTATTTTTCTTTTTCTTTTTCTTTTTTGGAACCGGCTTCTTTCAAATGACGTGTTTTTACATTTTCCACTCAATTCCTCTCAGGATGATGAACTCTTCTCAGGGAATTAACCAAAAAAAAAAAAAAAGTGTATGTTAGGAATCACCTACCGACTCAAACATCTGTTCAGCAATTGTGAGGAGACACGTGACTGATCATGTACTAATTCTAGCAACTACCTCTTGAGTTACACATTTGATATTTCTTTTTGTGTGTTTTGTTTGGAGCTCCTTGCCCGACTGTCGGTTGCTGTTGTCCTGAGGTGTCAGGGTTTTCCTCGCGTTGCCACAGACCCCCTGCTTTCCCTCCTTGGAGTTACCTCTTGTTCCTACCTTTTCTGTTTGTTTCTTTCTTCGTTTACAGCACAGGCCTACCTCATATCTGTTCCTCCACAAACTCCGGACCTCCTCCCAGTTCCTTCTACCTCCTTTCATGCAGTTGTTTGCCATGTATCGCACAAGAGTCCAGCCCTACAGCCTTGAAACTTATGTAAACTATTTTTTATGAGTGATTTCTGCAGGTGTGTGGTCGCAGCTGGTGTGTGTGTGTGTGTGTGTGCGTGTGCGTGCGCGATGGTGTTGTACTTGGCACAAGAGGCGCCCGTCTTTTCGCTCTTTCCGTCACCAAATAGGTATTCTGATCTTTGTTGGCTAAATGGTCTCTGATAACCATTTTAGATGTTTACAAGTCATATCTTTGTGTGCTTTCGTATCAAGATTTTGTAGATTTAACAGTAATAGTGACATTGCAGAGACATTGTTGTTAAAAAAAAGTTTATGTAGATGAATATAACTATTTTAAAGATCACGGAGGGCAGAGTTGAATGTGACCTTAGTTTTTCGAGCAGTGGGCCTGGGTTTACGGCAGTTAGGAAGATCTGCAGCCGCAGTAAATAGTCCTGGTTTGTTTTTAGCAGCTTTATCTTTCCTCCAGTCACTAACTCGTAATCTAAAGTCAAATATTTCTTGTTTAGTGTTCAAAGCAGCTGAGCAAACCTGGCAGGTAATGAATGTCTCCCAGTTAGAGATGACTTTTTGTTGTGGTAGATTTGGTTCCTGCCTGTTGGACAGCGTGGCCATGCAGATGCAGAAGTAGCCAAAAGGACTTTGGTCCAGGCAATCATTAAAGCTAATGCAGAAGCTAGTATTCAGGTCCAGACTGTCCTGTCGAAAGGAAATGCAGATACGCTCAGACTTGTCCTGTCGCTCCCCTCTGAACCCCATTAGGTTCTTCACTGGGAATTTCACGCCCTGGCGGGGGTTCATCTTCTCTGTCCTCCAGTGGTAACGAGGACAAGAAGAGACACTATGGACGGACGCTGCGGTAAAGACTGTATTACCTGTGAAGGGGAGCCTGACTCACCCTCTGTTTGCATATTCCAGCTGGCCTCGAACCTCTTTATTACAACACAGCAGTAACGGTCGGAGTCACTACTGCAAATACAGACTTTTAGAGAAAAAAAGAATAATTTCAGAGAGAACTGTTTGCTGTAGTATCTGTGTATTACATACCTGTGGCACAATGATCGGTGTTGCCTCTTTCTCATTTTGTAGGTCCAGTGTGTACCTTTAGATAATCTATCGTTAGATTTTTTTTTTTTGGCAGTCAAATTTAAGGGTTGTTGGAGTGGGTCCAGATGTTACTGTGCCATGTTTCTGCAGTAGCCTGGAGGGGACAAACAGGCTTAATGTTCAGTGCTTATTGATGTCATTGGGCAGCTATAATCCCTAGCTTTTGTAGTACTTCAGAATCCAGAGATCATCGAGAATGCGTCTACCTCCAGAACATCCAGAAGTGCTCAGACAGTTTTGAAATGAGGGGATTTTAGTTTTGTTATTTTTTACTTTCTGCCACTAGAGGCTAATAAGTCCCGGTGATCACTTGTTACTAAATGTATGAGATTCTTTTGTAAATAAAACATTACCTTTTTTTTTTTTTTTTGGATATTTTCCCTCTGTGACATCAGCTGAATCTAAAAACCAACACTTCAAAGTTTAACATGTAAAGACGTAAATGACAATCTGAAGTGTGCCTGGTGTCCGGATGGTGGATGAAACCAGTGAATGTCACGCAAGGCAATAACAGCCGGGTCAGGAAGAAAAGCCTTCTGGTGGATCCCAACCAAACAATCAGAGCCGTTAGCTTTATCTGGAGCACCGGTGAGGCAGGAGAACATCTGTCCACATGTGAGAAAACCTCTGGCATCAGCTTTTTGTTACTGCTGTTCCTGTCTTTGCGCTCAGAGAAGCCAACTGCTTTATTCACACGTGTGTCACTGGATGTTTTTATTATATATGTATTTTTTAATCGGTCGAATCGAGGTTTTTGTACGAGCTGTTTCTAGAAAGACACAGGCAGAAGAACCACTGCCCTCGTCAGAGCTTCTCTTCTGGCGTAGTGTCTGTGAGGACGTTTGACCTCTAAATAGCAGATAGATCCAACCAAGGCACATAAAAAGTGCAGATACATCCTTGCGGCAATGATTAAAGTCACATTTCTAATTTTATGTTTTTCCTCCTCTCGTCGCGGCCCCGGGGAGTCTCCTGTGGCGTGTCGAGAGCCAAGCACTGATTGCTTTTTAAATGGGGGACAATGGTTTTGCTTTTTTTTTTATTCTGATGTGCATATCACTCATCTTTTCAGCCCCCATGTATACTGCCTTTTTTAGTTCTGTGAATCTTGGTTGAAATGTTTTACTTGATTGGAAAATAAACGATTTATTGGCATTAAAGACTGTATAATTTCTTAGTTGCTTAAATGCCCTTTCTTTGTGAAACAGTTGTTTCCTTTAATAGCTCATCACCTTTGTTGTTTATACATACATTTAAAAAAAAAAAAAAAAAAACATGTTAAAACAAGCACTTTCTGTATCAGTCCAATAGGTTTCTGGTATTTGGGGGGAAAAGACCAATAGTTAAGTCAGGGTGAATAGAAAACAACACCTATTAGCAAAGACAGTGAATGAAATCTGTAATAATCCTCAACTTAAAAACGACAGTACTTTGCTTTATCTGTCGGTCTAAAATCTGGGTTCTGGCCGCGAAATTGTAGATAATTGACCGTAAATAAACCCCGCCTGTTCCCGTTTTCGCCACTAGAGGTCAGCGTCGCTGCAGCGCTCCCCGCGGCCCCCGGGCCCGTGAGGGCCAGAGCCAGAACCAACTCATCACCCCAACACAGCTGACTCCCCGAAGACGCCGGTGTCCCTCCACAGCCCCCAGCCCCACTTCCCGGCCCTCCCGCTCCTCGTCTTCGCCCCTGGATCGACCATCACTTCCTTGGTTACCCAGAAGCACGTTAATAATCCCCCCACACCCTCATCCTCCGCGCGCAATCTCCAGGGGCTTCGTCGTCAAGGACGGCGGTCCCTTGCAGCGCGATGTCGTTGGAGGAACCTACGTGAGGCCGAGATAAGAAGAGCCTACCTGATGAGCAGAACCGTGTTTTCGTTCTTTTCTCTCCTCCATCCCTCATTCCTAAACTGCTCGTTGACCTTTGTGGTACTGCCTCCGGGCTGTATGCTTTAACCTTTCCAGTCAGGTAGAGGGCTCCCAGCGCTGGGAACGCCAGATAAATGGCAACGGCTTGTCTGCTGGTCCTGCAGAAGACGACAACACGAGCCGGCACCGCTGCAACCCTCGTCCTCCCTCACAAAGCCCGGACGCGCACGCGGATGCGTCTTTCCATTACATCCACAAGTGGAAGCTGAATTATTCATTCCTCATTAAAATGCATTATGAGCACTAACGGCCAGGGGTGTGTGCTTTTATTATTCCTTTCCTTATCTTTGGGTAAAACGTAGGGGTCATTACGAGCCATTTCTGGTCAATTTTGTATGATCAACCACGTTCCAAAGGAAGACGGAGGAAAAAAAGAGAAAGGGGGAAAAAAATCCCATTTACTCACCGTGCATTGAGAATTCATGTCGAAAGAGATCAAAGGGAACAGACAAAGAGATGAGAGAATCGACATCTCCTCGTCTCCATTTGGCTCCCTGAGAGAGGAGGAAAATGACTTTAAAGCTGCAGCCCTGATGAAAGAGAAGACGCATCGGCCATGCGTCCGCGTCCCCCCGGAGGTGGAGTCAGATGTATGGCTACTAGAAGGCTCTGTGTGTGTGTGTGTGTGTGTGTGTGTGTGTGTGTGTGTGTGTGTGTGTGGTGAGAGAGAGAGAATGATATAAAGTGAATATTTGAAAACTTTTATTTTCTTTGAGGTATTAGAGCGCTCTTTGAATCCCCCCAGTCCAGCGTTCGGCACCCGGCTTATTTTCGGCCTGTGCGCGGAAGGAGACAGCAGTTGACAACATGAGAAAATGAGATCATTTGAAGCATCAAGCCCGGGGGCCTGGTGGTTGCTGGGCCGGTGGGCGGGGGGGGGGGGTCACTGGACCGAGCACAAGTCAGAATGTCGGGTGTCAGCGCAGAACTGGTCGGGAGCAACAAAACAGCCTCCGGACGTTCCAGCAGACGCCCCCTCCCTCCCTCCCTTTACTGACAGGGCTTTAAAAGCGTGCCAGTGCCGGCGAACCATCCCGGTTACACATGAAGCAAATAGAAATTAAAACCTTGTAAGTGAGGAGGGGAAAAGAATCGTAGAAAAACAGCCCAAAGGCCGGGAGCGAGAGGTGGCGGAGTTTTCTTCTCCAGTTGCCACCCACCACTGTCCCTGGGAGAAGGAAAACGGGTGGAATGAAAAAAAAAAAAAAGGTATCCAAACACTAACCATGACTGAACTAATGTTCATTCTCTGTGTCCCTCCTGGGAGCCCGCACACACACCCGTGCGCACACAGCTGCGTAATGGTGCCCGAAAATACAGTTCCACGGATTACACACAAAGTTCCGTTTATGGTTTCTTCCCACGGAGGCCAGTGGTTGCTCCAAAACCCTCCTCCTGTGCTATCTCTGGGCTGACACACGCCACCGCCGGGGCCGGATCCTAATGCGCACCGAGTCAACACTTCTCAAGCGGCGACGGCTGCGCGGCTCAGCCGGTTACTGGAAATCTGCCTTTATTGCATTTCCCAGGGATTTCTTATAATACACGCCCAACTCCACAGAACGGAGGGAAAGCTCATTTCTGGCGCTGCGACGGCTACAGAAGGAGAATCATCCTCCCCAGGCTGGAGTATCGAACCGAAAGCTTCTGCTGCCAGCTTTGTTGATATGACTCACATGGCAACAAATCATTAAATTATTTACACAGACCGCTTTAGGGAGGGAATGAAACGTTGATTTATTCAACTTTCGTCTGTGGAAGCAACAAGTGCTTTTGCAATCAGCGGGTTTGATTGCTTTGGCGCAATTAGGAAAACGTCTTTTTTGCCGCATGAGCGCCATTTGCAGTGTTTACTGCAAGCACGACCTGCATTCCTGCACGCTGTATGTGACTGATGGGTCATCTGTATGCTAGAGCCGAGACTCCTAAAGAAAATCCTCCCGTCACGTGACCTCATCTGACCACGCACACCGAGCCTCGACTTATATACTTGCATATATAATGTGAAAGTGATTACAATGGAGCCTTCAGCTATGTTAAGCCTTACTTTACATCAACGTGTGTGTGTGTTTGTAGGGGTTCGGCCATGATTTAAAAATCCCAAGCAATGCAGTTCTCCCAAACCCAAAATCATCTGGTACAAAAACGCGTTTGTGTCTCCCAGAGAGCTAATTGCACCACTTCTGAAATGACACTTACCATTGCTGCTGAATGTAAACACAGCAGTGGACACCGGCTAAAAAGAAAGATGGCAGCCGTAGGAAGCAGTCAGCAGGACCTGATGGATGACAGCCACGGCCGTGGAGTGGTTTGAACAGCTGCCAGCGATGGTGCAACAAAGGAGTATTTAACTGTGACCTCTGACAGACACCAGTGCGTTTTTAGTGTTTCATTAGGCTACATGCTCGTTTTGGTCCACCTGCCTCCCCGCACGTACTTACTAACTTAACAAGCGAATCCGCTTCCACTTGTTTAAAATTAATAAAAAATCAAAAAGGGCTATAGTACATGTTCTGTTAGCCTGAATTATTAACACTACTGGGAAATGAGTAGAAGAGTACAGTTCCTTTTCCACAAATCGTGCTTTGCCAAGATGATCTTAGAATCTTAGATATATCCGCATGACAAAGCAAAGTCACATTCAAATAGCAAACCTCTGTCCCCACCACAACCTCGGACAATAATCGCCTGATAAAGTAGATGTTATCCAAAGATACCTTAGCAATGACTCTTACAAAAAGTTGGAAGGGGATTTAATATGATGGGAATAAGTGTGACAGAATAAACGCTCCCTTCAGAAAGGTCTGACACATATTTTGACCTTGCCTGTAAATCTGGAAGGCAGAGAGGGCGGCCATTGCTGTGGTGGCGGCAGCGTCTGGCCTGCAGAAGCAGTTCTCATCGTTACCCCAACAAGCCCCTAGAGGCAGTCTCTCTCTCTCTCTTTTTCTCTCTCTTTGTGAGAGAAATAACAAAAAACAATGAGAAATCAGAGGGACGGAAGGCATTTTCAGCCTTTCCATCAGCCTCACGGGCGTTGCCGAGGTTCCTGTTTACAAGCTGTCATCTGGATCTGTGTGATCTCGGAGGGCTGGTTTTCGAACCTCGGCGCAGATGGGCCAGCCAGTTGGAATGAGAGAAAAAAAACAAAACAGAACAGCTCAACACACTCACAAACCTGATTTGATTAACAACGTGGCAATTACCTAATGCATTCCTTTGGATAATGCAAATCACGTCTGCGGCTACTTAATCGATTAGAGGAGCCCGACATTTCAGCGTTAGGACATTAGGCTTTGCTGATGCAGTTTAAAACAGGCTCCAGAAGCAGGTCATGAATTTAGCTCAACATGCAAAAAAAAAAGACAGAAGACAGAAGACAGAACTATAATTCCAACATATTTTTAATGGCATTATTTGTAAAACATTGCATCGATTTCAAATTTCATGAGCTCATATTTTGTTTTCACGACAAGACAGCCAGGCCGCCGGAGCGGCTTCGATAGTTGCAGCCTGCACCGCCGCCACAACGGTTACGAAAAATGACAAGCAAGACTGGTGGAACACCAGTGGGTTTCAGAAGGACGCCTTCCCTGCTCGTCTTCAGGACGCGTTCCGTTGGTCTGGAACGCTGACAAATGTGCAGCGGCGTTGTCATCGCTAGCATTGGCACCAGTGCAAGTGGAATCCCTGGAACTGCAGGTCAGATGAGGTGGTAACCGGGGGGCAGCGAAGAAGAAACCTACCATGGACGTCTGTCGGAAACTCAAAATTGCGACTGTGTCACATGTAGACACAGTTGTCACAAACGATCCTGTCTGTCCGATAACGCCAATGCCAGCCTTTACCGTATGCTTCTTACTAACCCTCGCCAACACCGCAGCTGCTGTGTTGCATACATTCACATGTCGTCCTTGTCTGAGGTTTCATCTCATTTAAACGGCAGTTGTGAAGCTTCTGATCACATCACACATCTCCCAGAACAGATGCAGTCGCCCAGGTGGAACGGTGGATGTTTTTGAATATTTTCTATTAATGTCTCCATCAGTAAAGTCTCTTTTTACATAAAAATCCTGGATTCAGGTCCGTTTTCTAACCTGGTGGGTATACGTACATTTCTGTTCTATTTAGAGCTCTTATTTTGAAGGTGACCTGTAGGGAAGCAACTTTTATCTGCTGATGATCGTGTAATGAGTTAATCACGCCTCCATTTTAATGCCCACACCAAAACAAACAAAAAAAGGAAACAGCTACAAAACAACCGGCAATAACTGACTAACCCCCCCCCCCCAACCCCACCCTTTGCCCGGTGTTAGCATCATCAAACTACAGCGTTAAACTACAGATCTTGGTATCATTACCACAAGCAACACACAGTCTGCACGTTGTACTTTGTCTTTGAAGGAAACTCGTCACATTGCTCAGTGGGAGGTTTTGCTGACAGAGGCGATGTCCCACTTTCAAAGCTGAGTCGACGGCTTTGCTCAGAGCGCCACGTTCCCAATCACACTGTCCCGGGACGGATGGACGACAGCTCGTTGGCTGATGAGAGGAATGATGAGAAGAGCAGAGTTTGGAGCCCAACGGTTGGTGGTTTCAAGGAGCTCAGTTGGAATCTGCTACAGTATCTGTCCATGGGGGGGCACTACTGCGGTACAAAGTACTACAAAACCTTTTGTCCTCGTACAAAATCACATTTTTGTAGAAATCCTGCGTTTTTAAATAACAACTAATACAGAGCGACGACTGCAGCTGCGGGCAAGGACGAACGTGAACGTGGACGGCGGCCGGGGTATGGATTCAAAACAAAACAGGTATGATAGGAAGTTCTACACAACCCAAGAACTTTGGCACAAGAAAGGTACAGGAAAAAAAAGAAACAAAAACGCGAACTCGACAAGGTCAGCAAAGGTGATTCCAAACTAAATAAGACTTTTTTTTTTTAAATACATCTCTTCATTTTACTCAAAGAACCCAGAACTGGCACAGACGAGAGCCGGGGGACCTCGCACGTATGGAGGTGATACAAAAGACATCAACAACCAAAAAAAAGAGCTACTCTCAGTTTTCTCCTGCAAAAGTGTGTGTATATGTGCCTGTGTGTGATCTGTTAAGTTTATCAGAGTTGTCTTTTGTTTGTTTCTTTTACTTTTTGTATGATTGACAGATTCTGAGTCCTTGTTTTCGGGCTCCCGTCGAAGCGCAAATGTGGCAGTGGGGCCACCTTGCTGGGGCATCCATATTTCCACAGGAAACATCTGTCTACAGTAGGAAGTGGGTTCAAAAGAATCCTGTTTCTGAGCGCTAACCTTGGTCTGCGGCTGAGTCAGCTCATGTTTGACCTCCCACGACCTCCGGCCCCCGTCACCCCTCAGGCGCTCTGCGGCAGCGCTCCGGGTTTCAGGCCATGGTCTCCTTCCCCGGGAGTCTCCTGTCGTTGAACGTGTGCATGTTAATGACCTCCTCGGTCTTGACGATGACGGGCGGCTGGGGCTTCTGTTTGAGGCGCCGCTGACACTTCAGAGACACGCGCAGCTCATCCATCATGGCGCTGCAGAACGATCGCTGCAGAGGACAGAGCCGGGAAGGGGGGGGGGGCAACGATTAGAGTTGGAGACGACTGCTTTTGGTTTTTACTAAATGCAAATGTACTGAGGAATGATCCATTAGCGTGACTGAAGATCAGTACCAAAATGTGGCGATACTTTGGCTGATGAAACTGCTCTTTAAACCCAAAACACCAAGTTCTTTTACTTCGGATGAAAAGTCTTCCTCTTTACTTTCTCCTGATTTTTATGATTTTTCTTATTCTTATTATTGCTGTTGTTGATACCATTTCTCCTTTCCACCTGGGGAAATATTAGGTCCCTCTTATCTCAATATAAATTGAAAAAAAAAAGGAACATAATTTGAATAAAGACAAACTTTACACCACATGACTAGAACTAAAATTAATTCTCTTTCATTTCAGAATATTGCTCCTGCCTGTCTATTGTGTCTGCTCTTATTATATCTTAACAATATAATATAAGGGAATATAAGCAATGCACACGATTTAGGATAAAAAAGGTGACGCTTGGGTCTCACTTTTTTATCTATAGGTCTGCGAAGAACAACTGGAAAGTGGAGGCAGTGTTACCTTAAACTGGTCACAGATCTGTGTGTAGAAAATGTTGGAAGCGACCTTTTAGCAGTAGCTTCATTGTAAATTCCGGTCAACAATCTGATAATGTTGGTGCTGAAACTAATATAGATGTGGCAGTAATCAATAACGCATTTTTGAGTATTGAGCCGCAGCCTTCTCAGTGACTGGCGCAATCGTAATACTCCCACAATCATTTTGTGGGAAACGGGTTGACCATTAAAGTTACGATGTGTCCCAGATTTCTCCCTTTTAACTTTATTACTATATTTTATATTGCCAACTCTGCCAAGAACCAGAGATGTGTAATGTCGGCTCGCCAGCAGGAAATGTAAAAGGCATTAAAAAGGGGGAAAAATATCCACTAAAACGGATTAAATCCAAAAATACTGCTGCCTTCTTTTAAAATTCCACTCTTTCCTGAGATAGAGTGACACATTTTATGTAACCTCTGTGAAATGAGCCCCCGTTGTCTCCGCTTCCTGAGCAAAATCCTGTAAACCGCCGGCGTGCTTGTGTGGATTTGAGCACATTCACCCTCTGATCATGTAAAATCGCATTAAAATTTGAAGAGACAATATTAAAAACAGGAGTGTGTGCAGCAAAGTGTGAAAGCCATTATTGTCTGTTTGTGTAGGTATATAGGTGTAAGAGCTATAAATATGTAGGCGGCGTTTGCTGTTTTAATTTGCATATGTGAAGGAGACATTATAGATACGAGCGGACACGAAAGTAGAGGGGGAGATAAACACAAATGACGACATGGTACGGACTAGAATGACAAAGAAAAAAAACACTTATTTGAAAGAAAAATGATCCAAGGATGTGTGATTTTCAGTCTGCAGTCTGTATCAACAGGTTTTTCAATCACTCCTTGCTGAAAATGTGGCAACATCAGCCTTGTAGCAACGCAGCAAACCCAGAACCCTCCTTCTGTTCCAATAAAACCTGAAGGATGTGATGGCCTTATTTAGTATGCAGCTAAGAATGGTGTTTTTTTCCTCATTTCATTCAAATCTCTGAGTTTAGGTTTCAACAGGGTTGTATTGTCTGTCTGTCTTCTTACTGGATTAGCAACACAATAGTGCTACAGCATTAAAAAGGAGCTGTTTATTCCAGACGACGTTTTGTGAGCCTCTCCACATATTTTGGGCAGACTAAAAGACATCATCCGCTTTTACATAAAGGCTGTGAAGTGGCTGAGTATACCTACATCCATGATTTGAAACAAAACTACCAGTAAACAGTGGTTAGAAGAGCAGCGGTTGTTAAGAGCGTACCTTCTCCAGCTGGGCATTCTGCTTGGATTTGTAGAGAACCTCTCCCACTGCCACAAACACGGACAGCACCAGTCCCGCAGCCAGCACAATGAAGATCCCGCCGATGTTCTGCACCCCCAGGGCGCTGGCCTCTTTGCTCTCCTCCTCGGGACACCCGTTTCCTCTCCACCACTTCTCCTTCATCATGTGCAGCTTCCCTTCCTCCTGCAGCTGCAGAATGGCGATGGTGATTTTGTCTCTGTACGGGGAGCCTGCGGAGGAGAAGCAGACCATCTGGAACCTGAAGGGCTGCAGGTATCAAACATAACACACCTTAGAATTTTGGCATGCTGGTGTAACCTGTCAGGTTATCGTTGGCCTCTTTTTTTCTCCCCTGTGATTCCTCCTTTAAATCCCGGTAATCTGCACTTTTGCACTCCTAGAGCGATTTCAAAATTCACACACTTCCATCTGCAGTGTGTGAATTCTAATGTGAGGGGAGTTGGCAACAAAGGCTTGGCTCCGTGGAGCTAAGCTGCTGTTGAGCTGGACGAATTAGCTGCCGTCTGCAGGCAGGAGTACAACAAAACCCGGCCTACGTTACGTGTGGGTAATGACACGCCTCTAACGTGTTATGATGCATTTCATCGTCACCAAGCGTAAAAAGGACCCAGATCTGCAGCCGGTGGGAAGGCGCCAGAATTAGCAGCAGGGGCATTAGGGCACAGCAGGAGCTGGCATGATCAGAGGAGGGGAAATGGTTGGAGTCCCTCGCGTGTAGCACCATTAACAGCATGTGTGACGCAGCACTGGGCCGATCAAGCCGCAGCGGGCACTCGGCACCCCAACCGGGCCCGAGGAAGATTAATACTCACCATGTTTCATTTTTTTAAAAGCATTTTAAAGGCTTGTTACAACATTTTTGTTGGTGCTGTGATGGCCGCTCCTATACCTGCCATTTTTTTCAGCTCAGGGAGACTCAAACGAGCTGGGAATGTCGGAAACCTTTATCCTGTTGACAAATCATCTCATACAGGGGGAATATTTTGTGTCTCCAGTATCATCACTTTGTCTGCTCCTCTCACCTGTCAGCCCCTTTGGTGTTTCCTCTCTGTGTCATCCATCATTCATCTATTACTCTCCATCATCCTTTCATCTCCTTGTCTTCATGTATTCGCTCTGACAAAGGGGACATTTACTTAAAAAAAGGGTTTGTGGTTCTCAAACAGCATCTTACACCCCTGTGACCAGTTTTTGTCAGCCCATAAGCTAAATCTAGTGACATGGATGCTTTCAGTGATGTACATGTAGAGAAGATATAAAGGACTGCAGCTCCACGCGCGCGTGTGTGTGTGTGTGTGTGTGTGTGTCGCATGTGTGCAAGAGAAAAGCATATGCTTGCTTCATCTGAAGATGAGAGATCTTTGAGCTCGGCTCATATTTCAAATGATTAATGATGGCTTAACAAAGCGGGCCTCAGATAAATGCTAATGGGATGGGTCCTCAGAGACGGCGAGCGGGGAACGCCTGGACGGAACGACGGCCGTGCTCGACACAGTGTGCATACACAACTACCTAACAGATGTTTGGCACTCGAGGACAGCCTTCGCCGTCTCTGTCTGGTGTCGAGCATTAGGGGGTCGCGGTTGGGGTGGATCAGTTTAAGTGGCATGGACCCATCTCAGGAACCGCTACGGACAAGAGGTCACCATGGAGATCTTCATGGATGGTGGGGGTCGAGCTTTGCTCTATTGTATTAATCAGATTATTATTGCTATCAATCTAAAGAATAACTCATGCTTCCCACTGGTGATTCATTTCTTTTGTGGATAAAGATGAACTGGGGATCTTTTTTTAATGAAATGGTTAATTGGCACCATCATTCAAGAGCCCAAGTTTTAACAGATAAAATTTAAAAAAGACAACTTTAAAAAAGTCTCATCAACTTGTCTCATTCAACAAGAAAGGAATTTTTAAAAATCTGCATATTATAATCAAGTTGAAACTGAAACCATTGAAATGAAAGTGGGTGAGGAGAGGGTGCTCGGGTGCAGAGCCGGTCCTGATCCAAACAGAGCTCTCCTGTTTGTCTGGAAAAAAAAACTCCGCACAAAAAAAACAGAGCTCTTCTTGAATTAATGAAGCAATTAACTACCTCAAGGCTTCTTCTGCCGTAGCAGAAATGTTTCCTGTCCATGAAGTCTTTAGTGAGTGCACTGATTCAGCTTACAGAAACACCTTTTTGTATTTTTATTGTTTTTTTCTCTTTTTCTTATTTTCATTTTTTCGTGCGTGAAGGTGCCGATTGCTTATCCGCTGAATGAAGGTGACCTTGGATGAATGAATCTGTGCATTTATTCTCCGTGTTGCCACGGAGCCCCGGAGGGACTATATTTCACCACAACATCACAGCTTTGTTACAGCCAAGGCAATCATTGCATCCCTGCAGATCCATGAACGGCCCATACTCATCAGCAGGAGCCAGATGTGGATGCCCCTTTTCAGTTTGATGGCCCTTCGTTTAACCCATGATGGATGCGGCCCCTGACAGATGCCCGCTGCGCCCACCACGGCCTCGTCACGACAGCTGAATCCCGCTACCACACTGAGACGGTGGCTGCCACCAGCTCTGCCCCTCACACAGCCCGACGGAGTGAGATCGCAACCACAAGACAGGTGGAGTCAGTGGTATGAAGCTGATACAGGATGACGGTGGTTCAAATAGCAGAGCACGCATTTTTGACAGGAGGCAGACGGAACTTAAAAAGGACTTTTTTTTAATGGTCACACCACACAGGTTTCTCTGACTCCCCACTTTAGAAATAACAGTGGAAAAATGTATCCATTAGGATTAGAAAGACGCCCTAATGATCCAGGGCCTGGACTGCGTTTGCGCCCCAGGCACTTCTTAACCTTATTCATTAATTCTGCCATTCACTTTTCATTAGGCTAAACCTCTAATGGCTCACACACATAAACCGCTAGAACTGCGACCCCATCAATAAAGGTCAACCCTTCTGTTCGACGGGTATAGCTCACCCATGCTGTATATTTTATTAGCACCGGTATTATCTTTTGCTGTTCAACAGCTGTACTACAGATGATGTAAGATAAAAATATAGATTTATGGCAGGTTCCCTTCACTTACCCATAGGTGTGCCCACTCCATAGGCTGTGGAGTCGATCAGGCCTCCGATCTGGGTCAGGTTGCAGTTCCTCTGGGTGACAAACTCGATGGTGGTGGACTCCATGAGAAAGGCGTAGTCTGAGGTCAACACGCGCTGGATGCCCTCGTCCACGTTCTTTACCATCACAGACTGCCTCCTGCTGTTCATGAACTCCCACATCTTGTCATAGGTGGAGATTTTTGTTTTCTACAAAATTCAAGAGGAAATAAATTTGATATCAGCCAAAATTCTGCTTTTATGATGTTTTTTTCTTTTTTTGATTGTTGACTTGATTTAAAATGTTACTTTCTCATTTTGTCAGGAGTTGTTTGTTTTATTAGAAACAAATTTCACTTATATATACTATTAAAATTCTCTGGACCAACATTTTTCTAATTTTTCTTCACACTGGAGTTTATTTATCATGTTTTCTGAATTTGAAATAATGGTATTTTTTTAAGTGAAAGACATTTACTTGTCAGTCCTGTTTAAAGAAAACAAGGGTTTTCTGCCACTAGTAGACAAACAAACTGATCTTTTTCTGTATAAAATCTGAATTTATTTCTGGCATGATCCAATTAGTTTTTTTTTTAGGATCTGTGACATTTCAGGGAGTATCCTGATAGTGTTCTTTTTGTGCTAAATAAGGAGACTGTAAAGGAGAATTTGCGTTTCTGTTTTAGATGTATCACTGTAATTTATTTTAATGCATTCTCATTTAAAGGAGATGCATGTCAAGGCATTGGCATTTTTTAAGACAGCAACCTTTTTAGAACCATTCTGCGGGCATACTTATATCGACTAGAGGAGTCTGTGCCTCACTGGGGTGGTGCAGCATGCAGGTTGCAATTATCATACACTGAATTCATCCCTGCGTCTTGTCAACTTAGTCATTTGATTAGTCAGAAAGCACAATCCTGAGTCTAATACCTTAAAGAAGGTCATGGTGGCGCCGTCTTCCACCACCCCGTACAGGATTTTAGTTTGCTTAGCCAGGTCGTCAGCAGAGTCTATGGGGGACTCCATCCTCTCCACAGTGAGGAAGGCGGCCAAATTGGCCGTGTATGAGGAAATGATGATGAGGGTGAAGAACCACCAGATGCCTCCCACTATTCGAGTTGACAGGGCCTTGGGCATGAGCTCTGAGCCTGGTGTAAGGGAGTTGGCAGGGATCAATATCAGGCTGCAAAAGTCTCAGCAAGTCATCACCATGAATATCATTAAGTACTTGACTCTAATGCATATTTGTAGAGTTGAATCATTTCAAAAAGTCTTATCAAAGCCTATGTGATCTTGTGGAAATGATCTTTCCACAGTCACAAGTGAGAGTTTATACAATCATATACAGACAACAATATTTTTTAAGTAAAAGGCATTTGTCATTTAATGACAGTCAAATTTAAGTCAGGCTGCTTTGGCCAGAGAATCATGCACCCAAGGTTACCTCACACCCTGACTCCACACCCCACTGACCTCTAGGTGCTGATGGGCCAAGGGCAAGAGGAGAGAACACTGAGAATCACACTACTGTTAAAACTTTCATTCTTCTTATTGTCATTCATTTATATATGTTTACTGACCTACAGGGCTTCATCATCTGGTGTGTATGTCGCATACATGGATATAGTTTCTCTCACGTGTGCTGCAGGTTTATTACGTGCCCATATGAGTTAGGAGGGTTGAATTTAGAATAGATAGTGACGCAGGTTTTCATTTTATTCCTGGCTTCCTCAGAGGTCTCTCCCTGTTGCCGCTGGCTTAAATGAAGCAGACCAACCCTCAAAGACAGTGGGGTACAGAGAGCTCCAGCTCCACAGAGCAACAGCAGTCTCAGGCTGAGGCAACTACCTTGCTGCATGAGAGCCCCAACTCCAAACCAGAAACTATTGAGCAGCGTAAAATTGTTTTCCACCACATCTGAGTCTGGGTTGCAGGGATGCGGGTTGTACCACTCATAAGGGCTAAACCTAGAGAAGGAGAAAGAAGAGAGAAGTGTGTGTCAGCATACAGCGGAAAACGTGCTCCCCTGTGCAAATTAAATGGCATATAAAAGATACATTTTACAGCAGTGTGAGCAGAAAAGATGCTGTAAACATGCAGGAATTCTGTGTTGCAGCCCCAGGCTGAGAGCAGAGACCAGAGCCAATCATTCTGGCTTTTGCAGAGATCAAGATATTGACATATTCAAATGCCATCAGTTTATTGTGAGAACAGATCAATAGGCTGGAATAACACTGTCACGGGCGATAATGTCCCGCAGCGTGATGATCTCTAGAGTTCATTTGGATTCACTGACTCAGGAGCTTTTATGTGACTCCCCAGGCATCTGCAATCACAGTTACTCTGCTGATTCCACAAGCTCCTCAGTGTGACCACCGCCCCCCCCAAAAAACCCTGCACAGGGCCCAGGAGAGTTTCCCACCAGCCAGCTCCGCTCTTCCACCCCCTTATCTGCTTTTCTTTTCCTAACACCCACACCTCAACAGCCTGAACCTCATTTCCCTCCTGATTACTGCGCTTGCACCACAAACCTCCCACTTTCACTGCCCCCCACCCCCCGACAGCCGCCTGCCTCGACTGATTGTCAATGTCTTAGGGTGATTCGTGGACGCTTCTCATTTATTATACTAAGCAAAAGTGGCATGGCATTAGCACCGGGGAGATTGGGTTAGCATTAAACATCAGAATCTGATTGGGTTTGTGCTGAAGCGCTTGCTACAGGGAGCACTGCTTATTCAAGTCAGGGCCCATCATGTTAGATGTTTAGCATTTCCTCCAACATGCTGCATGCTGATAAGCCCGTGTTCTGGAAGCATGGATCTGGCAGCAAAGAAACATGATGCTGTTTGTCAGCTATGCATTCTACGAGATGTAAAGTACATACCCACACAGCGGGCTGCGTTTTCACATTATTGAACCAAATGTTCCAGGATAGCTGTTGTAATTCAGCGCCACTCAACTGTTAGACGGTTGTAGAGTTATATACAGACACGCTGTTATGTGATGTTTTTACCCATCGGTGCTGCAGCCCAATTAAGAGACGTATTTTGTTACATTTTTTTCCTCATGTTGTCATGCATTTCCAGCACCGTCTCCCTTGAGATTCATCGATGTGCATGAGGCTGTGATGACACGCTATAATTCTCCCTGTCAAATGCATCAAGATGCCTGATTTACCGGAATGTCAATGAGCTGCGTCTCCTTGAGAACGCAGACAACTGAAATGGCACCACGGCCTCATGGTGCAGAATGCAGCGTGCGTGTGGGAGCGCATGTGCTGCGTGTGTATGGTTTTATGACTGTGTGCGCAGCCTCCGGCACGTGTGCCTTCATTGCTGTGTGGGCGAGCGCCTGTCGGCATCTGTGTACTCGTGCTGGCTCCATCAAATAAATCCTTATGGTTAAATATGCACAAGGACATATGAGGAAGGCACCCACGTTTCAGAGGGTTGTTTGTGGGTGCCCTCCGATAGGTTTCAACAAAGGAGGCACACACACATACACACGTGCCCAAATTGGATTTGGTTTGTCGCAGTGTGTTCTGTATGCGCCCGGTCCGCCGGTTTGTCTGTATGACCTTTGCCTGTGGCTGGTCCATATTCCTGCGGGCCATGTTCTGCACACTGATCAGCAGGAAGAAGGTGATGTGGAACATGGAGACGTAAGGTCACCTCCTCACACTGCGCAAGAGGGGAACGCTGAACTGGACTGTGAGCAGAATTTTAAATCCACTCTAGCGCATCCCCCAGCTCCCCTCGCCTCCCGCAACAGTAACACAACAGGCTCCCACCATTAACTGTCCACTGGAATCAATTACTCCAGCTGGCCTTATAGATCTGCTGCCTTTCCTCCTTAAGGCCAACTGAAGAGGGCTGGGGGGGGACGGAGGCGAAGGTGTTCTTATCGCAGCTGGAGTTTCGCAAGCGTGCCAAAATGTAACACACATCATGTATTCTTCTGTGCCATTTACAAAACAAGGCTAAAAGGGTATGTGGTCAGAGAATATCATCGTTTTGGTTAATAAAGGGAGGACTCAATGGAAGCGCAAACAGAGCTGGAGGAGGCATGGAGTAAAAGGCAATACTCTGGAGCTTGAAATGGGATAGCTTATTTATTCAGGAAGAAAAAAGAAAATGTGTGTTTGTGTGTGTGTCTTTGTGAGCGTCGGGAACGGAGGGGAAGCTTTCAAAGGCACAAATCCCCAGTGAGACTGAGGTGTTTAATGTTTTATTGTGCAAAACCGAGACTTTATAAGATCTCACGACTCAGTCTGCAAGCCTCGGTTTAAAGAAAATAATATTCTCTGCATTTAGAGAATTGATCAGTCAATTGGAGGCCACGTAATCATTACCGGAATTACGATAGAACCCATTCACTGAACAGAGAAGAACACTGTTTAGCCTTTAGCTCAGCACACAACGGGCAACATTATTGCCCGTGGCACAACACATGCAGAAGAAGAATTCTAATAAGATAAAGAACATTTCATGGCCGTTTCTTTGCAAGCAAAATACAAACGGATATCTGAGTATTTTCCACTTACCCAGAGCAACAGTGGCATGGGAAACAACGGGTATCAAATATGCATATTCTGACCTCACTTAGGTGACAGTTGCTGCTCTTCTTGCTTGCGTTCATTTGGCCAGTAACATATGATGAAATCGTGCGTTAAAATAAAAACCCCGAGATTAACTAACACCCATCAGAGGGTCATGACCAGAGTGGTGTAAGAAATATATGCATGCACCTGAACCTTTGTGCCTTCCTCACAGGTGCTTCTGAACTAAAGTCCAAATGGGCCTACGAAGTGTCGGCTAGGCTGTGAACCTAGGTGTCACCAGGTAACGTACATTAAAATGTACTTGGATTTTGGTTTAGATCCAAAGAACTAGAAATACCAGTGATTGTAGCAGTTTTAACACCCACAGCTTTTTTTAAATTTCTCAATTCTCCACAATGAGCTAAACACCAGAGAAGAAAGAAGCGGGGGGAGTAAGGAGAGCGGCGAAGGGAGGGGTGACATGTTACCTGGCTATGACAAACAGCACACAACTGACACCCAAGCAAGCCAGCAGAATATACATCCAGATATCAGGCGAGAGAGGGTTGAGGAAGGAGAACACCCCAGGATTGGTGCCGTTGGGCTTGCGGTACAGGATACTTATCCCCAGTGTCATGAAAGGCTTGGAGAAGTCGATGACCTTCTCTCTGACATAGGTGATGGCCAGAGGGGCTACGGCTAGGTCCGCTTTCTGTAATGAGATAACAGGGGTGGAGTGGGATTGGTTTGCAAGGGTAGGTGTTTGACTCCACTGATGAAAGACAGCGAATAGTATTAGGATGTGATTTCTGTCAACAGTGGGACCAATCAACATAAACGGCTAAATGACAAAGGAGGAAAAATTGCTCGGGCTAATAGCCCCCACAGATTTCCAGGTAAAAGGAAAAAAGGCAACAGTTTCAGAATTAGATGAACCTGTGACTAATATACTGCATTCCTCGGTTATGGCTCTATGCACAACCTTCCAGAAGAATGACGATGAACATTGAGGAGCATGATGAGACTTTAATGTGCTAACAACAGATGTTATATTAGGGAAATGTGAAAAGCTATAATGGCAGCTGTGAAAATGTAATGGTAGTATTATTGTTCCGGTTGACTTACGTGATCCATCAGCTCGCGCACCATGCCGTTCCATTGACCTGTGCTCTCATCCAGTGCACCGTACTTCCCGTCTTCCACTAACCGCAGCTCGTAGCGAAAGCCGAGGATGCTCGACAGCTCCCTTAGCAGGTCGATGCAGTAACCCTCGAAGCGGTCATTCCCGTACAAAGGCTTGTCGGATTTCTTAAACATCACGTAGGGCTCTTCCTGCGCAGGGAAAATAAATTGGCATTGCAGCCCGTCCGGCCAATTTCGTATTTGATATTGACCGGTGTGTTTGTTGAGTGTGTGTGTGTGTGTTTTTTTTTATGTTCTGTCTCTACCAGTATGGTGGATACACGCAGGGATTTATTAGCCAGAGAGTCAGTGATGTTGGATGTCTTGCTATTGTGAGCCTCTGTCATATTCAGACCACTGGGAGGATCCCATGTTCCAATCTGTTGAAACAATTTAACATTTAGTTCGGATCCATTTGTCTTGTCTACTGGATACAATGGTTTAAACTTCCTTTTATCCAACTTCTATGTCATAAGCCTATAGGAGCAATACCTTCTCCAAGCCTTCCTCCTTCAGACTGATGACGTCCAGGTCGAAATCCGTCCTCAGACCGTTAGTTTTGTTGAAGAGAACGCGCCCGGTCAGACCGTCCCAGTGCGCCTGCAGACAAAGCTTATGGCATCATAAACTAGAATCACAATCCCAAAATCGAAGCAGAATCTTTTTTTCCTGGTCTAATTAGGAATTCTGTCTGTTTCTGGCCCTCGCCGTCTACCCCTGCAACAAAATGAGAAGGTAAAAAAACCAAAAAACGGTGGCGAGATAGCTCCTTCAAAGATGGTTGGAGGAACAGACAGGCGTAGAGTGCCCTAGCAGGGAGGAGGTGGAGGGTGGACGCCGGTGTTTCGTTCCGAAAAGCACATGCAATTATACTACTCAGAGTCATAATCATTATATTTTTGAAAGAAAACTGAAAAGAACAAAGCAAACAGCCGACCCGACCAGAATTATGCAGAGGCTTTGATGTGAATGCTACAAAGATGTGCAGACTGAAGCTCTGGAACGGGAACAAAACACAAACACAATAACAACAGCAGCATTTTCAGCTTATCTTCATTAAAAAAAGTAACATTTTTTAGACTCATCGGACTGAATGTTGTTACGGTACAGATGTGTCATTGCACAAATCAATACTTTGTGAACGAGCTGTGGAAATCAGCTGATTACAAGCTAGTAGTGAACACATGTGACCCCCCCATCCCTGTACCTCTTTGATGAGGTTGATGAATCGTCCCCCGAAGCGCCAGGGCTTGTGGCGGTTACACTGCAGAGAGCTGACGGTGATCTGCTGCGACTGCTGCACGGCCACGGCCACCACGTGCACGGCGTCATACATCAGGGCTGCGTCCGTCTGCCGAGAGAGGAGGGGGAAATCGGTGGAATCATCATAACACCTGCGCGTACTAGTGACCTTTCGGAGGAGCACGAGGAATGACGTCACGTCTCCGGTGACTTACTTTACTTTCTTGTCGGCAGACAAAGACATTAATTAGGAGTAAACCTAGCAGTAAAAGCCCTGCACAAAAGGCATGGTGTCTCAGCCTGTTAGGAAAAATACCCCACCACTGTCTGGAGCAATTTGAGAGCTCCACCAGGGAGAGAGTCTCAGCGGAAGCCCAGGCTGTCAGCATGAAGGCTAATGCTTTCTGATGGGCTGTTTCTCCTCCATGGAGCAGGAACCCAAACAGGCGCTGCCGCAGAAGGAACAGCATCTGACCGGCAGACCCAGGGTAGCATGCCGAGCACACACGGCACATGGCGCCATGGCCGCAACATGCAGAAGCATCCAGAGGGATTAATGCTCAAGATAAACATTTTCACACTGACGTGCTCAGATCTATCTTCGTCACTCTGACGGGCACAGGCGCTACTGTAGGAGCGTCCCCATAGTTCACACTCTACATTTACTCAGGTCAACACGTTCCAGCTCAGCTCTGATCCCATTTCCATGGTCCCACAGAGTCTGAAACACACCGCAGTGATCTCATTTGATGAGTCCTGGGTGACCAACCTGCAGCCGAGTATGAAAAATGAGTGTGAGACCTCAGACTACCTGGAGCCGTGTGCGCGCTGGAAATACGCCTGGCCGTCAGAGAGGACAGGCAGGACTCTGGCAGCACAGCGGGGAAGCTGCACAGGCCTGCGTTGTCTCCATGGGTGAAATGATGCATCCACACCAGAAAAGCATGAAATGTTTGGGAGGAGGGAAAAAAAGAAAGTAAGAAAAAAAACAAGACGCTGGGTGGTTGATTCAAGGCGACTCTGTGGTGGCAGTTCAATTACAGGTAGAAAAACCTCACTGGGTCAACGGGAGAATATTCTAGATTGACAAATATATTTGTGCATGCAGCAACGACTTGTGGAGCTGCTCAGTCTGTGTGTGTGTGTGTGTGTGTGTTTGTATGTCTGTATTTGTGTGCTTATAGTCCTCATGGCAGATACTGATCGGCAGAGTCCATCTGGCTCATCTGTTTAATAAACAGCAGAACGAGGTTTCACAGTCCGCAGCCTCTCCACTGAAGCGAGGGTTCTTTATGTTTTCTCATCCAGTTACTAGATCACAAAGTACAAACAATTAGGTTGAATGCTTTATTTTTCTTCTATTCATATTTTCAAAAACATGCTCAATTGTATTTAAAGGATTCAATCTCATCCTACTTTTAATAGTGCATTCTGGAGTCACGTATCCACTTGATTGAGTTGGGAGGTGGTCGCAGCTGGGCCACGCTACCGTGGAGGTCAGGGTGCACACATAAAATCTGCCTTGGGCTTCGCTAACCTCAACTTCTCTTTTAGCTACTTCTGCAGCAACGCTGACCTTTGCTTTTGAAACCACTCAATAGCACATTTTTGGTCTTCCATTATTCATAAAGATCAAACCAGCATCATCTTTCAAGCATTTATACATTTGAATACACTCTGAAAAAAGACATCTGAGGAGCTTGTTTGCTTCTGACAACATCTTGTCTAAATATAGCTTCAGTTGCTGGCGGATTCTGCCGCAAACGGCCCTCTGACGGAACAAGAGTATGATGGATTTCTGATTCCATATGGAGCTCTCTGCTTCTGGTGGGGTCTCGGCCCGACTGAAGGGCCAGACACCATGAGACTCCATTATTTCTGCCAAAACCCTGGAAAAAGGGGTGCATTTGTAAATATAAGTGTCTTCTGTTCAACCACATGAAAACCTCTGCTATTCCATAATGAAAACTTTACAGCGAGAATCTGTGTAAACGCATATTTTATGTAGGTGGCATTACACTCTAAAATTTGTTTATTGTGACATGAAGATTGATTTTACAAGAGGCGAGTTTACAATAGAACATTTTACAAATAATCTGTGTGCGGCTGCCTCTACTGCCTGTGAGCAAACTGCATGGCTGATTTATCCAACTGATTTATGTCAGTGTAACTTAGAGCTGTTTAAAACAGAAGCATTTCTGGACAGCTTTTCCTCCGTCTTTCACCTTCTGAGTGTTGATACTTCAGATATTATCTGGCTCAGATGACTGATACAGCCAAGAGTTCTCTTTTTTCTAGTTTTCTGATTCCTTTGAAACAGACAAAAAAAATCATTTTGTGATGGAACAAGAAAAAAAAAGAGGTTTGCATTGAGTGGAAAATGAAGAGATCAAGGCTGTGGGGATGGGGGAGGATAGGGGGGATGATGGCTCTGGCAGATTGCATTCAATTTAAAAGCAGTCCAAGTGCGATTTTGATATTTATTTCACAGCCTCGCATTGGATCTGTCGGGGTTGTCTCAAGTGGTTTTAAGTGAAACCAATCTTCAACCCTGGAGGGTGCTCATGCGGAGAGGGCCAGCGTTTCAGACAAAATGTCCCCCAAAATCCCAGTCTTCAGGCGGAACAAATGAAGCTTACACGAAGTTTCCTCATTTAGCACAGGTGATCTGCAATCTGAGCTGCCTACGGTTATATGTGTGTGTGTGTGTGTGTGTGTGTGTGTGTATACACAAATATACTCCTCCTCCCTGCATCAGTATTCAGCACCAACTCTCCACCATAACTTCATAATTCCTCTGATAATGCTGCACCCTATCTTCCTCTTTTCTCTTCACCCCTTTTCCATCAGTCCCCTTCCTCAACAAATTACTTCAGATGCACACACACACACACACGCTGCTGGATGTTGCTGGACTAGAGATGGATGCATGGAGATGCTGCCTGCATGTGCACGGTGGAACTTGGCTGTTTATACATATCATATACATCTGATTAGCCCTAATGAGATTAGCTCTGACCTGTTATTCACCATGCATCGCTGGCCTGCAGCTGCGAGGCGCAGAGCCACAACACACACTCACATACACATGCGGACACACCAGCGGCAGCCCCATCAGCCGGAGAAAGAGGAGCTGTTTTCCTGATGCCCTCAGATCACAGTCACAGGTTTGGTTTGATGGAGGAGGGAGCAATTTATTCTTTCCATAGTTTATGCGGATTTGCGCCGCTCCATGACTCACGGTTTCCGACGTCAGATAAATAACCACATTTTTAATATCTGTAGTTTTTCACCAATTACATTTCCTCTAGTTGAGTATGAGCATTCAGTGCGAATTAGGGAGGATTAGACTTTCAATTAAATTCCCCTCGGCTTCACATCCTTGGAGATGCTGGTTTATTTATCAGCTTTACGGGCTAAGAATGCATTTTCATGAGGTGCGTGGTCAAAAATCCTTGTCCCCTGTTAATTCATGTTGAACACAAAATATAATTTTACATTCATTTTCCACAGCAACTGTTTGCAGGATTTTGCTGCATTGAAAGAATCACTTAGTACTTTTAATGGTTCACACTTTCCAATGTCTCAGATTAAAAAAACTAAGTTGTTGATTATTTACAATTTATTTTGGCTTTCAGCTGAATCTAAATGAGTTTTGGCCATAAATGCGAAGCTATTCGGTTATTTTCCTTTGTGACGCTTTGTTGCATCCTGATTCAGTCATATGGGAATTGTTTCTTTTTTTGATTCACTTCCAGCTTCTTCTTCTTTTTCTTCTTCTTTCCTGCTAGTGAAACGTGTGAAATGCTCAGACTTGCGGGTGGATGGGAGTGCCACCATGTGGGCGGCTTAATCCTCTTCTCACATGAAATTTTTGCACGTTGAGGCAACAGAGCAACATTAGAGCTTTTCTTTTTTCCTTTCAGAAGATAAACTCTCTGCTGCTGATGAGGACCCCCTGGGTCACACATTCTCTGACAAAGCAGGATTTATGTGAAAGCACATTCATAGTTTCATTTGGTCTCTTTTTAAAACCAATTGAAATGGGGATAACAAAGAAGGGGTCCTGTGGGAAACGTGATCCGGCGAAAGAAATCTGTGTTTCAGGTACAGTATAAATATTCAGACCTAATGTAACGGTACTGAAATAGCTTATCTATATTCCAGAACAGTCTGACCGACTTTGTAAAGACTGAACTATATTTATTGTAAGATTTGTTAGTGCCAAATGAAGCTGAGATTTTTTCACAACAAAAAATATTTTTTAACCAGTTAGCATAATAAACAGTGTTCAGCTACAATTGATGGCAGATATGCAGAACACTGGCACTGTGGACTAAATGTCAATAGTAGTTTAACATGCGAGCAGTTCCTATTTCAGCTCTAGAAAACACACCGTGCTTAATGGAGCTTTCCTTTGTGATTAGCACTCACATTATTATTCACGGCAGTAGATTAATTTTAACTCCAATCAAACCAAAAGTCTCTTCTGAGCCTTGTAAATAAGCGTACAAAGTCTGATCCAAACCTTTTTTCATTTCATCTAACCCAAAGTGGCAGATTGCCATGCCCATTAGAAATGCAACATTTAATATTGTTTTTTAATAAAATCTTTTAAAAGAAGATGGGAATGCTTTGAGTACCACCAGACCCTCAGAAAGCCTTGGCAGCACTACCCACTGGAGTCCACCCTGATTAGAACCACACAGCCTATCTGATTAAGCAGCCACTTAGCATGATGGCATTTTCTCATATATAATCATCTTTAGCCAGATTTAAATAGAGAGTAGGCGTCCACTCCATCGCTTTTTTCTCTTATTGGAAAAGTTATCTCACTCTATATGCTTAAATAATTACCCGTCTTGTACATATACGCTCCTGTGTGTCAAAGGGTGGAGTGATAACTCACTGATCTGAAGGCCAAGCAGCATCCCTGAGCACAAGTGCGACCATAGTATAAACCGCCTTCTCTTGCCTCCAGGGTTGGATTGAATGATCACAATCTGCTGATGGTTGTAGTCCTTGATTGCACAGGTTTTTATTGTGCCATATAACATCCAAACCAACGCCTACTTGCTATACTGGAATGTCTCCCGTGTGCCTGTGGGTACGCATTTGTATGTTAAGAACTCTGCTTTGTGTCGATTGTCAGTGCTTGTGTTTGTGATGCGCTGGGCTCCTTTTTGCTCTTTTTGACTTCTGAAGGCTACATATGAGCCAAACATTAAAGGGAAATTTGCTAGGAGGGGGAGAGAAAAGTGTATATTTTTTAAACTCTATTTCCATATCTCTTTCCTCCACAGCCCGTTTGCACTCACAAAGGGCTTCTAGAGCATTGGTGCTAATAATGTTGATGCTGTGCCAGGCCCAGCTGGTGGTGCCCAGCACAGGGCACCGAGTGTCTACTCTCCAAAGTTGCCGTCTTTAAAAGGCTCTCTCTCCTCTGTCAACTGGGATCAGAGAAAGCAGGATCACAGTGTTTGATGGTTGCAGCCAACCTGTGAACCTGTCTGGAGCTCATTCTGTTGGCTTCTACCCTGAAGACATCATCAAAATAATAAAATGTTCACTGCGTGTGTGTGTGTGTGTGTGAAGATTGTATATTCTATAATGACAACAATCTGTGATATACTCATGAATGTGTCCTGCTTAGCTCAATGCTAATATCCCTGTGCTATATCAGTGCTAGTGCTGATGAGATCTGCCACATGACTGCTGAATGAATCTGCAACACAAAAGTCCTGGGTGGACTTTTAATTTCATCTAATGAAGCTGCAAAGTGAAAGCTAAAATTACTTTAGGACCAACCAATCCCCAGATTTCTAATCTAATTTCCAGTAAAGCTAATTTTCCTGTCCTGTAGCCAATATCTCTGGGACTGGCAACCACCAAATTTGGCTCAAATCGAGTGCATGCACACA